>CM076577.1:1119843989-1120134305 GCA_034641835.2 Pinus albicaulis | reverse complement strand
ACATGATTGGGAAGTATCGGCTGAGCTTTTATGGGATTTTCATGACTGGATTCATACGCTGCATTTTTTTCATGACAACGTAAAGATTAAGTTGTTTAGATATTCTTTGGAGGGTGTAGCCCTTGATTGGTGCAGAAATCTTCCTAAAAATAGCATCACTTTTTTGAAAGAGTTTCATGATGCTTTTAATTTCTTTTATAAAGATAGCTATCCGATCGAATGTTTCGCTCCAAAATGTTGCTCTCAGTTTGATAAGAAATTTGAAAGTGATGGTGAACAACATAAATGTAAATAAAACATGGTTATACAGGAAGGTATTCAACAACCCTTTTTTTCTCATCATTTTCTTCAATCTCCTATCATTCAAAAAGAGGGTAAACAACAGATTATTGAGCATCATGATGAGATATTAGGTGAACATAGTAAAAAATTCATAAATCAACCTTTGCTTGTGTTGAAACCTTGAAAATATTTGCTTCAAACATTTGGGGAAAACCACCTGGTCCGGACCTTAGAACAACTCCTTATCCGTTTGGGATGGTGGCTGTTGGTTATAGAACGGTTCCTAGTAATGAAAAAATTGGTGACGGGGTGTTTGTGCAAGTGAACAATGGAACTAACTAATTAAAACTAATGTTGTCTATTATTATCGACTTTTAAATAATTCTAAAACCACTTGGGGTGTTAAATATGAATGCGACTTAAAGATTGTTACAATTAACAAATAACCATGAAAATGTTATTGTTACTTAAAAGAAAGATGCAATATCATATAATGATAACTTTCATGTTTAAGAAAATTAAGCAGTTTATAATATTTTCGCATTCATAAATTTATGTCGTTTTACCCACTATGAAAGATGATATCCCTCTATCTTGATGATATGATAAAGAAATATTCCAGAAATAGTATATATAAGCGATAGCAAATTTTAATGAAGATATTTCATCACATAAAGAAAATAAAGCGAAATGCGATAGAAATACCGGATACATTTGATATCTTCTGATGCCAATTTGATATTAAATCTGCGCTTTAACAGAACAACCTTCAAAATGCAAAATACGCAACTCTAAAAAATAATTCCTGCCCAATCACAAAATATGATCCCTTTATAAAAATAAACATTAAAGGTACATAAATGTATTGTCCAAGCCCAAAAATATTACAAATTAGGGACCCTTTCTAAAATACTTGAAATAGGTTTAAATAGAAGTTAAAAAAATCGCTAAAATTTATGCTAGAAGCGATCATGGGATATCCGAAAATGAGCTTGTGATATCCAAAAACAAATTCGTGAATTTATTCAACATCAATGTGCTGGTGGCCAGTTTAAGCATATCTTTAACTTGATTTGGATATTCGACATAAAGATGACTAGTAGGTATTAACGAGCTGGAATGATGAAATTGATGGCATTAGAAAGGCGTTTGATTGCCGTAAATACGACTTTGTGGTTTAATCAAATGTGTCCATAGGACATCCCATATTATGTTCTTGTATTTTATTGATTTTTTTGATTAGGTTGATTGATTCTTCTTTCACCTGATATCAAGTGTCTCTTACCCTTGGCAGCTTTCACGGAGTACAATCGCGAAGTCGTGTTTGCATATAGACGCTTATTAACCAATTATGTAAAGATTTCCTTTATGGCTCTTGCTCTTGATGTGTACGTTTCTTCTTTAATAAATTGTGTTTCCCATTAAATAAAATCTCTTTATTAACTTTTCTTAAATTCTAGAAGATTTGCAATTTTTCCTAATTAGGAATCTGCCATGAAATAAGTTACGAAATCTGCTCATGTTGCATTTTCAAGTGCATTTATACATTTGACTACTTCATCGTAGAGGCTAATTTTATTTCACATAGAGTTGCTTGTGCAATTTTTAAGCACGAATCATCTGCTTGTTAAGAGATAACAACTTACTTGTTTCCCGAGCTTCTGTTTTAATTGGTCAATTTTAGGATAATCCTTGAATTTATCCCAATCTTGGCAAGAAATATTTTTACCTTGCTCTTCTTTGTTGGTCTTTTCATTTTGCAGCAATATACTGCCAATTTGGATACACTGTGGAGACAAGCTGTTTTTTTGTTTATTTAAAAACATTGATCAAAGCTTCTTCTTTCAATACTCAATTGTTCTTCTAATTGTTTGACTACTGAGTCTTTCTTCTTCAATTGTTGCTCTAAGCGTAATATCTTTTTGTTGATCTACTACATTATTTCTTCTAATAATGCTATACATGTAAGTCTTTTTGTTTTGTAATTGAGTGACTTGATGGCTTATCTATAGTAGTTGCACTATGCACATATTGTGATAGTTTGGTAAGGTCTCTTGAAGGATTTGCTGATGTTCTTCCAAACAGCATTCATTAATTCAACTTGTGGAGTTGCAAGTAGTCCTTGATCAATCCTCCTTCTCTTTCTTTTAGAACGCGTCCTATGCTTAGGGTTGTAAAATGTCGGAAGGTATGTATTCAACTCTCGACATAATTTCTTCGGATGGATTTGGAGATAGTCTCAATATCCACGATTGTTCCATTATCAACTTGAGGATTGTTTGTTCTCCTATTTGTGAGCGGGTGTTCATCTTGTTGTAGCAAATAGGAAGTAATAATCATTTCGATAGAATTTCCTTCTTTACGCGAGGCATTTTTCTCTTTCAAGTTGATCTTGAGCTTGTACAGCATCTTCTTTTCGGTGCACATCATGTACTACGTATTCTCCTTCTGAGCGCACATCAATTTTCTTGGTTGTCCCACTTCTTTCTCTGCTACTACCATTGTATATTCCTTTTCCTTTTGTTCTGTTCAATACTTTTGACCCCATAACTTGTCAAGGAATCCTCGGTAGTCGGGGGAAAATTTAAGTAATCCTAAACACGAATTGTAAATTTATTTGTATCTTTCTGTAGAAACAGGTTAGCTAGATCTGTAAACTTGGGAAAATTTCCCAGTTAAGGACAAATAAATCATCGGGGTCATCAGAATGTGCTCAAACTTAACAATTTGGACCAAATTTGTGAAATCAAAGCTAACTTTATTTGGATCATGTTATGCTGGAGCAGTTTGCAAGCTTAAGATCTCATTAATATTAAGGACTTCTTTTAGGCATGCTTAAAATCATTAAGGGTATAGGTTCACAATGGAAAGGAAAGGTAGGCCACATCAGTTTTAAATTCTTTAAACACTGGACATCCTTTTTAAATAAAATTTCGGTAAGAAATCTCTTGGGATAAAAGTTTATAGAGACATATAGAGGTAAGACATGAGGCTCAAAAATGCTTCAAATACTCTAATATAGGCGAAATTCTCTTCTTGAACCAATTTCTGATTTGAGATATGTCATTTTGCCTTATCGGAAAGCCAAGGGGGTTGGTTAAAAATAGTGCAGTAAATAGGCAACATATAGCCATGGAAAAATTGTGTATACATGGTTCTTGAAATAGTTTCTAAATGCTTATAGTAGTGTAAGGATAGGATCTTGGGGGTCCATTTCCAACCCATAATAGGAAATTGAAATTAAAAACACAAGGCATCTAGAAATATAGCACGAAGTAAATGAGAAAAATTTCCCGATGTCTTCCATATTCTATAATCCCGAAATATTATTTTCTGTTTTGTCGGATAAATAATTGACCAATCCATAATAACGAACGAAAACGGCCTCGTCAGGGTACCATTTGAATAGAAAACCTTGCGGTGTCATTCCCCGAAATGCTTGTCATGGTAACGACGTAGAAATACGGAGGTGCGAAGACTCTCTGAGAATACCTTCACAGGGTCTCATGCTTGTTTTGTACGGGAGCTCGTCTCTAGTTCTTTGGTGGGATTGATTGATTTCATTGTGAGGTGAAAATCTTCTATGAAAGAGGAAGCTTTGTTGTAGGTCTTTTGAGGATGCAGCGGATAGTACATTGCTTTGGTGTCTTAACTCTAAGGACAGCTTATCTCCCAAACTGTTATGAATGTTCTGTTGTGATGGTGGTATTTTCTGTCTGTCGTATTGTGTCTGTGTAGAATACATTCACCGTATTTATAATTCTATGAAGAAAATAATTTGCAAGTTATTTGAGAGACTATCATACGAATACGATGCTTCATACGGCACCGTACGCCTTTATGCCAGCAACTATGATTCTTGCTTCAATGATTTATAGGCCTTTAAAAATCTTTAAAGGACGACCTTGGCATGTAGTATACAGCAACTAGCTTTATCTTGGCTATTTCTTTTTCCATTGTGGTAGTGGTAGCCGGTCTTTGAGACGGCATCAACTCTTGATTTCTTAAGTTTCTTGGACATTTTCTTCTCGTATAATTTCACAAATTAAGCGGCGGCCGAGAGGGAATGATGCTGTACGAAAAATAGGAAAGAACCTTTCGAAGCGGGAAGAAATGGAGTTGAAAGACAACCATGTGAAAAATATTTTGATGACAGTACCAAATTGATTAACCTACGTCTTAAAATTGAATGCCTTAAAGAAAAGTCACACTCATGCACATTCATAATAGAATGGAATTGCCATAATTCGTTTGATTTTCAAATTAATGATGTAAAATGCAATCGAATCGCTTAATATTAGTATTAATGTAAAAATGTCCTTTTGAGGCTTTCGATTCGATAGGCCGATAAATGATATATATGAAGTGCAAATAGTGATTAGTGGTGATGATTCATCACATCGGGTTTTTCGAAAGGAAAAACAAATACATCTCATGTTTCTTGAAAGTTTGTGATTTTGATAAGAGGTCATATCGCATCGGATATTTTCAAAAGGAATTGAGTTGTACATGATTTTTGCCGAAAATACGATTGCGATGGTGGGAGTCATCGCATCGGATATTTTATAAAACAAGTAGTCGTGATGTTGCTTTATTGAAATGCGATTGCAATTAACAAGCATCTCGCATCGAGTTATCAAATGAACCAAACGACATATGACTTGTCAGAAATGCAATTGCGGTAAGTCTCATTGCATCGGAGTTTTGCAAAGAAAATATGAAAACACGCAACACTCTACCGATTTGCGATTGCGATTTACTTTATACTTCAGACTTTAACATGAAAACTTTTATATTTTTATTGTCGATGCGATATAATATTTATAGTTGATTGATTTCGAATAAATTTAATGTTACATTTTTTTATTTTCACGAGATATGCGATATGCGATACATGAATATTTTTATTGTTTTTTATTTTATGATGATCGGATTTCATCAAGATTTTTTATTTCTATTTTAAAAAAGGACCCATTTCTAAATGGAAATTTATTCTAAAATTTAAAGAAAATGTAGGAGGGTTGTTTAAACAGTCTGACAATTGGCGATTCAACGGAAGAAACGATTATCTACTGAAAAAATAAAATGAACATTATACTTTTAGTAAAGTAAAGTTTTAAAGATACTGAAAACTATCTTAGAAAATTTTAAATAAAATCTAACTACGAAAAAGAAAATAAAAAATCCCCTACAATTTCTTTTGAATTCACTCCAAAATAAAAACATTTTTTGGTTTTATTAAACTTTGATTGGTTGATAAAGATAAAAGTAGGGGGGCCCTCCATTCTTGGCTTTTTGATTTACTCTATTGTTATGGGTAGTGCCTCTTGCTTAGCATAAATGTTCATAGTCTCGGCAGGTTACCTTCTAACCATTAATCATTCATTGTCCCATCCATCTAAACATGACTCTTTAAAAGATAAATTCATAAGATATACTATCTTTTGTTTCTCTTTTCTTTTATTTAAAAGCCATTGTTCTAGTTTGGTATCCATTTTCCAAGTAACAATGCCACTCACTAGTTGTAATCAAATTGAACAAGCTGGCTCGTGATGAACCCCTTGTCTTATAATTTATAAGCCATTACCCTACCTTGGTATGCAGTGGTGGTAATATATGTTCAGTTATTTATTATGATCATGGTAAGCAGGGTCGTGATGAGACCTCTTATACTTTATTATTAGACAAATATTTTTTTATAATTACATTCTAAAAAATCACAACCTTAATTGATGGGGTGAATGATTTTCTCCTTAAGAGTCAATGGATGACAATTTTTAGAGTTTTAAGTGCCAAAATTGGAGAAGTATTTACTTTTTATAGATAACCTTTCTCTCGCATAACAAACTTATAATGATTTACAATATTTCAAGGTTTGAGAAGATTTTGAAAAATGTTTTATACAGATTTTCAAAAGTTTAATATTTTGTTTTGTTATCCCAAAAACTATAATCATTTCGCTTAAAATTTGTATTTGCATAAATAAGTATTTTTAATATTTTCTCGAAAATTTACTGGAAATGATAGTCCCAATTAAGACTGACCCAACAGAGCTTATTTGTGAAGCAAACAAAATTGTAATAGATATGCAATTGAAGGGTTGCCTTCTTAAGAAAAGAATTTTCAAGATAAATACATTCAGGAGGGATTCTCTCTTTCTGTTAAATCTTACCAATATGAACATTGATGGCTTTATCTTTTCTTTCAATGGAATGGTTATGCATATTTGAAATTTGGTATGTTTCACCATATCTTCATGTGCTACTATCCATTTTAGAACAAGATGGCAATTTGCAAAGTTTTGGATCAGGTATAACTTGAATCAAAAGAAAGATTTTGATTTTTGATGTTTGGTATGAACACACAACTTTCTCTCTATCTTCTTCTATCTTAATAATTTGATCAAATCTCAATTGAGAAAAAAAGATGATGAAGAGATTCTCTTCAATAATTGGACTAGGGGCTAGAGATGGAAGTACTAGGTTTGATGGTATGTGACCTCTTTTCCATAGACTAGATTAAGGTGGTATCTGTTTAAGCTTTTTTGAGTTATACGATCGACCCATAGTGCACAAAAATTAAAGGCTTATACCAATTATTTTGACTACGGTCAATTATTTTGATGATTTTGATGAGATTTTATTCGTTGATTAAACTAAACCATTACCTTGTGGATAATAATTTCACGGATATTTCAATTTGAAACATCTTTTGATTGCAAATTCCATTATACTATTTCCAAAAAATAAGATGCATTATAAAAACAAAGACATTAGGTACACCAAACCTGGTAATGATGAGCGATCAATGAATTCCAATAGTTACGTAAATTGGCTACACCTTCAAAATTGCTTCTACCACTTTGTAAGTAATCCGTTGTTGTAAGGATCATATCTGTGTTGTTTGGAAAATGAACGAACTTCTCCCAATAAGTCCCCATTGTTCAAATAGTTGCTCAATATTCGTAGTTGCAAAGAAGGCTAGTTCCTTTGTGCCACTAGCGATTTGACAAGTCTAACATTTCCTTTTGTAGTCGTATTTGAACAAGGTAAAATGACAATACTTGACATGAATTATTTGTTGGTTTAGTGTCTCCTCCAAAATGTCCACCTACTAGTCCATCATGTAATTCTACGACTTTGTTGTGTGCTTGATTTTCAAAGACATTTTAAGCAAAGATAGCATCAAATTTCTTCTAAATAACACATCGCGAATGATTCCAAAGTGTCCGACTTTTGTCTTAAAGGTCACGATTGTTTATAGGTGATATTAGAAAGGAGAATACTCATTTTTCAAATAAAGATCAAATGACATGTTGATTTACGATCTATAATACTTATCTAATTTACTTAAACAATATTATCTTGATCTTGATGTTTTGGTATGTTGGAAGCTCCTTGTGACAATGCAAAAATGCCCAAATACTCTAACAATTTTGGTGGCTTAATATCAATGTCATGCTCTTGTAAAGTTGTTACCCAATTAGCTCTCTTTCTCTACTTTATTTTTGTATTAACAATTGTCTCATGAGAGAATAGGACAATTATTTTTGTATGTGTGTTGGGATAAATAGTCTAATTTTTTTATTAGTTAAACACGGCAAAGCTTGTTTTTCTACATTGAGTAATTAAGTTTGGCTTCTTGCATACTAGAGCTAAATAAAAGAATTGAATTATGCAGCAGTCATTAGGTTGTGTCAAAAGCAGCGCAGGATGTTTCGATGGCAATGCTCTGATGAAAATGTTTAGAAAAATAAAGGTATTCAATGAAAATTGCATTAATGATTGCTGTTTGATTGAATCAAAAGACTTCTTTCTTTATAAAGCCATTTGAAAAGCTGAATTTTTCTTTATCATATTCTGAAAGGTGAAACTATTTGAGAAAAAAATTAGGAATAAATATTTTCTAAAATTGATCTATCCCAAAAAATAGTTATGGATTTCTTGTTGTGTAGTGAAATATAGAAATTTCTTTCACTCTGTCGGGGTCAATATATATGCCATATTTAGTTAAAAAATCCTAAGAGCTTTCTGTTATTGTAAGGCAATTGCTGATTCAAAGAAATACCAAACCTTCTACATTTGTTCAAATATCTGTTTCAAATCATGCGAGATGATTAGCTCTTTTCTTTGAAAAGATAATTGTATCATCAAATAATTAATATTGATCTATTAATCAACTCTTTGAATGCTATATCCATGGCTCTCACCCAAATGACTCCTCCATTGATCAAACCAAAAGGAATTTTGGTGGCATAAGTTCCCCACTTGGTTACGAGAGTGTTTCAGCCTATCATCCGGATGTACCAATATTTGGTTACTGCTGAAAGAAACCATCAAGAAAAGACATTAGTTCGAGAACCGGATAATTTTGAAGTGTTTGTTTCATTGTTGTTATTAAAATTTATCCTTTGACATGCCTTGTTGATTTAAAATCGTCTGATTCTATGTCTCCATTTCTTCTTCTTAAAACGGGCACCATGTTTGGGGCCAACTAGAATGTCTTACGGAAAAATAATTTTACTTCAAAAAGTTGTTCAGTGTTGTTTTGATTTGACTTTCTAGATTGGGATAATTTTCTCAACTTCTGTTACTTATTTGGTTTTACATCGGAAAACATTGGAATTGTATGTTGAATGATGGAAAGTATCCTTAAGTTTTAAATCTTCATAATTCCCAGCAAAAACATTTTATTGCTTATTCGGAAAATTTGAATGAAAGAAAATCCTTTCACTGCGAAGTTATTTGAGTCTAAATTAACATTTTGTGGTTAGACCTAGGTACCAAAGATTTACTAATTCAAACTTCAAAGTGGAACTTTGAAGTTTTGGCAGTATTAACCTTTTTGAATCTGTATTTGATATCATATAGATCTTCAGTTCCAACTACGAGACCTCGGAATAGGATTTTCATTGTCTTTAGTGTGTTTTGAAGATCTGATCACTTTCCTATCTAATGATTTAGTCATCATAAATTTTTCTAAAGTCAAAAATTTAAGATATCTTCATCATGATAGAATACTCTCGATTGGTGACATTATCAATTATAGAAAATTGGCATTAATTATTTAGCTCTATGTGGAATATAATCCTACAGTTGGGAGAAGCTTGGAAGTGACGTGCTTCTAATAAATCATTTCTTTGAATTCTAAGTTCTAGGGACATAAGAGATGTTAAAATACTAAAAATTGAGTGGTAAGATCTTGAGCAAGGGTTTTATAATATTTGAATGATTTGAAAGACAATGGATAAATGTTCTTTACTTGTCGATAAAATTTGAATCACCATACACTTTCATGTATTTAAGAAATTCAACTTCATGCTTTCTAGCCCTTGGATCAAAACTTCATATTCAGCGGTGTTGACCATTGCCTCAAACTCTGGTACGCGTAGCGGCCCCATGGTTTTTCTCCTCTAGATTAATTAAAAAATGCATCCGGCTCTGCGCCATTGTTGGATTGCAGTCCATCAAAATACAAAGACCAAAATAAAGACTTATCTACGAGTTTGTTCTGATTGATCGAAAAAATTAACGCATCTTGGAAGAATAAGTTTGTGAAAAATTTTCAATTTGTAAAATAAAAATATTCTGAAAAAAGGTGATTCGAGTCTTTGCGAAATTTCAGGGAATGATTCAAAAAAATAACCTCGAAATGTTGTTATTAAAATCTGAAGGTTCATTTTCTTGTTCAAATTCGCTCTGATTATGCATCATGTGTTTTCTCTCCCAACCTTGATTTGATTTGGTTTCCCTTTATTGGAAACCACATGTGAAATAATCGGTGGCGATATAACCATTAAGCTTTGCGAGACCAATCACACTTCATATTAATCCATAAAACTCGAGAATGTTGCAATTAGAATATCAATTCTCGGGTATCCTGGGATCGAGCTAACCTAATAGTGATCGAATTAATTATCCCCACAACTTGCACTTTAAATGCAAGTCTAATTGAACAATATGTCTTTAACGGATTTAAGGTTCAATCATTTAATTTTGAAGCCCGGTACAAAAATCAAGCATTATATTTGATGATGTACGAATCTATCAAGCCGATTATGTAAATTCTTGTTTAGATCTCATAAAAGGAAAAGAATTAATAAGGTGGATCTTTTCTCCAATAAACGATGCTCAGTAGCATCTACTTTGTACGGTAACTTTCTGATCCTTTGGGCACTTTGACAACACCATGGTAGAGGAGAAATAGGTGTTGCATTAATTATAATAACATCTTGTTGATGCTTAAGTTTCACAAGAGTTCATGCAAAGAAATATTTTCTCACAGTCTTCTTCATGTCTTCAACAATTTTATAATCACAATATCGGACACACGAGGTCTTAGATGTTTGTTGTGAGAGGGTTAGAAAACGGTGGATGATTTTGAGTAGGCAAGGAAAATTTGTTTACACAAGTTTTGTCTTTGGTATTCGGTGAAATTTTCTTATTGAGAACATTTTGAACGGTACGCGTAGATTACTTCAGTACTTCTTTGGCGGGCTTCTTATTATTTTCTTGCTTGTCCCCGAGTTGGGCAAAATGAAATCCCACATCCCATGTGGTTCAACTATTTCTTCTTCTTCTTCTTCTTCGATAATGGAGAAGTGTATCTTCTTCTTCATCTTCTTCTAGATCCTTTCTACATTGGATATTGAATTGGGTGGTTGAATTCGGTTCTGATTCCTTTGAAGTTCTAAAGATCTATTGGTGGAAGTTTTACGCTTCTTGTTTTGATTTCAACCATTTCGTTGGACAAAGTCTTCAAAACTTTGTAAGCCTTCCATGTCCTCAGAATCTAGGTGTTTTCTTATTTGAATCATCCTTAAAGCTAACTTTTGGATTTTCTTTCCTCATTAGCATTCTTTTTATCCAAAGTAATGATATGTCTTTCTACTACAATTGCTTCTTTCACATTTTCAGTTAAAGTAGGTTTAGCAGCTCTATCTACAAAAATGGCTATATTTGAAGGAAGAACTATTATATACCATTCACTTCGGACTTGTTCACTGGGTTTTGAAGTTGTAGGAATTTTATTCAAAATTTTGTTGAATAGGGAATTGAAATCTTTGATAGGTTCTTTGGATTTTTCTCTTAAATTGGAGAGATCATTAATTAAAGTCGCTATTGATTTGTCATCTCCAAATTTGGTTAAAAAATGTTCCTGGAACATATCCCAACTTGTAATAGATCGTGGTGGTAATGGAAAATACCAAGATCCTGCTGCCCCTTGAAAAGTATAGGGAATAGTACGGCCACAACAACTTCATGTTCTCACGCATTTTAAATTCTGAGACAACATAAAGTTATTAATATGTTCTTGACTTATGCAGGTCGGGACTAAATTTTGGCAGCCATTTTGAGATGATAAAAATCATGTAAAAGGTGCGAGCATTTAAACACTCTAGATTAGTCCATGGTCTTTGTGCCATTTTTTGTGATAACGGTTGAGGGGCTTGAAAGAGACATAAGTGTTTTGAAGTGAAAGTTGTTGGAATAATTGTACTCTTAAAGGTTTGAGTTTGAGAAAGGGGATGAGTGAGTTTAATGATGAAGAAATAATATCTTTGATTCGACGGTGTTTTTACGGTTTTAACTGGAAAGCTGGGTAAGGAAATTCCTTTGGAGAAATACCAAGTTTTTCACTTTGTGACCTAGTGAAGGTTTTGAAGATATAAATTGTGATAAAACCTTCGGACAGGTAAACTCTTCTAAGATAATAGAGAACCCTTGGAGTTTGTGAACTAAAATCTTGTGTTTGGGGGGACTCAGGGGTTGATTTTGACAAATCTAGAAAGCTTTGGTAGTGGGTGTATTGATGTTCTTCTCAATTTCTTCCTAAGTTGAGATGTAGAGGAAATTGAAGAAGGTGATGAAGGTGGTGCTCTTGGAATGGCTGTAGATTTGGATTTACTTGCCATTCATGACAGAGCCCTCATGCAGTACCAAAAATGTTTAAGCCTCGAAAATAATTGCTTCAAACATTGAGGGAAAAACCACCGGTCTGGACCTTAGAAAAGCTCATGCTCTGTTTAGGGATGGTGGCCTCAGTAGTTTATAGGACAGTTTCTAATGAAAAATATTGGTGATGGGGTGTTTGTGCAGATAATGGAACTAACTAACTAAGCTAATGCAGCCACAACAATCTATGACTTGCAAATAATTCTAAAATTAACATAATTATTAAATATGAATACAACTTAAAGATTGTTTCAATTAACAAATAACCATGAAAATGTATTATTTGCCAAATAAAGATGTGATATAAATATAATGATAACTACTGTTTAGAAATTAATGATTATATCTAACACATCACATTCATAAATTTATATAGTTTTACTACTGAAAGATGATGTCCCTCTATCTTCAAAAATGATATGATAAAGAAATATTTGAAAACAAGTATATATAAGCGATAACAAATTTACTGACGAATATTTCATCATATAAAGAAAAATAAAGCAGAAATCGATAGAAATACGAGATACATTTGATATCTTCACGAAGTGCAATTTGATATTTCGATCTTGTGCTTTAACTTAGAATAATCTTCAAAATGCAGTACAACTCTCAAAAATAATTCACCATGAAATCATAGGAATCTTGTGCTTTAACCCAGAAAATTTTCCAGAATACGAATGCAACTCTAAAAATAATTCTCGTGAAATCACAAGATATGATCCTTTGCAAAAATAAAACGGTCAAGGAGTACAGAAATGTATTTAAGCGAAATATTACAAACTAGGACCCTTTCTAAAAAATTCTTGATGGGAAATTCAAAAACAAATCAACTAAAACTTATCTTTGAAATGATCGTGAAGATCAAGAATAGACTTGTGATATCCAAAAACAAATTCATTGAAGATTTCTTCAGCATCGATGTGCTAGCTGGCGCATATTTTAAGCATATCTTTAACCGGTTAGATATTTCATTCGATACAGGCCACATTACAATTGTATAGCAACGTGAAAGAGCTACCCAAATTGATGAAATTGATGGCATTGAAAGAAATTTGTGTGAAAATTTATATTTTGAATAATGAAGATTTATCCACAAGTTATCCTGGTCACACACTAATTCAATTCATACATAACACATAACCTCTTCTACAATTGATCATCAATAATAAAGGTAAACTTGGTCGCATGCACACATAAACACAATATATTAGAAACTTATAGTGAAAACCCCATTATTTTATTATAATAGAAGAGAACATGTAACAATACATAGCACAATACTCTCACAAGTATGAGTACTATCTCCAAAAGTTACACACAAACTAGCTAAGTTTTGAACGATCACTGGTTCAAGGAAAACTCATCCCTTATTTACTGCCTCTACTACGCAATCCAAGTTGGTGTAATAGAAGATCCGATTTGAATCCTTTGGCTTGATCTACTTAATCCTCATTGGAAATCTCCTCCAGTACTTGTACAATCTCCTTGCACAACTAATGTCATAATAATAGCAAACTCGCATACATCTACCTCTTCCTTTGGTCTTCAACTGTTGTCATGCCTTTGGATAGCGTGTGTTCTTTGGTTGAATAATGAGTTAATATTTGGTGAATTAAATAATATTTAATTCACCTCACTCATCTCTAGTGTATTGGCCGGTTAAACTAAATACAACTAGTTCAACTAAATTGTGACTTTAACTCCTGTTGTCTCATCACTCCACCAAACTCCGCCACTTGAGTTATAAGCACAGGAAAATGACATGTAGGCTCTAAGCCTAGGAATGACATAATTCCTTTTTGGAATGCTGAGCCCACATCTGACGCTCCATTGAAGTGTGAGGGATAAGGCGGGATTTATAGTCCAAAGTATTATTAAAAAATTAAATAATATTTGACTTTTCTAATACCTGACACAGTGATCTAAAAATGCCTCACTTCAAATGTCTAAAATAGAGGTCCATATGTTTTTACCAACTTCGACTTAGGTCATCCAAGAATAGCATACGCAACTCTCCTAGACCATGTCATATATACAAAAATAGACATAGTCTAAAAATAGACTTTCTTAAAAATAACCCGCGGGCCCATAGTGAAAGGCGGCTACATTTACTAAGCTCCGTCATCTTGTTGCATTTCAACACTCCTCTCAAAAATATATGGATTGTACGCAACCCCTATCCACCTACTGACGATTAATTTTCTCACCGAGTGAGCGCCTTGATGATGTCAACATCTGATCTACGGCGGGAATATGTAAGTAACCGTGATTCTCCTTTAATCTACGATATGATGAGGTACTAATGTCGATGTGTTTGGATCTGTCATGAAATACGGATTAGGCAGGAGTTTAGTGACTCTGCAGTTGTCACAATAAATCACGATGAGCTCCAAGTCTTGTTGAACAATCCCAGGGCGAGGATCTTCCTCATCCAAATAGCCTTGCATGTAGCCAAGCTAGCTTTGTATGCTCGACCCTGTTTGAGGAAATGCCACGGATCTACTGCTTCACCATGCAGAAGGCGGTATCATTGTCTTGAAGATTCTCCCGGACATGCTCTTACCCAGTGGGTGGGCTCCTACCCAATGCGTGGTGAGCCGTAAAGCTTCGCTCCATCCCTCTGTGTACACAGAGACCATATCCCGATGTGCCACTAAGAATACTTGTCAATACATGCTTTTGTAGCCGGAAAACTTGGTAGGCCCAACCATAGCTTAGCGAGCGGTTAACGGCTGGCATATCGGTCATGTATTGACCCGAATGCATGGCAACCCCCACCAGCGTGATGAGCGATGGCATCCTGCCTCCCGCTGAGTAGCATCCTCCTTCCTCCAGCTTACGAGAAGGAGTGTCGACAAGCTTGCAGCCATGCATGTTGAACACTCTCCAATATCTCCCGAGGGCATGCCCACCACGAAAGCAAGCAATCCACCATGCTTCTTGTTGCCATTCAAGTCCGGAAATAATGAAGGAGGCCCAGTCCTTCATCTCAGCTCTCTGTGAATCCTCCTTGCGTAATGTCAACAAGCTCATCTTGGTCAAAATTAGATCATCTACATACGGTACAATGATCATTAACTACCTCACCACGGTACGGTACAGTTAGGATGCGCCTCACTCTTGGAGAATCCAAGTCCCGTTGAAAATAGCTGCATACATCAGGTGTGTACCAAGCATGAATGCTTATGTAGTACAATGCTCTCTTGGGTACGCATGAGACTCACTGTGAAGATCTCTCCCGAAACCTTAAGACTGCTCTATGCCACACCTCCTCCTCAATGAATTCATTGAAGATACGGTCTTCATCAATACGATGGATGGCCAACACTATCTGCTTATTTGAGGGGCTGGGATCATCCATTGTGGAAAGAGTACCTTACGACGGTACAAAGGTCTCCTCATGGTACGATCCTCGATGCCGCTAATGCCGAGCAAAAATATTGCCTTTGCTTCTCCACTCTCCAAAGTATTTGCCTGTGCTTCACTTTGTAAGATCATCGTGAAGACACAACGATTTCCCCTCGTTAGCGGGACAATCTCCCATGCTTTATTTCGACAATCGAATCATGCTCTTCCACCATGTAGCATCTACCCATGCGGGGTCCTCCCGGCTTCTCGAAGAGGATGGCTCTATCATGACACATTTGCTCACAAAACCATATCCGATGTCTGGGATGGGTGTTGTCTTGTACACGTTGTCTGTGGGTGGTCCTACAACTTCCTCTGCATCTCGAACGGGTTTAACAAACACGGCAGTGCGCACCCTCGATGGTTGACGTTGCATGAGTGGTCTCTTCCTCGCGAACTTCCTCTTGTGGCTTCCAGTCCCCCGCTCGGAAGCTCCTCCTTAAAGACTAATAGCTCTCTTCTGTCTGATGTGGCTCCCACTCTCGAACATTGCCGTGGCTTTCTCTCTGATTTGATATCTGATACATCGCTTGATCTTGCGGCCCGTACGAAAAAAATACTGCACGATAGTTGTGGGGCATATCGATGTGCCCAAATATCAACCTACGCGGTCGGATACGACTTCTTTCGCGTCCTTCGTCACATGCATGTGAACGGGTGAGCAAAAATCTCAAATGAAATATTAGGCCTCTTGCGGAAAAATACTCCTCCCGGTGTACTCATGCCAAGTATCTTGTGAGGACAATGATTACTGCTCTATGCCGATGTGCATGCTATCGCCCACAAGTGAAGGGTGAGCCCCAGGTCATGCAACATCTTCATGCGGCACCCACGATGCGATGCCATTCTTCCGCTCCAACAACCCCGATGCCTTATGGGTTATGGGTCTTAGGTAAGGCTCTACTCTCACGAAAATCCTTATCTTGTTTGCAAAAGTATTTAGTTATTGGGAATCGTTCTATAAATGTCGCTCTAGAGCCTTCACATAATTCTGAGTTGTACTCAACAGTGCCTTGAATTCACGGAGACTTTGAATATGTCGTCTTCTTATTACCGCAAGAAAGATCATGCTCGAAGAAAATCATCAACAAAGGTCATCGTACTTGTTATTTCTTCCTTAAAACTCTTACGAAAGGACCACACGTCTGTGAACTCTCTACGAGATCTGTCGTGGCATGACTATCCTTCTCATGAAAATTAGCTTTCACATATTTTCCCAGTACACCCTTGCAGTACGTTGTGGTATAGGAAGCTTCGATGAAAATCTCTGTGATGTCTTCAAAACTCCATGGTGGTGGCCCAATCTGCAGTGCCACGGCTATCATCATCACGACTCACTACTCGCTTAACCTTGCATGCCATTGCTCTTCTGTCTGCCATGACCCGTGGTTCCTTTCCCGAACCCTATCTTAAGATGCTATCGGTTGTCTTCTGTGACTTTTCATGTTTGAAGACCACATCATACCTTGTCTTCCAACATCGCCCCGGTCCAGTTCTTCATCAATCACGGAACATACCGGCTTCCTTCAATACGAAGGGTTTACGGAACTCCTCTACGAAAAGTAATTTCGTCAAAGTGCCAACATGTCTACCATCGCCGCCCATCTCGATATTTTTAAAGATCTTTTTTCTCGAATCACAACGGATCCCAATCTCTTTTGTCGCCAGAGAGCCAGCGGCACAACATCCCAAAACGGTGCGATCCCCATCACCGCCCGAGACCAAGCATCACGATCAATGAAAAATCGATTTCTAAACACAGGAAGCGCTTCTCTCGCTGAAGATCCAGCGTGTCTTATGTTCTTCTTTTGCGGGACAATTTGTGGCATAGTATTAAAATGTTATTCAACGATGAAAACACTTTAACGAACGTATCGCTATTGCCGCTTCGCACGGTGAGAAAGCTTTCTTGCTCTTCCCCTTCTTTGCTTTGGCGACTAATGATTTTCTTCATCATATACCCTTTGATGAAGATCAAATCCTGACCAATCCGCCTTATCTCTCTTACGCAGAATCCGACCAAAGGCGTCGCTCCCCATCGACTTAACTTCTCCCAACCATTAGCGAGTCGTGGGAATGCCAACTCTTCGAGAACCAGAAACTGGGTCCACCAATTTATCATCGCCAAAGCGGTCATCCCATGACTCATCTGCATTGAGTGAACTTCGTGAGAGTACTTGGTGATACGCATGCCTTTTTCTCCATCTTAATGTTTACGAGTTTGTCTATTGACATGACTTCCTTTGATGCTCTTATACCGGAATAGTCTGTCGATGATTTCATCAAATATGGAGAATCTTTTCCATAAGTGGACTACAATGTGATCCTTCATCCTCCATGAAATCGCCGACATTCCATATCTTCTTTGCCAAGCCTCAACTTCACTTGAGATCATTAAACTTTGGACATCTATCTCACCGAACTCCTTGACCGTTATCATCTAATACCGCATCACATCAGGATCTTTCCATGCGGCATAATTTGAACACCTTCAAGGAGCATATAAGTGTATTGGTTGAAAGACATTTCAACTTACGACACCAAGAAAACAATACTGTTGCCAAAATTAATTCCAAGCTCGCTCAACTACGCCTGAATGCAGCGAAGACAAATTATTTTCTGCTTCAGAGATCATTGTCAAGGGCATTTGGATATATCCTTTGAGAAAGGATGAATCGACTACTGACTTCCGTTCTGATTCGTCTGCAGAAATAATTGTAATCCAACTAGTAATGAATCCCGATGATCAATTAGCTCGATCATGTAGAAATTTGTGATAATGAATATTTATCAGGAATTATCTTGGTCGCACACTAATTCAATTCATGCGCCAACACGCCAACCTATTCTGATTGATCATCAATATCTTGAAATAGAAAGCAGGTGTATGCGCACGCACTATAGCTTCAATATACAATGGGGAAATTATATTTGAAAAGCGGCTATTTTGTATGTTAACAATAGAAGAACATGTAACAATACATAACTTTAATACTCCTCACAAAGTACTCAATACTGTCTCAAAGAATTTACACACAAACTAGCTGGGTTTGAACAGATCTTTTGGTTAAACTCATCCTTCATTTACTGCCTCTCACTAACGCAATCCAAGTTGGTGTAATAAAAGAGATCAAATTTAGACTCAACGGCTTGATACGGCCACCAATCCTCATTAGCAATCTCCTCCAATGCCTTGTAAATCTCATGCACAACTAATAACAAACTATCGCACACCTAAAAGAAAACCACCTCTTTACTTTAATTAACTATTTAGGCATCCATGCCTTGCGGTCAGGCGATGTGTTCTTTAGTTGAATAATAGTTAATATTTAGTGAATTAAATAATATTTAATTCACCCTCACTCATCTCTAGTGTATTAACCGGTTAAACTAAATACCCTTTAGTTCAACTAAGTTAACCGTTCTGACTCCATATTTTATCTCCCGTAATCCTCCACCCAGAACTCCGCCCATCGAGTTCTAGCTGAAGTCAACACGGCCATGAACTCACCAAACCCTAGGAATAGCGTAATTCCTTTGTCGGATACATGGGCCACATCCATTGTCCAAGCTGATCTTTATGAGGGATCGCCCAGGATTTATAGTCAGAATATTATTAAGGTAAATAATATTTGACTTTCTGTTACAACCGGCGGTCTAAAATACCTCCGTAAATGTTTAAAAATAAGTCCATCTAGTTTTACCAACTAAACCAATCATCAGGTAACGCCTGCAACTCTTTTAGACCATGTCATATGTCTAAAAATAGACATAGTCTAAAAATAGACTGCGCCAAAAACCTTTAACGAGGCCACTTGTTAGGCGACTTCGTTTCACCCAAAGCTCCATCATCTTGTTGTTTCAACAATTTGATTGCCATCTTAAAACTATATGGTTTAATAAAATATCTCATAGGACATCCCATGTAATTTCTTGCATTTATTGATTTTTGATTGATTGATTGATTTACAGCTACACCTAGTATCATTTTCTCTTGCACCACTTAGCGACTTTCACGAATGCGTCAAAATTAAATTAGCTTCATATAGACTATCATTAACCAATTGTGTAATTTTTCATTATAGCTCTTTCTCTTGATGTATACGTTCTTCTTTTAATCAACCATTTTTCCCATTAAGCGAAATAAATCTCGCCTTTTCTTCGATTAGGAAGATTTGTGATTTTCTGATACGAGTCTATACTTAAAAACAAGTTAGAAATCTTATCATCGCATTTTCAAAATTATGTTCTTGTGTTGATTGCTTCATTGATGAAGATGATGTTGAAAAGCTACTACCTGGGGTTTTTCTTGTTGTAATTTTTAAACCAGATCATCAGCTGTTGAGATAACAACTTACTTGTTTCAGGCATGCAATTTGAATTGGTCAATTTTAGGATAATCCTTGAATTTATCAGCAATCTTGTAAAAATATTTTACACCTTGCTCTTCTTTGACGAGTCTTTCATTTTATAGCAATGTCTTTGCCAATTTGGATACCTCTTGATACAAATGTTGTTGTTTTATTTAAAAAAAACATTGACCGAAGCTTCTTCTTTTCAATACTCAATTGTTCTTCTAATTTTTTGTTCTGGTCATAACTGCTTCTTCTTTTATCTATTTTGTGTGTATCTTTTTGTTGATCACCTTTGTTCTTTCTTCTAATAATTCTATACGTAAGTCTTTTTGTTTACCAATTAGGTGACTTTAGTAGCATTATCTATAGTAGGTTTACTATGTGCACGCATATTATGATAGTTTGGTAATATCTTGAAGAAGTTTACTTAGGTCTTCTTCCAAACAACATTCATTAATTCAACTTGTGGGTTAGTGGCCCTTGATCAATCCTCATACTCTTTCTTTTGTTTCTAACAACATCCCTATGTAGGGCCATCAAATATATCTAGAGGAGGTATGTCTTCGCTCTGTTTGCAATTTCTTTAGATGGATTTCGAGAATGATTTCAATATCGATTGTTCATATTATCAACTTGAGGATTGACATTTTGTTCTCTATTTATTTTGAGAATTTTCCTCTTGTGTATGGTGGGAGTAATAATCGTTTTCAGCCAATTTCCCTTCTTCTGTGAGGCCACTACTCTTTCAAGTTGATCATCGAACTTATTACTGTATCTTCTTTTTGAGACTACACATCAAACTTCTTCACACCTTATTCTCCTTCTTTATTTGCACATCAATTTTTCTGGTTGTCACTTCTTTCTCTGTTTTAGGTTGTATCTTAATTTTCCTTTTTGTTCTATTTCAATGCGCATTTGCTATTTGTAAGGAATCCTCAAGTAATTCGAGGAAATTTAGCTATATCATATCTTCTTGCTTGAAACTTAGATTTAGCTGAATCATAAACTCGGGAAAATTTCTCCAAGGTGAGACAAATAAATCATCGAGTCATCGGGCTCATGCTCAAACTTAGAAATTTGGACCAAAGTTGTGAAATCAAAAGCTACTTTATACGGATCATATTATACGCACGGGACGGTTGCAAGCTTAAGATCTAGTATCACCAAGGACTTCTTTCGACATGCTTAAAATCATTAAGGGTATAGGTTCACGATGGAAAGGGAAAGGTAGGCCACATCAATTTTTGGAATTCTTTAAATACCTAAACATCCTTTTTACGTCAGCTTTGGTAAGAAATCTCTTGAAATACAAATTTACCTGTCATGGACATATAGAGGTAAGACACTGAGGCTACGTAGTGGCCAAATACTCTAATATAGGTGAACTTCTCTTCACCGAACCAATTTACGATTTGGGATAGTCAAGTTTTGCATATCGGAGAACGAGGAGGGGTTTTAATAAAAAATGGTTTGGTAAATAGGCAACGTATGGCGAGTGGAAAATTCTATATACATGGTTCTTGAAATGAGCTTTCCACAAATGCTTATGGTAGATATTATGGGGACAAGATCTGGAGGTTGTTCCAACCAAAATAGGAAATTAGAATTAAAACACAAGGCATGCAAGTAAGCACATAAATGAAATGAAGACATTTCTAGGTATGCTTATTTCTTGATAATCTGTAATCTTATTGCTATTTTATTAGGATAAAATAGCGGCAAATCCTGTCATCGGAACCAAGAGCGACCTCGGTACCATTTGAATAGAAACCTTGTAGGAATTATCATTCCCAAGTGCTTTGTCATGGCGATACTTGTAGCAATACGGTGCGAGAGACTCTACGAATACATACCGAGGTCTCATGCTTGTGTTTGTCGGTATCCTGAAGTCTCCATTCTTTAATTTGATCGGTTTAATTTCATTGCTTGAGTGAATCTTCTGTAGGCTTTGTTTTAGGTCTTTGAGGATCCAGTAGATGGTACATTGCTTTGGTATTCTTCTCTAAAAGGACAAAAATATTCCCAATTATTGTGAATATTCTGTTTGTGATGGTGGTGTTGTCTATCACCAAGTATTATGTCCTCATATGGGAATACATTCACCGAGCTACAATTCTGTGAATAAAAAAATTTGCAAGTTCTTTGAGAATATATCTAAATACGATTCTTCATCATGCAATCGCCTTTGTAGCCAACATAAGTTCTTGCTTCAATAAAGTTATAGACTTCTTCCATAAGCTTTCTTGAGACACTTGGCTGTGTAGTATCGTAACTAGCTTTATCTTGGGCTGAATTTTATTTGGCATTGTGGTAGTGGTAAGCGGTCTTTGAGGCAAAACTTGACTCAGTTTCTTAAGTTTCTTGGACATTTCTATTCATCTTGTATCATTTCTAAATTAAGCGGCCCGAGAGGGTTTGATGTTCTCTGTTTTCTGCAAATGAGAAAAACCTTTCAAAAAGCGGGGAAGAAATGCAGGTTATAAAACAACCATGCAAAAAATTTTATTAATGATACCAAATTGATTAACTCGTCTTAAAATTGAATGCCCAGCAAGAAAATTCACACTCATGCATTCATAATAATCCCGATTACCATAATTACGTTTGAATTTCAAATTAATGATCTTTCGTACAATGGGAAGTTGGCGATATTAATCTTAATGTAAAAATGTCTTTGAACCACGATTGTGATAGGTGCGACAAATGATATATATGAAGGTACCAAATAACGATTAGTGAAAAATGATGATTCATCATGGGAGTTTTAGAAAGGAAAAACAAAAAGACATCTCATGTTTTCTTCGATTTTGATTTACGATAAAGTCGCCATATCGAGATATTTTCAAATGAACGGAGTTGTACATGATTTTCCAGAAATGTGATTGCGATGATGGTGGTCCATCATAAGATCTTTTATAAAACAAGTAATCGTGATGTTGCTTTTTTGAAAATGTGATTACGATTATGACGCCGCGCTTCGGAGTTTATCGAATAGACCAAGCGACATGTAACATCCGAAAATACGTTACCGATAAGTCTCATCGCATGAGAAGTTTTGAAAAATATGAAAACATAACACTCTATACCAATTTTAAATTGCGATTGCTATTGCATCGGACTTTTTAACATGAAAAAATTTTATGTTTATGTGATGCGATATCGCTTTATACTTGATCAGGTCGGGAATAAATTTAATATTACATTTGTCTATTTTCACCAGAATATGTGATATGCGATACACTTAAGTCTTTTAATTGTTTTTTAATTTATGATGATGGTTTCTCAAATTTTTGTATTTCTATTAAAAGAAAGGACCCATTTCTAAATGAAATTTATTCTAAAATTTTCAAAATGAGAGGGTTTTTAACAGTACTGTGATTTGATAATTATCCTAATGATGAAGAAGTGAGATTTTATGTCACCTTGTTTTTAAATTTCGGTGATGATCCAATCTGTAGCGGGTTATGAATGCGAGATACGAGGGAATAAAGATGATGTGAGGATCATACAAATTGCCAAGGAATTGTTACCTTTTACGAGAATTAATGATAAGAAAAACAATTATGAGCCTATGTTTAAAATGTATAAATCACAAGTTCTTGAGGTTATGGTGTCGGAAAGAAAATTAAAAAATAAATAAATAAAGAACAATCTCTTCATCAAAGCATTGTTCTGTGATAATAATAAGCCTATCACTTGAACTCAAAGTTGTTTTAGTGCTCTCCTTGTCAATTTTCTGATCCTATTCTTTGATTATATGGGTTATTTTTAAAAGTCTCTCTTGTTATTAATCTTGGTGCTTCTCATCACATGGCAATGATATAGTCACATTTAAATTGTGCTTCCTGTTTTGACCTTTTTCGGTGGATGTGAAGACATGTCGAAAATGGGTTAGCAAAAATTCTTTTGGAAGTTTGTATACGCTTGGTCAGTGAATTTCGATTGATTAGAAGTAGGAAGATGAATAAGCTTGCCATAAGCATTTCTTTTCGGTTTTAGATTGTACTTTTGTTACATGTTTCGGTCATGTTGTACTAAGTTTGCAGAAGACAATCCTGACTCCCGTACTTGTGGCTAGGCATCTTTGGTATTTTGAGTTAATAAGAAGAATTGTTGGTTGGAGAAATAAGGGTTGGACAAGGTACTTTGAAACTACGGTTCTTGATAGGCTGAGGCATATCATCCTAATTAGAGCCATTGTTAACGTGGTTTCAGTTCCTTTCAAAGCTGCCCTCTCAGCAACTTTTTAATGACTCTAGCTCCTTATGCTTCAAGTACACTACTACTTCATGTCACTACATCTGCCATTTCTCTTCAATCCAACATATCATTTTTTGCCAAAATACTAAAACATCCACTTATGTCATTTCACAGTAGCTCTTGCCCCCATGACAAACCTTGGTAATATCATATAACCTAATGCACTTAATAAACATTTATTGGACCTTATTCACTGTGTGTTTTCTGTGAAGTTTTAACTTCCATTCCATTACAATTGTAATCCTAAAACCCAAAGTGAGACTTGCGATGTGCTTCAGACCCATACTTCCCTTTGGTCACCCTCGAGATATGTTATAAAACCTTTATTTATGATTTGGGCGTATTTTTATCATATTACCATGACTTAATGAAGTTTCACTTTAAAAGCGCTTTGAAAAGTTGTTTAAAGGCCCCTCTACTGTTACTAGCATCACAATTTAAAATTTATTACGCATTCATACTTTCCCTCAAAACTTCTAATTTGTGATTTTGGGGCAGCCCCACCATCTATCGTCACACGTCCACTCCATTCATCACACATCACACTTCGCCGATTTCAACGTTTAACTCTCGTGTCCCATATCCGGCTTAACGATGTACGATTTAACGATATGTCTGGTACTTTCATTCATCGCATCGAACTTTCTAGTTTAACATTTAACTCAGTGTTTCATAATAAAACCACGATGTGAAATGCCAGTATTTACTTCATTGTACGTCATCACCATGTAAATCGCATTTCTCCGGTTGTGGCTTAATTTCGTATAAGCTTCCAATTTGCGGTACGATATATGTCTAAAAAGGTTTTCTCTCTAGCTTAACTCATTCATTCCATTCAAGTCTCCCTATCAATTAAACCTTTTTCAAAGGGTTTCTTTTTTAATTTCTCATATAATTAATCTCTACCATTACGTCCAAAAATTTAGTTTTCCGCCATTAAAAACTTTTCCACTAAAGAAAGAAAGAACCGGCGGAACAGCAATGAGAGTTTCTTTGAAAAAAAAAATTCTACTACTACTCTACATGCCAGCATGTTTCTAAAGGCATGACGACATTCAAGGAACAACTACATGCCATTTTAACTATTGTTTACACTTTTTGTCTGGGTTGGTTGCACAGACAAAAGTCTTCATAGACTACTACATCATACAAACCACTTTGAATTATTAGCCTTGATGATGTTTATTTTCATTATGTCATATCAAGTTGTATTAAAGTTTACAAGATAGGCTCATCTTGCACAATATCGTAACAATAACTTTTGAACATTTATATTTTATTAGGAATGACAATTTATGTTTTGTATATATGTGATAAAATACTATGTAAAACGAGGTTGGTTGGTGATTTTATAATCTTGGCTCATATGATCGGTACTCTTTTAGGTAGATAAAATTGAAGAAAATTACGAGGACTTATTATCAATCGGTGTTTACAGCAATACATTACTTCTCTTGTGTTTCCATATCTTATTATCTTCGGTGGTAGCTTGTAATCCCTCATATTGTTATGTGTTTTTATCGGTCTCTTGACATGTTCATGTGTTTTATCCATTTATTAGTCTCATAAAGTGAGCTTTCTTGATGAAATATACATGATGAGTTTAAGAGCATCACTTATAACGGTTATCTTACTTGATATTTCGGTGAGAATATTGTAAGTCTAAAAATAGCTTTCTCTTGTTGAAATATTGACAAATTTCTACTTGTATTTTATTTTCTACCAAAAGAGTGGATTTACATGCCAGACCCACACTATTTCTTCTTCCATTTCACCTTCTCTCCCTCATGGGCTACCAAACTCACTCTTTTGCTACATTAGACCCAATACCCTCATTGGTAGAAAAAAGTTTGGTGAAAATATATTTCGGTGAATAAGGTTTAAACCACCTACCAATCTCATAAACCAAATCATTAAATTGCTTAGAGTTTAGGATGTGTACGTTCGAGCACTTGAATCGGTCAGTGTTGATTCGATGCCAGCCAGAAGGCATCTAAATCGGATGCGTACGATCACGAGTCGGGGCCCGGATGAGGAATGACAAAGGAAGAAAAATCATTGAGTACGAAACCCGGTGACAACGACACCACCACCAAGCTCCCGGAGAGGGAGCTCGAAGATCGTGAGGAGGGTGCCTCTTCCATTCCTAGATGTGGATGAAAGTTCTTCGCTACAATTCATTTTCAATTGTGGAATCCCAAAATAACCTCATTTCCAATAGAGGTCGCAGAAAGCGAGTTAGCTATACGACCAGCACGGTAGTCGTGTACCATTGGGTGGCTTCACCAAGGTAGGGATCTCCCCGCGTCCATGAACGTTGTCACCTTCACGTACGGACATCAATCCATTCACGGATGAGGTATTGTGATGTTGCTACTCTTGATGTGTGTGATGTGTTATTAGGCCAGCCATGCTAATGAAGGGCATGTTTTGTATGGTCTAGTACTCGCTCTCTTATTATTACTTTAATAAATAATTTATACAATATCTAGGAGGTATTATTACCGCCTCTACGTAGTCTCTTTCATTCTTTAACGAAAAGAAACACAGAGAAATATTGTTTAAACCAGGAAATTTATTTTCATTTACAATTCGCCAGAGAAGAAGAAGATTATTGTTACAACCTTTGAAAAAAGCTCACACACAACGACAATAGATGAAGAATTCATGGAGAATACACGGACATTTTCTCCTCACCACAAGAGGGTTCCCCTACATTGTAGGGTCGAGGCACTCCATTGATCGACCTAGGCAACCTTCACTACAGTGTTGCCATACCTCATGGTACAGGATAGAATCACATGTGTTGTCTGAAATGATAAAAAAGCAACAGTTCTTGAACGCATCCGACTGGTCAGCTGTGAGGTCCTGACATCTTGTACAAATCCAATGCCAAGCTACAAGCAACATAACGATCAACATCGGGTGCCACACAACTTCCGAGTGGGTGAAAAAGTGTGTCTGCATTTTTAGAAGGAGAACATTGGACCTCACATGGCTTCCCCACTAAAATCATGAGCCACACCATCACCGAAACAGGTGGCTCACGGGGACCGAGCTTGAAAAAATTTTCCTTAGCTTGTGGAATAACTCAATGCAATGGGGACAGTGCCCCTAAGGGGAGGAATGATCCGAGGGTGGATGTTGGTATTACACCACCTATTCTAATGGGACCCCCATTGTTTCTTTAGTTTCTTAGTTTGACACGAGTTTACTGCTTTTTGAATTTGTTTTCAAGTCTACGAACTTTGAATTTGTTTAAGTCTAAGCAAACGTTTTTGTGAAAATCCAAACAACATCAATGTTCCTTTTATGTTCCTCACTCGGAAATTTGTATTCCTTGGATAGATATTTCTAACGAAATTATTGAGCGTATCAAACGAAGATCATATGCAAAGTTACATCCCAGTTGACGTACCAATTTACCCAAATGGGGCCCATAGTTTTGCGCTTTAAATACTCCTATAGGGTTGGGTTTTGGTTTTTAGGGTTTCCATTGTTCTCAGAACCATGCTTCGCCACAGGCCTCATTATAACATAGTTCAGAGGGCATGTAGCTACCACATCACTTCTCAAAGATAAGCTGCCGATTGCCTATTTAGTTTATTTCCATTATGTCTATAAACATATTTCTAAAGTTTTATTTCTTTGCATCTCTGTGTTTATGTTTGTTTCTATATATATTATTGTGTTCCTGCATAAATTCATATCAATATAACACCTACATCATAATCTGGATAGAGATACGACTTACCGAAGGTAAGGGATCACATGCCTCCATGCCTCCTCATCCATTGGCTAGACGAGAGGGATAGTCACAACAAGCCCATCTTATGGGTATGATTCCAAGCTGAGGGTATACTACGAAAATGTTGAGATAGGGTGACTACTACTCCCAACCCTATGGGTAACATATCAGAATAACACCCTATTGTCCATATTTCCCTCAATCACGGAATCCCTTTGTCTCAATTACTCACCTACGAGCTCAAATAGGGGGGAAATGTGGCTTTGTGTCACATCGTCAACACCACTCATCATACTCATATCGCCATACTTGTATTCCAGTAATCATCATCTATCATTCGTATTTGTGTTCTATTTATACGAGACATAAAAATAAAATATCATGTTAGAACACAGTAATCATATAAATCACAAAGAATCATCCTCCCTCTCGAGAGGTGCCAACCACAAGCCTAATCTTTCTAAGTACAAACACCTTTGTCTCAATATATGAAATGTCTAGAAAGTTTAACTATATGTAGGATTATCTGCCAATATTGTCACACTTTTAATTATCTCGCCATGTATCCATATCATGCTGAACAACTCTCTGAGAAGATTCTTCTGTCTTTCTTCATAGTTAGCCATATACGGCATCATACTCAGCACTTATTTGCATAAAATTTATAGGTCATGGAAGATCTCATACAAAGGTAGCGCTCATATGTGCTCATCTCCTTAATAAACATCATCATATAATCCATAGTGTCCATGTATCATAGGAGAGAATATCTTGAGACGAGAATAGATCATCTCCTGCGAACATCTTGAAAGGATTCTACATTGGTAACTCAATGTAAATGGTAAACTCCAATCATGAATAGAGCTAAGGTTTTGTACGACTATTATTATATCTGATTGGATGTTCTAAATGGAACATCAATTCTTTAATCAACTATTGGTTGTCGTCGGGTTCAACAACATCTTGAACTTCAAATTGGGGTGTTAAGGACTTTCATTTTCCACTTTCAAATACTTCTTCAATAGATTATATTTTCTCAACTTAAAAAAGAAAAATGGGTTTATCATGCCATGATTGACCATTTGAGATTTGAAGCCGCATCTCCCTCTAAATTGTATCGCCAAGGCTTTTTACTGACAATAGTATATTTTACGGTGTAAAGCAAAACCAAAATCAAATACATAACCAGACACCTGGAAAAAAAGGCTTGGATCAATACAACATCCTGGCTTCGTAGGATAACTATCAATACAAGCATGTCTGGATGGTGTGAGCTTGCTTCATGTAATTCTCCTTTGCCAACCATTACACTTTAACAAACCATCATGTGACCTTTCATAAATCGTTATTGTAGAAATAAAAAAATCAACTAAACCATCTCATTAATGTTTAGAAGCTAGATCAATACAATATCAAAAGTCATAAATATCTCACGTGATTGCATTGGACCATATGGCAGGTATTAGAAAATCATCTATTATCGGCAACAAGTTGTCATCAACACGATTAATATCAATCCAAAACTTCCATCAATTCATTCCCATGATCATAATACAAGTCAATATGCTCATATATCATTGTCACGATCAAATAATTGAACATCATGTCAAATCCAAATTTGCTATCATGGTAAGATCTGTAGTACTAAACATATCTCAATAATTGATTCAAGGCTAATTCATCTCGCCGGACATCATATGGTTCATATATATAAATCATACAAATCATGTCAAACTCCTCTAAACATAATGACTTGTTTATATGCTTGTGTCATGATCATGACGAAACACAAGTTCGGTCTTCATGTTCATATTATAACAAAACATGCAAACATCTGTTCTCATATATTTTTTGCTACCCACATCTATAGGCTGACATCCTCGGTGGTACTTGTTTTTTATGCACAAAACTTCATTTTTGTGTCTATCGAAAACATAGTCACACTATGAACATTCCTGCGGTAAAAGAGGCTAGGATCTCTATTGTGAATCCAACAAAATTAAATTCACTTTATTCTCACCGAATATATATATATATATATATATATATATATTTATTTATTTATTTATATAGAATGAAAATGGTAATATGAGTAGATATTTAGGATAGATTGTCCCTTTGAATGAGAATCCCATCATTCATATTCTTTCATGTCGCCAACATATCTTTACTAAAGTCGTGCAACATGAGATCTATTATATAAAAACAAATATATATCCATCATAGTCATAACATGTTCATGTAAATATCACATCGTAAAATTAATATTTCCCAAACATGATAAGGAAACTAAGCAAGGGTGAACATCACACTTTAAAGATCATGAACAATACTCTATTACTATAAAGCTAATCCGCCAAAAGTTTGAACATTAGGTTTACAAAATACCATAATTACGAAAAAAGTGTCCTGATTCAATAAGGGATCTGATATCAATATCACCAGTTCTATCATAGTTGCAACGCTTATCATGACCAATATGATCAAGTTAATTCATTCAACAATCACTAAAGAAGTATAAAGGTGGAAGCCCTTTTTATATAATTTCATAATGCTACAAGTGTTAATGCCTTATCAATAGGTAACCTTCTATAAGAGATATTCAAAGTGTCATTTACTAAGTCAAGGTGCTAGCTTCTTCATAGAATAGAAGATCTCCAAAAATAATAATTTAGCCAAACATCAATTTGTGCCACTATAGCCAAGATCAAACAATAAGTGACACTCATAGAATATTCAATGCACAGTGCACCATTTTCATACTTAAAACATAATCCAAATCACTTTAATATGCATGCATGAGCCATTTGTGAAGAACATTTTCAATATACCATGAAAGACACCATGTCCAATGTCATAATTGAAACATAACATTAAAACAATATACTACTGCAACATGGTATTCAAATATGGTGCACCTTCACCAGGCAACATGGTACTTGTCATATTTTCATCAAGTTCCTCTTCTGCTTTTTTAAATCATTTTGTTATTTCTTGCATTTCCGACAGTCCTCGAAAGGGATACACCTATCTTATCTCATCAAGGAGGTTGAATGCAGCCATATACTCAAATATACACACAATACCAGGAAAGTATAAGTAATGATCAAAAATAATTATAATAATCCATCCATAAGTCTAAACAAGAGTAGGGAAACAAAAAGCTTGACATAAGTCAAGGGTACTTGTCTTCAATGAAAATTGATCCTCTCCCTCTTAGACCAATCTTGAGAATCCATCTTATCCGTAGTCCACTAAGAACTTTATCAACAACCAAGTCATATGAGGCTCCATTAAATCAATTCCAAGTGCTTGATCATCTTCACATAGACAGCATTAAAGTTTCATACACTCAATCTCAAGTCTTTTCACATAAACCAGGTTCTCTCAAAAACCCTAACCATCAAGTCCTTGTACTAACAACCTAGGGTTTTGTTCATACCCTGTAATTCTTTTGGGTCTCTGCATCCTCTTCTTGATTCCATCAAAAGTGTCTCCATAAATGATCTCATGGATTTTCTCCACATCCTGGCTACGATAACATGTTAATTTTCTTTAGGGCTATATTGTTTCTTACTATTTTGATAATTTCATTTCTTCATTAACACATTAAATTCACCCCATAGCATCATAATATTATTCATATTTGTCTTTATTCATCAACATATGCAACTATGTATAAATAATAATAACATCATCATCGATGCAACGGAATGTAAAGACATAGGAAGAAAAGCATGCACATAGAGACACGGAAGTTGAAAAGGTAGGAGACCGGAAAGCCACTTGAGGAAAACCCTTGAAAAATTCTTCTTATAAGTAGATTTTCATCAAATAGTTCGGCAAAAAGAGTATAATGATCCATATCTTCACAACAACTAGAATATCCATGAAACACATATAAACATCAGCTCGGATTCTAATGACTCTAATATATTGTCCATGTATCATACTATTGAACACAATTGTCACTAGCGGAAGCACTGGGGTACATAGATTCATCTTTCAGGTCTCGGACACATGGAGGAGGATTTGTGCTGACATCTATGACTGGCCGCTACCATAGCCTTTGTGCCTATGGTATGGAGTTGCAGAGCCCGATGCGCCTTAAGGCCTTGGACACAACCATGAGCCTCTTTTGTGCCCTGTGGATGCGGGTTCCTGAATGCTACTATAGACAGCACAGCCCCCTGCATTTATGGGTACAGAAGCAGTCTATCGTGTGAGGCCCTGGATGTCTAAAATAGGCCTTTGTTCTCATTTTATGGGTCCTCGGATACTACCATGCCCATATCATGCTGTAGTTAAGGATGAAATGTCACGATTTGTGCCTACTTGACTTAAACCTATATTCGTATGATTTTCCAATTTGTAACTTCGAACCCTTGTGCGTCTTCTTTTCATCAAGCATGTGTGACAGGAACAAAATGGAAGAGAAAAATATCGACATTCATCGATGTGTCTAAAAATGACCTTGAGGTATCACATGTTGTAGGTTCATGAGTTTCCACTTGATGTTGTGGCTTCGACCTAACCATTGGTACATGTGCATAGGGTCGAATCCAATATACATGAGTGGGTACATAAAATTCAAAAACCAACTTACGCCTCCAAAAAATGTGATCTTTAAGTCGATTTGGTCCTCTCAAAAATAAATTCAATACAATCGTCCTCTTTGTCATCTGAGTTTTCCAAGGTGGAATTTTTCTGTGGGTTTCTTAATTTTAACACTCCTCTCAACTAGGGATAATTCCACTTGCCAATATATGACCAAACACGATCAATGAAATACGTCCCTCTCAAGTATCTCATCATCACAGATCATCGGTGTATGTATATAATTAATTAGGCTTGATTGTTCCTGCTCATATTTTGAATATTCGCTAATATAGAAGAAGAACAATTTTATACCGAAGAAGACTTAAGCTACCACCCTCTATTCATGGGAATACAACCCGGAACCTTTTCTTGAACTCTTCCCCAAAATTTTTGTTGGTGGGCTACTACATGGAATATCTATTGATGGGCTACTACCCGAATATCGGTCGATGAAACACTACAAAATATGTCATCAGGTTGCTGCCGAAACGTCATCGAGTTCTGCAGTAAGCCATGGGATTAGGATCTATGACCTACATCATCAGCAGGAGAAACATATCAAGGAGCACAAATCAACTTTGAAAATCACATCGAAATGCTCATAATCATCTATAATCTCATGGGGGAGCTACAACTACAACTCCCATGTCGAGCAATAAGTGGCATAAGGGAACTGCTACTCATCCCATCCTATTTCCTACTAATATTCTAGCAATGACCTAGAATAGTCTGTGTAGATGATCCGGTGGATATTTTTGTACCCACTATTAAAATGGGACCCCCACCATTGTTTCTTTCATTTTTTTCGGTTTTCCTCACGATTTACTATTTAGCGATTTCGGGTCACCGAACTTTCGGATCCGTTTTGAGGCCTAAACGCGTTTTTTGAGAAAAATGGGAGCAACATGAAATTTCCTTCGATGTTTCTAACTCTAAATTTGTATTACTAGAATGTCTCTTTCTATGAGGAGTGTTGATCAAGTCAAATGGAGATCATATTCAAGTTACGTCCACGAAAGTTGATGCTACCCAAATTTACCCAAACGGGGCCCGTAGTTTTGGCACTTCATCTCCTAGGGTTAGGTTTTGGATGTTTAGGGTTTTCACATTGTTTCTCAACAATAAATGGGCCTTTCGGGCTTCTCATTATAATGCAATTAGGAGGCCTATAGCCACACATCTCTTCTCGAGAGATAAGATACGACACCCTAGATAGTTTATTTCCGGCCCCCATTGCAGCAAGCATATTTCTTATTTATTTATTATTAATAAAGCAAACTTTATTTCTTTGCATCTCTGTGTTTATGTCTATTTTTATATTTTTGTGTTCCTACATAAATTTGGATCGGTGGTATCAGTGTTGCTCTTTCTCTGTTTTTCTGCATGTCCCCAACGAGGTCGAGGTATAAGGAGTTAGGGCTCGTCTGGTTATTTGTTGTAGAGATAGTATCTAAGCACTTCGCAGGCTTCATGGTGGAAGAAAATAAAGATGAGGAGGCAAAGAGAATCCTATCCAAATTGTTCCTCTAGGAGAGACATAGAAACCAAATGAATGCGATGATGGATAACTTTTTCTAGATCCTTCGCAGCTGCACGGCGGTGCATCTGCATCTGACCACTCTGGGGGTTCCATTCCTTTCAAGGTACAATTCTGCCAGAAAATTCATGTGTTTTAAGGCCAGGATAGATGTGAACGTCATAGATAAATAGTTGGAATTTGTTGGAAAGGGTATTTTTTGGTCCATGATTTTTCGGCTTCGAAAATTTTACTTTGCACTCCTCAAATTAGCCCCCCATGTCAGGCGGTGGAAGCCTGCGACGAAAAAAAGGATAGAGAGGGAACCCTCTCTGTTCTCGTCGCCTTCGCAAGTTTGTTCGAGACGGCATCGAGCAATATTGCCTATGAGGCTATGAGGACAAGTACATCCAATGGACACGTTGCGGTAATAAAAGGGATCAAGATGTGCACCAGTGGCGAACTATTCTGACCCTTTAAAGTTAGGTAATAAATATTTAAAAACATATGGTGCTCAAGTATTTGGTTTTGCACCAAATACATTACGGCCGATAGTTCCTCAACATTACCTCGTTTGATGCAGCATTTCAATATACCACACAGATCGAAAAGCGGTAGGTGAAAAGCTAAACACGGATCTGGTGAATCAAAAGCGATATTGCTAAAGCTGTACAACAAGGGAAAATGGGGTGACTAAAAACAACATAGTAAATAAGTACATGGGAAGTGGTGTGAATTTCATACTTATGACATCACTCGTAGCTGTAGCGAGTATTTAAGTAACGATCAATGGTGGATGAAAACTCTGAATGGGATACATGTTAAATATGGTGAAACAGACAAAGCGATGAAAAAGTGAAGAAAATCATTGATGCGAACCAAGTTGCTGTTTCCTGACTCCGGAGGAAGGCCCAAGGATCTGGGAAGAACGCAACACTCCATATGTGGATGAAGGGTTCTCCGCTATAATTCGTGACAAATGATAAAAAGAACCTCATTTCAGCATAGTTCATGGTAAGCTGAGCCTCACAAGCCATAACTTACACTGCGGTCATACACCTACATTGGTGGCTTCTGGGAAGAATCTTCGTATGTGACGGTGTCACCTTCCATAAAGCTTCAAGACATTCACAAATGAGGTATTGTGTGATGTTGCTCCTCTTGATGTGTTTGATATGCTAACAGAGCCTTGTAATTGTGGAAGATGCATGTTTTGTATGAGTCTAGGCTTCCTTTCTGTTTATTATTACTTTGGGAAATAATTTATACAAGATACAGATGTAGTATTTCCTCCCACCATCTCTTTAATTAACGCAAGCAACGCGATGAATTATTTCCCAAACTAAAATTTATTTCTCGTACAATTCACACGAGCGAGAAAAATATTGTGACAGCCTCAAAACGGGGCTACCCTTCATGGTAACGACGGATGGACAAAGTCATGGAGGAACACAGAGACATTTCTCTCACAGAGGGTTCCTCTGCATTAGAAATTTTGAGGTCTAAATGGAGCACTCCCTATTAAAATATTGCAACAAAAATAAACTTTATAAGAACGATAGGTTCGAATGATGATGTCAACCATGGGGGATGATTCACCATTTTAAGTAAAAGGGTAAATGTTAAAAAATAATAAAATAATAATTTACTCTTTTCAGCCTCATATTTTCAACTTATCTTAATTTTTTCACTCCAAATTTCGGGTGGGAGTATAGTTGGATGAAAAATTTAATTCCTCATACGAGGTACCGTGTTTATACTTTTGATGGACTGCTACACAGAAAAATAGAAATAGATAAAGTGTGATTGAGATCACATTTTCATTTATTTCTCATTTTCATGTAAACGGGACCCATCTAAGTATGAAACATGGGTACTCCTTGGATGAAAAGGTTAAATTTTTGTCACTTGGTACTCTAAGCTCAAAATTTAATTAAAAAATTTGGAATAAGTTGAAATATGAGATGGCAGTTTTTTTCTTTTGTCCTCACAAATTTGATAGTATAATCAAATCTTAATTTGTGTTCACTATTGTTTATAATTTTAGCAGGGGCCCATTTTATGCCTCAAGAATTCCCCTAATGCTGTGGTCGGGCACTCATTGATCGGCTGGGGCATAGCAGCACTGATGTTGCCATATCATACCTTTGTGACCGAAATCCACATGTATTGTTTGAGGATGATAAAGCAAGTAGATTTCATGACATCTGACCCATACGCACAACGGTCCCGACATCTTGGACAAATCCAATGCCGAAGTACAAGTAGTGCCATGATCATCATTGGTGCTTACACAACTTCGGTGGGAAAAAAAAATATTGGCTACATTTTCAGATGGAGCGCCTCGTTGGGCCAAGCTCACGCCCACTACGATATGGGCCATACACCATCACCAAAGACAAGTGGCTCACTAGGGACCAAGTTTAGCGGTCTCATCTTTTGGAGGAACTAAATGTGATAGGAACACCATTACTTCCTAAGCCCAAGGTAATGATCCGGGTGGATATTGGTAGCCACCCACCTATTCCGCTGGGGACCCACCATTGTTTCTTTAAGTTTTTTATTTTTCGGCATTGTTTTACTATTTTAGTAGTTTTCCAAAGTCTCGAACTTCGAAGCCATTTGAGTCCTTGAGCAGTTTGGGGAAAACAGGGAGGCAACATACAAAGATCCTACGATGTTTTCTCACTCAATTGTGTGTCGGATAGATATTTCTAACATGTTGTTAGCGCATCAGCAGAGATCATATACCAAAGTTATATCACAATTCAGTGTTTAATTTACCCAACTAAGGACCCATAGTTTGGCGCTTCATCTCCTAAAGTTAGGTTTTTGGATAGTTGGTTTCCATTGTTTCTCAACAATAATGAGCCTTCAAGCCTCATTGTAACATAGTTTAGAACTGTGTCCACCACATCTCTTCTGGAATAAGCTACCCAGGCATACTAGCCTAGTTTTATTTCCATTATTGCAGCAAGCATATTTATGTTGTTGATATTAATGAAAGAAGGAAGTTTTATTTCTGACATCTACCATGTTTTATTTCTATTTTTGTATATTATTGTGTTTCTGCATAAATTCAAATACGTTAGGGCTTTGCATCATAATATAGCTTGGATGAGATACCCGACTTACCAAGAGTGGTATCACACGCCTCCAAAGCCTCCTCATCCATTGGCCGACAGAGAGAATAATCATAAGCCCATATTGTGGGTATGATGCCAGGCAGGGTATGCTCTTACGCGACCAAAGATAGGGTGAGATACTACTCCAGCCTTCTGTGGGTAACGAATAGGGGATAACACCTATTTTCCATAGTTCCCTCGGCCAGGTCCTTTCTCTCAATTCTCCTGCAGGGCTCAACAGGGGGAGAGTATAACTGTGTCACTTATTGAGAACTACTCTCATCATACTCATATCATTGCATATATTAATTAATCATCATCTATTAGTAGTAGTTTTCCCCTAATATTATACGGGACATAAAATAAATATCATGTCGAGCATAAATAATCTTATAAAATCACAAAAAGGAATCATCCTCCGTCTCGAGAGGGTGCCGACCAAAAGCCTAAGCTTGTGTTGTACAATTGCATTGTCTCAATATATGAATTATCTCGGTCCAACTATATATATGGGATTCTTAGCCAATAGGATCTCACTTTTAATGATCACAAGGTATCCATGCCATATCCATATTATGCTCGGATAGCTCTCTAAGGGCTTCTTCATCTTGCTTCATGAAATTTCGAGTATTTGAGAGGTAAATCCTGCGGACGGGCGATCTGGCCCCGGCGGTCTGGCAACAATCAAACAATGTTCGACGCAAGTTCCTGGTTGCAATTAGAAAGACTAGATGGAAGCCTGGAATCCAATGCTATGATACGAAGCGTCCCCGTTCTCGGCCTCGACAGGATCCTAATCCTCCGTGATCTCCGCGGATGAACACACCGCACATGCAAGAAACAAATAGATACAAGCATAAAACTTCGGCATACGTAACCAAATATCGGTCGAAGGATATTACTCCTTATTAACATAATAGGCAGTGGAATGCATAATCGTAATCATCTATTAAATAACAAACGAGGGTGTGTAAATTCGACGTCGTGGTCTCCTTCGGATAGGTCTCCGATTGTTCACGTCTCGCAAAGCTACTTAAGGAAAGAAAAACCTCTCAGTCTCTCGACGATGGTCTCTTGTTAACCACAGCAATTTTTGTTATGCCAAAAGGTGGCTAAATCTTTTGAGCCTCGAAGACAAATTTTATCACTAAAAATTGTTGGCTCTTGAAGACCCCTTCTAGGCATCATGCCTCTTGTCCAAAATCCTCATTTGCTGTCCCATTTATACTCGAAAAATCTCTTTGATTTAGCACCAACAAAGCTTCTTGGAAAAACTGTCATTTTTCTTCATGTTTTCTCCATATTATTCCTCTACCACCATAAGTTCTCCCTCCATTCATGAAAAATTCCCCTTTCTGATTAAAAACTCACTTTTTAACTATTTGAACATAAATCCATTTTAATCATGAAATTTCTCATAAAAAATCAGGGTTTTATTGCTATGGACCTAAGCCCCCTTGGGCCGTCTAAAACACTTCCCCACATATGCCGTCACCCAGAACCGAAAAAACTTAAGCATTAAGGGCCAATCGCAATACGAAGGCGGGCGGAGACAAATTATTTTGTAAATATTTTAAAAACCCGATGCGATTAGTTTATGTTGTTAAGTCTTCGCATTAACGTTCCGCACTATACATCCCGATACGTCGCAGATCGACGTCCGGCGCTCACTGCTTTCCTCCCCCGATGTGTCATAGCATTTAATGGCCTCCCAGTTACGATGCTTGGTGTGAAAACCCTCTCGATTTTATAGTGACCGTTCCCAATCTCCCGCGATCCCGACGACCCTCGGCCGTCGCAATTCATGCATACTCCTCGTTGCGTGCCGTTAAGTCTCCCCCGTCCTTTCCTCCGCGGATCATGATGCTGCGCTCATCCTGAGCCTGCCCCGATCGCAATATCGCAAGTCGCAATGGCACCGCCCAATTGAAGCTTCTTGGGTTAATCTCGACGTCGAATTTCCTTCTTTGATCGCTTCGGTCCTTATTCCTCGTCGCAAGTCCTACCACGCCATTTCAAAAAACTGGCCGATTCGTTTTCACGCCGTCGATCGTCTGTGAATCATGACCGGCGCTGTCCATGTGAGTTCAGCCGCATCCCCTTTCGCACCCACCCCCGGTGAAACCTGGGTTAATACGGACCATCCACGTGTCCCGGTCGGACGGTCTGGCCTCCTCATGTTCTTCTCCCGCTATCCTTTGCCTTTGTACGGTCTCCACCAGGTTAGTTGCCCTTCATCGACGGCTACGCTCCTCATATCGACGGTTTAAACCCATTTCGCGGAAGTTTCTTGGTATTTTGTTTTATGCGGTGTTTTCGATGGTTTCCATTATTATAACGAAAAAGTAAAAAGAGGCACCGGGAATAGCGATTCTCACGCCTCGTTTCATTACGGAAAGCTTCATTCACGAGGCTCTATTCATATTGCGTCGGTACTCTATGAGTATTGATGCCGTAAAAGCCAGTGCGAGTCGCATCGACAAGACAGGTTTTTAATTCAAGCACGGTTAAGAATAATATCGATTTGAAGACGGTCTGACCTGTGAAGATTTAAGACGGTTTATAGGATTACGGCTAGGAAACGCGTTGTCAAAAGCCTAATGCAATATGGCTCGGTTTAAAGAAAACCTAAGGTGTTTTTTGATGGGACGAAGCCTCACTTGCCACCGCCACAGGCAAATTGATTCTCGACTACCACCCGGGCCACAATTTCTCAAACCTTTCAACGAGCGAGTTATTGAAAGATACGATTTACTTTCAGTGACAGGAGTTGTACAGGGTGACCCCCCCCCGGTAAATATCTGCGGAAGTTACTCCCATTACACGAAACCTCAAAGTCAAAATAAATCTCCCCACCAGGAAAAGCTTTGATATTTATGATGAGGTTAATACGTTGATCCACATATGTAATTCATCTCTCAAACCCTCGGCAAAGTCTTGAACACAATGGGTATCACGAAGATGTTTCTGAGATCACTCTCATTCTTCTATAAATACCCTCGGGAGAAGATGAGGGAAATTGTTAATTGCGGGGCTTTGAAGCCACCGCAGTGGTTGAGACTGCTATTTGTACATAGTTTTCATGGCCATGAAGCTACATTTGTGCTAGAGTAGTTAGGTTGAATAGTGAAGATGATTGTTGAAACATTGGACTCGGTTGCTTAATTTTAGTTTGACATCAATATAAAAAATTGTTTCATGGGATCTGATCTGTAATAGCAGTGATGTTATTCTCGTTTGTAACTTGTTGTTTTGTTACATTTTCATGTTGTTTCATTTTCACTTTGTAAAAAACAGTTTCGTAGGGTTGGAACTGCGTATATCGGTAACCTTCTACTAGTGCAATCTTTATTTGAATTTTCTTCTAATCATGTTATTTAAAAGAATGACTTAATTCGATTTTAGGCATGAAATCTTTGGTATTTCCCTCATTTATAAGTCCTAGCTTAATAGTATTTATAGATATTTACTTTCAGTATGTGTTATGTGATGATGAACACGAAGAGGAGTAGTTGTACTGGTCCCGGACTTGTCTTTAACATAACTAACAGTTATTTTCCTTGGAATGTGTTAGCGGCTAGTTTAAAGCTTTACTTTACTAGATCTTGAACCATTCAAGTATTATCTTTGTCATTTCCCCTTCTTTTGTATTGTTTCTATTGGAAGTGTGTCAAGAGATGGTTGGTTTTAAAAGCACTTGCAGGATCCTGAAATACACTTTCGTGTCCTCCTTAAGTGTTTGCAAGGCTATTTGGTTTAAGTACTTACGGATCCTGAAATTTGCTCTTCGTTACGCATCTTGTTTAATTCCCTTCTTAGTGTATCCTCCATTCCATAAATCAAAAATTTAAATAAATCCTTAGACATAGATAGCTTTCATGGATCACCTTGATATTTGTTGTTAAATTAAAGCCCGGATATGACTCATAGCCCCAATGGACTAAAAACCGGCGTTGTATCTGTCTGTCTTTCTTCGTCTTGTTCTGTTTGTACAACTTCTCACTTTTGAAACTTTTCACTTAGGACTTTCCCCTCAGCAACATTTTACGTAACTCCTTCATCCAAAACCGTAAAAACCGCGTGGCCATAACCTGGCCTAATATACGTTACCTTAAAAGCTTTCAAAGACAATATCACTGTCTTTGCACATTATTGGAAGATCCTCTCACAGGATTAATTAGATCCTAGAATCCCAAAGTTGGTTGAAAATGATGTTAACTACGCTGATTGGTTCTCCCAATGCGCTAATAAATTACGAACCTAAAATTTACACCGAAAGCGAATCCGTGAGGTCCTTACCGAGTCTTAACATCTTGTAAGGTCAAAAGCGACCTTTTCAAGCACTATCGAAATGGTAATTAAGATGAAGCTAAATTGAATCGATGAGCAATAGGTCAACTAGGATTCTTTTAAGTTTTATCTATTGTGGAAAAATACGGTGGCTTGGCCATAAGTGAAGCTATGTTGTCTGCTTATTGTGGCTAAGTTTTTGAAACAAAGGATTGGGATATTCTTGACAACTTCTAAAACTTAAAAATGTACGAAAAAACCCTAAAAATATTTGGTTGGAATTAAATAAACATGGTGGTGGACCATAAGACCTTTTCACCTGCAGAAAGGAGGAACTGAAAATTTCCTTGGCGGCTCACAATCTGGGCTATGAACTCCTTTGGGAAGAACTCTTATCATTAATAAAACCATTCAAACTCTTAAGAGGCTGTGGGATTTAAAATTTAGCCAGTTGGTTAACCTCTCCAAGGTTGTCATAGCGGTTGAACTTTTCTTTGTTTTGGGTCTAAACATGCAGCTGGTGGCTTAAAGATTCACTAGGCCACCAGGACCCTAACCCACTGAGATAGTTGATAATGTAGTATCCTTTGGAAGCTTCCTAGGTTCGTGTGCTTGTTTCGAGATCACCATCGAGCTAAATCGGTCCACAATCTTTCATCTCTGCAACAATCACAAACGGTTGATAATTCCACCGCTTCATTACGGTCATTTGATGATATAATCCCGATTGAACTACGGATCTTCTTTCATCTCCTGAAACAAATGAACATCCTGGTAACAGGGAAACAGCCTCTATTTACATTTCTTCTGATTGGGTGTTTCCCCGTCCAGATCATCTCTGACCAGTCTCTGGTCACGTCACTTCTACTCACCCCTACATCCTTGTCAACCACTTCACACCTCCAATACTTTCCTTCTGTAAATCCCCTCCACCTCACCACCCAACACGCCTTGTGTCAGGTATGCTCCTTAGCCTTAATATACCACTAGTCAATCTTCCACTGGGACTATCGGTCCAAAATTCAGTATATGATGCTAATAATGCTTTGTTGCTGTCTGTGTGGATAAGATGAATGACTATTTACAATTAAAATAAGTGTTGATCAGTTCTATCAAGCTGTTCATTTTGGCAAGCTTAGGGGGAGAAGTAAAGAAAAATGGTTTAAAGTTTAGCCCCCCGTAGTATAAACAGCCTCCAAACTTCCATCAAACATTCTTAAATAAGTGGGAAGTGAGAAAGATCTCTCCAAGTCATACTTGAGCTGTAACAATCTCCCGTAGGAACCACAGAAGTGTACAGTCTTGTTGTGCAGTTTAACGGCGTCTATAATTCACTACCCCGAACTAAAACCTCCTGGAGCTGGCTTCAAACAAATTTCACAGGGTTTGATCCCGAGACACTGACATATTCACTTAGAGAAAGAGTTTTTGCAACCCTTGAAGACATCGGTGCTCTTTACGTAAATTAAAAACTTGATGGAGAAAAAGAGCAAGAATGAAGAGCGAAGAAAGTATCTTTTGAAAGAATCAACCTTCCATAGCTCAAAGATAGAGAATGATGGAAAAATGATGAAAGAGATAGACATAATTAAGAAGCACAAACAAATCTGAAATCAAACCGCTCCTCCAAAATGGAACAAAATCTGAGAATCTTCAAAGGAACCAACCTCAATAGAGCCCGGGGATGATGATCAACGGAATCCTCCTCCCTTTCATCAAAAACAGCAAGTGAGGTTCGAAGAAACGGAAGACATAACAGAGAGAACGATATCAACATGTTTTAAGGAAGAGGATGATGACTTTGAGGTTAAGTATGATAAAAAACGGGGTCCTTTACTACCCTTACGACGACAAAAGGATGATAATGGAAATTATTATCGGGACATAGAAAATATCGTCACAGACACTCAAAGAGAATATGACCTTGATAAGACGAGTCAACAAGCCCCCCAACACCCAAACCTACGGCAAATCCTCTCACTTCGACCACATATTCACGCGACCGCTGACCAAACAAAAAGACAAAACGGTGATTTAATGATTCTAATGAGATAAGGAGAAAAACACTCAAAATTACTGAAAAACAAAGTGAAGACTTGTCGGTGATTACTAACACTTGACTAGTACTCCTTCTACAACGGACATGTCAAGTAAAACAAATCAACAATTTAGCAATTGTTGATAGGTGACAACTAATAAGGTTGAAACAAGTGTACAAAAAAATCAAACCCTTTCGATATGAGCAGGAAATCTTAGAATCAAATCTACATTCCTTCAAGCGGGTTATTTAACATGTATATAGAACCAAATTTTGAAGGTTTTAATGTAAGAGAAAATGGAATCGATTAATCTTAATGACGACCTACGAGAGTTGATTTTTGGCCCCCTAGATTGAAGGAAAGTTTGAAAGGACGGTTCACTCGCACACAGCGAGTTTGAACATTCATGACAAATTCTACACAACGCTTCTTATGCACCTTGATTCCGAGGCTTCTCGCATAATTTATTGCACCTAAAACGTGATCGACCTTGGTTCAAAGTACGGACTACAAGGAGCCTATGCTCCTTTGACTCAAAATAGAGTAAAAATGTCTGAGATTGATCAAAAGTGCAGTATTATGCTTCCGATTCTGGCAAATGTTTACTTATGGACATTGTAGGTGGTACGATGTTCCCAAAGTATGGAATGTTATTATCAAGATCACGAAGACTGGACCACAGGACTATGCGGATGGACATGACATATGCGGCCATCCAGTTTTAGCTCCAGAGACCGGAAAGACTTTACAAGAGTCTCATATGCAATACTGCAGTTTACCAAGTCAAGACGGACCCACCCAAAACTCTCATATATTACTGTGTCTGACCTTGAATTATGCATTTATCATGTTTAATAATGAAACTCTTAGTGAACAAGTCCGCTAACGGAATTAGGCTGACGGGGAAGAAGAGAGTATAATGCGAAGTGTCCAAACGGTTTGCCACAGCAGCAACATTATTAAACAAAGCATAGGTCTTGATTCTGGGTTATGAGTCCATTTTTTGGGACTTAACAACCCGGAAAAAATACCCCAACGTTTCTGGCATCATCCCTCCAAACGTGAAGAATTTGAGGGTCAAAACAAATTCAATTGGGTCTTGCTAACCATGCACGGTCAGGAAAGCACCATAGTTAAAAAGAATGATCGCAATGAGCAAGAAACCAAAACAGGTCCTTTATGGAGTATGTGTTTTGATGGGTCATGCTAGAAATAATGCTGGTCAGGGGTTTTGGATCATTAACAACGAAAGCAACCACAAAATGCATCTCATGCAAATTAAACTTTAGGTCAATTTAACAACATAGCGAATATGAATCACTTCTCTTAGTACGTCTCTTGAGGTAGGAGCCGAGAGGAAAAAATTAATATGTGAGGATTACCGGAGTTAGTCATTAGGCAAGTCAATGGGGGTATAATGCGAAATCATCCTAGACTTAGAGCCTATCGGAATGATGTCATGGATCTGTTGACAACATTTGAGGAGTCAAACCTGAGTTTCATCCCAAGGAAAAACAACATTATGGCCCACAATTTAGCTTTTGTGGCCAGAACATGTCTAACGCCATATGAGACTGGAGACAACACAACTCCGATAAAATTTAGACCGGCAGTGCCTGATAACGAAAAATATTGGCAAGTGTTTGACAATGACAAACAAATAGAAGACTTCATGCAATTCAGAAATGAGTTCGAACTACACAGTTCAGATTCAGATTATGATACAGACTACAGTGAAGAAAACTTTCTTGGTGAAGAAGAATCGTCTCCTCAACCTGCCAATATTAACCTATTGTCTAGCGAACTTAGGAGCAAAACAGAATTAAGTGCAGAGTTAGAAACGGAAGAATTACAAACTCTGCATTCTAAAGATGAAAATCTACCAAGTGGTCTAACGCCTTTAGAGGAGTTGTTTGATTTTAACGATGTGGCCAATAAACCAAAACTGGAACCTGTAGAGACTGAAGTAGAGGAGTGCAATATAGGCGGTGAGGAAAAACCGAAAATGATCAAGTTGTCCAAAACTTTGCCAGCTCACATTAAACTCAAATACTTAGAGCTGTTTAAAGAATTTTCTGATGTTTTTGCTTGGAGTTACGAAGATCTCAAATCCTATGACACTGAAATAATACAGCACAAAATCCCTCTTAAAGAAAACCAAAAACCATTCAAACAGAAACTGCGCAGAATAAACCCTGTCCAGTTGCCATTGGTTAAGAAGGAAATCATGAAGATGCACGATGCTGGCATTATTGTCCCTATTAGATATTATGAGTGGGTATCTAATCTGGTGTCCGTTAGGAAGAAGACTGGAGAAATCAGGCTTTGTATAGACTTTAGAGACTTAAACAAAGCTTCGTTAAAGGACAACTACCCTTTACCAAAAATGGATCACATTTTACAAAGGGTGGTGGGGTCTAAAAGGATTTCGTTGCTTGATGGCTATTCAGGGTATAATCAGATTTTAGTTCACCCTGCTGATCAATTAAAGACGGCTTTCACTACTCCATGGGGCACTTTCATGTATGTGAATATGCCTTTTGGTCTAATGAACGCTGGAGCAACCTTTCAGAGAGCCATGGACATAGCATTCTCGGAAGAATTGGGTTTCTTCATCATTATCTATCTAGATGATGTCACTGTGTTTTCAAAAACAGATGAAGAACATTTAGCACATTTGAGAAAAGTTTTCGAGAAGTGCAAAAGGTTTGGAATATCTTTAAACCCTAAGAAGACAATATTTGGTCTCCAAGAAGGTAAGCTTCTTGGACACATTATTTCAGAAGAGGGTATAAAGATAGATCCAAAGAGGATTGAGGCTATATTGCAAATCTCTCATCCTCGAAATATCAAAGAGTTGCGGTCTTTCATTGGAAAGATTAACTTTTTGAGAAGGTTCATCCCTAACTTGGCAGAGCTCCTTAGAAATATCACAAACATGTTGAAGAAGGAGCAAGGGATAAAATGGACCTTGGAAGCAAAGACATCCTTTGAGCTGGTGAAACAAGCATTAACCAAAGCACCGGTTCTCATAAGCCCTGATTTTTCAAAATATTTTTATATCTTCTCATTTGCATCAGAACATACTATTGCTGCTGTCCTTTTACAGAAAAATCCACAAGGACAAGAGCAGCCTATTGCATTCTTTAGCAAGGCATTGAGGGATGCTCCTTTGAAGTATAACATTATGGAAAAGCAAGCTTTTGCTTTGGTTAAAGCATTAAAAGACTTCAGAGTATACATCCTTCACTCACACATCATTGCCTTTGTCCCAAATTCAGTTGTAAAATATATTCTAACACAGGACCCAGATGGTAAGAGAGGTAAGTGGATTGTTGTTATTCTCGAATATGATTTAGAGATAAAACCCACTAAACTCATCAAAGGCCAAGGTCTAGCTAGATTAATGGTTGAATCCAATTTTGAAGTTCTTGATATTAATGTGATTAATGCTTTGGACAGCCAAGAAGAATTCTCAACTCCCATTATTGAAAACCATTTTCTGAATTCTCCTTGGTATGCTGATATCGTTTATGTTTTTCTTAATTTAAACACGCCTCCTGGTTTATCGAAAACGAAGGCAAGGTTCTTAAAGCTGAAAGCAGTAAACTATTGCATTGTAGATAGGTGTCTTTATTGGAAAAATGCTAGTGGTATATTGCTTAAATGTTTGCCTGAGTTTGATGCAGAGAAGATTAAACAGGAATTTCATGAAGGAGAGTGTGGAGGCCATTTGTATTGGAAGTCAACAGCCAACAAAATTTTGAGGGCTGGTTTCTTTTGGCCCACCCTTTTTCCTGATGTTCGCAAAATGACAACTACTTGCCATAAATGCCAATTGTTTGAGGGAAAGAGAAAATTATTACCTCTTCCTCTACATCCAATCACTGTTGAAGCTCCTTTTCAACAGTGGGGACTTGACTTCATAGGTGAAATCCATCCCTCATCTTCTGCCCAGCATAGATGGATCCTTACTGCCATAGACTATTTCACTAAATGGATAGAAGCCATTCCTTGTAGGCAAGCCAATGATTCAGTTATTATCAAGTTCATAGAAACCAATATCCTTTCCAGATTCGGCTGCCCTACCAAGATCATCACGGATAATGCAGCAGCATTTAGAAGCAAGAAAATGGTGGAATTCTGTCACAAGTACCAGATAGCATTGGGACACTCCACAGCCTATTATCCTCAGGGTAATGGACTCGCAGAGTCTTCCAACAAAAGCTTAGTGAACATAATAAAGAAACTGTTGGAAGACAACAAGAAGTCTTGGCACACAAAGCTGATCCATGCACTTTGGGCTGACAGATTAACTTTGAAGAAATCCATTGGTATGTCACCTTCCCAGCTTGTATATGGTACATATGCAATTTTTCCTAACAGCCTGGGTGTACCAGTTATGAAGTTAATTCAAGAGTTGCAGACTGAGGATAATGACATGATCAGAAGAATAAATCAGACCATTCATCTTCAGCAAATCAGAGAGGAAGTGTACACCAAAACATTTCAGAAACAGGACAGCATTAAGAAGCTTTTTGACAGAAGAACAAAGGCCAGCAATTTCAAGATTGGGGACAAAGTTTTAAAGTGGGATTCAAAGAGAGAAGATAAGGGAAAGCATGGTAAATTTGACAATCTATGGCATGGCCCTTACTCTATTCATTCGGTTGCTGGAAACAATGCATTCTTCTTACAAGAGCTGGATGGAACAGATTTGTTTGGGGGTCCTGTAAATGGCAGGATGCTCAAGCATTACTTCTCTTGATTCAGGATATGTTTTTAAGCCTTCCTTTTTCTTTCTTCCATTGTAAACAGTTCATCCATCATTGCATTCAAGTTATGAAAAAAAAATAAAAAAATAATAATAATAATAATAATAATAAATACAAAAACAAAGGAAAATAAAAAGAGGGCAGAAATGAAAACAAGAAAGGCAAAGCCCCATGCCAAAAAGAGAAATAAATATGAAAGTGTGCAAGCTTAAATGCCACTCCTACAAAACACACATCTAGTTAGTCAAACAACCTAATCTTGACTAATTAGCTTTCAATTTTCTGCTGATAGGGTAGTGAATTTGATTTGCCAAACTGTTTAATCTTGGCTCATCAGTAGATAGATTAGGATAGAAATTAAGGTTCAAACATGTTCAAAAGCTGAACCATAGTTTCCCAAAGAGAGATGACCCAAAACTGTTTTATTTTTTGAGTCAAAGAAAGTGTAAATCTGGTTCTAAATCACTCAAAATCTGAACCAGAAGAAAAGAAAGGACAGCTCAAACCAGAGCTATGAAGAAAGGGAAGGCAGTACTTAAACTTTCAGATCTTAAGCCTTCTATTTTGATTTTAATTTTCTGCAAATAATAATCTATGTGCGGCTTGTTTTTATGCCATAGATCACAGCAAGTCAAACTGCTTAATCTTGACTTATCTGTTTTTAAATTTCTGCTTTAGAATTTAGAGAATGAAAGTTTGTTGGACTGTTTAACCCCAACAGACAGTAGATTAGGTAGAGAAATATCTGAGCTCAACTGTTTAATCTGAGTTCAGGAAGGAATAAGGAGTAGAATTAGATTAGTTTTTATGCTTTCAAAAGAATAAAATGTTGTAAGAGAGTTTGCCAATCCAAGTGCACTCTAAGAAGAAAAAATGTTAGATCAGTAGGATTGGGTAGGTAGAAAGCTTGTAGATAAAAGTCCATTATTTTCATGGCTACTGAATATGTTTTCAGAACCAGATCATCCAGCAAAAGAGGGTCATCCCAATGGATCAGGCACAAGTCAGCGTCCCAGAGAAATCAAGTCTGAATTCTTGATGCCTTCAAGAAGGCACCATCCCCAAGTGGAGCCACTGTTAGCCACTTGTAATTTTTGTTATACCAAAAGGTGGCTAAATATTTTTTGAGCCTCCAAGGAACAAATTTTATCACTAAAAATTGTTGGCTCTTGAAGACTCCTTCTAGGCATCATGCCTCTGTCCAAAATCCTCATTTGCTGTCCCATTTTATACTCAGAAAAATCTGCTGATTTCGCATAACAAACTGCTGAAGAAACCATCATTTTCTTCCCTTGTTTCTCCATATTATTCCTCTACTTTTCATAAGTTCTCCCTCCATTCATGAAAAACTCCCCTTTCATAGTTAAAAACTCACTTTTTAACTATTTCGGAACCCCCAAATCCATTTTAATCCTTGAAATTTCTCATAAAAAATCAAGGTTTTATTGCTATGGACCTAAGCCCCTTGGGCTAAGTCCTAAAAACCACTTCCCCACATATGCCCATCACCCAAGACCAAGAGCTTAAGCATTGGGGGCCAATCGCAATCGAAGGCCGGGCGGGAGACAAATTCCTTTGTAAATATTTTAAAACCCCGATGCGATTAGTTTATATTGTTAAGTCTTGCGACGCGTTCCACGCCGTCGATCTGTCGCAAGATCTGATGTCCAACGCTCAATCGCACCACTCCCCCCGATCGCAATCGCAACACCCATCGTGCGCCTCCCGATTGCGATGCTCTGATTGAAACCCTCCCGATTGCATAGTGACCGTTGATCTCCCCGCGATCCGACGGCCCTCCGCTGATCGCAATTCCTTCTGCTCCTCCTCTGATTGCGTGCCCCGATTAAATCTCCACCGTCCTTTCCTCCCGCAGATCAACGGTCTACGCTCAATCGCAAACCCATGCCCGATCGCAATCGCAAGTCGCATTGGCACCGCCCCGATTGAAGCCTTCCGATTTAATCTCAGCCGTCCATTTCCATGCTGATCCGACGGTCCTTATTCCCTCCGATCGCAAGTCCTACCGCCATTTCAAAGCCCGCCGATTCGTTTTCCTCCGTCGATCTGATCTGCAGATCAACGGCCAGCGCTTAATCGCACTGGAAGTTCAATCACATCCCCTTTTGTGCCACCCCCGATTGAGACCCTCCGATTAAATCTGGACCGTCCACGTGTCCAGATCGGACGGTCCAAAGCTGCTCCTCCTTATTCTTCTCCCGTTATCCTTTTTGCCTTTCTATGCAGATCTCCACCATTGGTTGCCTTCATCCGACGGCTACGCTCCTCCCCCGCCATCTGAAGCAATTTAAACCCATTTCGCAGGATTTCTTAATTTTTTTTGTTTTATGCAGGTGTTTTCGATGGTTTTCCATTGTATAACGAAGAAATGCCAAGGGCTGGGAATGACGATTCTCACGCCCTCGTTTCATTACAGAGAAGCCATTCACGGGGCTCTATTCCATGTTTCGTCAGTACTCTATGAGTATTGATGCCGTAAAGCCCAGTGCAGGTCTGCACATCGACAAGACACGGTTTTAATTCAAACACAATTAAAGAATATCAGTTTGAAGACAGAGCACAGCATATGAAGATTTAAGACGGTTTTTATGGGGATTACGGCTAAGACCGTTATCAAAAGCCTAATCCCCAATATAAAACACAGTTTAAAGGAAAACCTAAAGTGTTTTGATCAGACAGAAAGCCTCCACCACCACATCTGAGGCAAATTGATTCCTCAACTACCACCGAGCCACCTATTGCCTCAAACCTTTCAAACAGAGGCCGAAGTTATTGAAGAAGATCAGATTTTGCCTCAGAGCAGCCAGGGAGTTACTTCTGCAGGGTAATCAATGCAGAAATATCTGCAGAGTTACTCCCCACATTACACAGAGCCTCAAAGTCAAAATAAATCTCCCACCGAGCTTTGATATTTATTGTAAAAAGTTAATACAGTGATCCACCTGTAAATTTCTCTCTCGAGCCCCTCGAAAGGCCGAAAAGTCTTGAACCTGTATTAATTATCCTGAGAGATATTTTCTCAGATCACCTCCTCATTCTTCTATAAATACCTCAGGAGAAGATGAGAAATTGTTGGTTGCAGAACTTTGAAATACACTTGAGTTTGAGACTTCTATTTGTACATAGTTTTCACTGGCCCTTGAAGCTCTGTTTGTGCTAGAGTATTTAGGTTGAATAGTGAAGATGATTGCTGAACTGAAACATTGGACTCGAAGTTTGTAGCTGGTTTGACATCAATATAAAAGTTGTTTCATGGGATCCTGATCTATATTGACGGTGATGTTATTCTCGTTTGTAACTTGTTGTTTTATTTATGTTTTCATGTTGTTTCATTTTCCACTGTAAAGAACAGTTTAAACAGGGTTAGGACCTGCTGTATATCAGTAACCTTCTCTGGCTGAGAAATCTTTATTTGAATGTTTTCTTCCAATCTGTGTTATTTAGGAATGACTTAATTCAGTTTTAGGCATGAGAATGCTGGTGTTCCCTCATTTTATCGTCCTAGCTGAATATTATTTATGAATGTTACTTTCAGTATGTGTTATGTGATGATGAACTGAAGGAAGATATGGTTAGCCCTGGTCCCAGACTTGTCTGCATAACTAACAGATTGTTTTCCCTTGGAATGTGTTAAAAGCTGGCTAGTTTAGAAGCACTTGCTAGATCTTAGACCATTCCGTGTTATCTTTGTGTTTCCCCTTCTTTTGTATTGTTTTCTATTGGAAGTGTGTCAAAGGCTGGTTGGTTTAAAAGCACTTACCAGATCCTAGTCTGCTTTCGTGTCCTCCTTAAGTGTTTGCCAAAGGCTGACTGGTTTAAAAGTACTTATCAGATCCTAGGCTGCTCTTCGTTCTGCATCTGTTTAATTTCCCTTCTTAGTGTATCACTCCATTCCATAAATCAAAATTTAAAGAAATCCTTAGACATAGATGACTTGCCCCTTGGATCACACTTGATGTTGTTGTTCAATTAAAGCCCAGATATGACTCCATAGCCCAATGGACTAAAAACCAGCGTTATATCTATTTGTCTGCCAAATCTGTTCTATTTGCTTGCAACTTCTCACTTTTGAAACTTTTTGCACTTAGGACTTTCCCCTCAAGCAAAATTTCATGCTCAACCATCCAAAACCAAACAAAACCCGTGGCCTTCATAACTAGCCTAATCTCCTTACTTGAGTCGGCCTTAAGGGAAAAAGAGGGCTCTTTACAGCACAAAGGCTCTTGGGAATATGGAGATTCAAAGCTTAGGCACTTCAAGACTAGCTTGCCATGGGATTGAGTAGGCTTTTATAGATGGGGAAGGAGGGAGTTGGGATCCCTATTATTGTGGGATTGGCCCTATCAACAAGGAAGGTTCCATGGGAGGTGGCAAACCACTTCCCTTCCATAAAACTCCCGCAGCCAAACCTCCCAACTCAAGATAGGCAATGGTTTCTGAGTTTGTTGAAACACAACTTCCGCCATCTTTATTTAAAAAACATTCCTTAAATTGGCTGGCGCGACTACTGCTCTGGGACAGAGCGCCAGTTGGCGCGGCCTCTTTGTAGGATTTTCCTCATTGGCGCGAGTGCTAAACTGTCTGCCCGCGCCAATGCAAAAGGAGATGTTTTTCATGATTTTTGCAAGGAGATGTCTTAAGGGAAAATGAAGCTCATGCTTAGAGGAATGCATTGATGATGTTTTCAAGGCATGACAATGTTCACAGGTCACAAAATGGGTCCTCCATTGTGTGGGACGGGGAATGGTAGGGACGGTGACAAATTACTGTATAACAGATGCCCCCTAAAGTATGAGGCCCGAGAGAGAGAGGGGTGAAATGCTTTACGAGAACATGTTCAACTGAAGGCCTCCCGTCGAAAAACCTGCGCAGAAAGATACAACTGATATCTCAAGTACATGATGTATATGTGGTATGGATGCAGCCATCCGAAACAGAGTATGCTATAATTCGGATCCAGGGCATGGGCGCAGCCATCCAACTAGGATCAAACAAATAGACTCAGGTATGGTCACAGCCATCCAATCAGTGAGTCATGTACATAATGATAATAATCCACAATCGCAGCCTGGATTACAACAGACACAATCCAGGGTCTTGCGCTCCATCTCGACCCAAACAAGTACAAGTTCAAGCATGTGAATATGTGAGCTGATGTCGAACATGCAAGAACATCGTCTGATTACTAGCCAATGATGAAAGCTGTTAACAGACGCGAGAGAAACCACCAATAATGACAATGGTCCTCAAGGTACTACAGGTACAATCTACGGCGTGTGAATAAATGAGTTGGCGTCGAACACCCGCAGAATCACTCGATCGGAGGCCAATGATGAAAACCTCACGTTGAATGCGACGAACCTGCCATTGAGGCATGCAGGCTCCAAGGTACCATAAAGGAGTCTCTAGATCAGCTTCCTGGATAATGAGCTGAAGTCGACAGGAAGTGACCTTGATCGAAGGTGGGCCATAATGATTCCCACATCATCGACACGAGACAAAGGAACATGATGTTTTGTTGTGAATCAGGATCGTATGAGAAACAGAGGAAGGTTGATATTTGCAGAGGCCAACTTCTCTTGAACACATGAACGGCACGACAATGGACTTGGCAGTATTTGACATCAACGGATCAGAGGTCAAAGCGACGAGGCAGTGAATAGACGAGAGGTCAAAAGAGATTACCCAAACCCATGGAAGCAAAGTGAAACAACGAGATGAGATGTCCCCAACCCGACACGAATGCGGACAAGTGCCATGTTCAAGAGCGACATACTGCCGACGACAACGACGATGGTTCCATTTTTCCCCCACCATTTCTGGCGAGTACCCCAATTATTTTTAATAACAAGCTTGAAGGGGATAGCATATGCTTGCGATATAAGTCCGCCCTTCGGGCGAATCCATCCTAGTGCATTTAACGAGTCCTAGGAAGGAGGAAGGAGGAGAACGTCATTTCGACTAGATCCGATGTCATCAGGGTTTAACGAGTCTGACAAAGGAAGAACTCGGCGTCTTTTCATGTTTAGAGAGTTTGAAAAGACAGCGGAAAAGAAAACTCCACGGGTCCCTTTTCGTAAATAGTTCCCCAGATCCGAAAAGGTAGAAAACAATATCCGGGAAAACCTCCTAGTCGTGATAGGCTAGGGTATTCCTTTTTCGTAATCAATCCATCCCAGCCCGAAAAAGGGTTAAACTTATACTGGGTGGATGTCGATTCGTGTCCATTTTAACGAGATCAAAACGACAAGGGCCTCGACAATCTTTTCATATTTAGAGAGTCAGAAAAGAGCTGAAAGATGACTCCAAAGTAACTTTTTCGTGTATTTACCGAGTCCCAAAAAGTATAAAATACAACTCGTTTCCATCGTTTGAGTCGCAAAAACCTGTTGCTGCACATACCAAGCAAGCGTAAAATCCATTTTTCGACATAACATATAAAAATATTCGATAAAACGACTTTCAAAACTCATTTAACGTCGAAGAAGCTATAAATATGTCAAAATGGTAAAAATAAAATTACATTTACTATTTACTTTGGTGAAAAAGCAACACTGGTCCATTTGGAGCAGAAACTTCTGACGGTGATTGCGACAAATCCAGTTGACCATTCAGCTTCTCGTCTGTCACAGGTAAGAGGCATTCCCTTGCTCTTCATTTTCATTCATTTTTTAATAATTTTCCCTTGAAAATCAGTTCTATGTGGCCACTTTTAAAATTTTAGGGCTGCGCCCATTGGCGCGGGTATCGGGCACGGACCCGCGCCAATGAGCTCTTTTATACAAAGGGCTCGCGCCACGTGGCGCGACTGTTCACAAAACAGCCGCGCCAGCGGCCGAACCTAAAAATCCGCCCAAAATTTCGACATTTAGACCAAATTGCATGGAATTTGAGGCTCATCAAAGATCTAACTAAGGGTTCATGGCCATATGAATGCAGGTAATCAATCAAAATGGAAATTGAATGGAAAGAACGAGAGCATGGAGAAGAGGATGAACAAGCCATGCAAAGTCAAGCTTGCATGAATGCCCTTAGAAACTGCGGGTTGAAAAAGTTCTTCCTCACACCCTGTCTACGAGCTCAGCCCGAGCTTCTCCAGTATTTGATCAGTATCTGGGATGAACATGAACAGGTGTTCAGGCTACGAGATCAGGTATTAGAACTGGAGGTTACCGATGTTTATTTTATCACTGGATTGTCCCGCAGAGGTCCGATCCCTGTATTGACTGGAAGCAGACCATCTGGGGAAAAGATGGAAGAAGTGATGGCACGAGTGTGCCGAGGAGCACAAACGGGATCAGGCAGTAAGAAAGTGGATATCCACACTATCCCTGATCTGGAGTTGAGAGTTGTTCTGCATACCATCACACGGGCTGCAGGGTCGCAGGCACCGCACGAGGCCACAAAGGCCCAACTCCTGTTGGCCTCAGAATGCATGGGTCCCTTACTGTTTAACTGGGCAGCAGCAGTAACAATCAACATGAAAAGGCAGCTCACAAAATGCAAACAGGGAAAACTGAAACAGTTCGGTTATGGTTCCATCTTGGTATCGTTCATTCTGGAACGCTTACCAATCTTCCAGGGCCAAGGGGCCGCAGTGGCAGATCCGATACCACGAGAGCCAAGAATGGCTCGTTGGGCTGCATTGATGCCCAGAGCTGGTGGCGGCCAGCAGATGTCCTGGAGGCCGGAGTTCTTTAGGTGGTTACGGCGCCAGCTGATTGTCGTGGAAGACTGGCCCTATGCAGGAACTGACTTTACCGGGGACCCAGATCTCCCACTGCCAGAAGGAGACGACTGGGACGAGGAGTTGGGTAAGACCTCATATTTTGATTTTATGTTTATATGTTTTTTTTTGTTAATACACATTCGTCCTAACACAATCATATATGCATGCAGATGTGGGACCTGAGAGACCAGCTGGGATGTCTCCAATCTCCCGGAGGACACAACTCGCCCCTGAGATCCAGGGATAAGGCACCGGAGGAGATGAATTGATCCAGAACCTCGAGGGGATTGCCCACGGGATTCCAGACTATGCCCGGCTAGCAGACATACCGATGGCATACCAGCGCCACACGGTGGGAGTTCCGAGTCGGATCCACCGAATCCTGAGGCGCTTAGTGCGTGCAGTCACGTGCTATCATGAGCACCATGCGGATTAGTCTTTAGGATTTATACCACACCTATTTTCTGAGAGACATACCGTCTTCGGATGTACTAAGACGATTATGTATTTTTTGAGTTTTATGATGCACACTGTGCAAACATTTCGACACATATATATATATATACATATGACTATTTTGGATGGATCTTTTACATGTGATGATGTTTTCTATATGTCATGCAAATGTCTAATACAAATGTAATCTAATGTATCAGTTACATGACAAACGACCCAATGCGAAATGTATTCACACAATGTATCTACTCACACATTTCATTTTTATGCAAGCTTAAAAGCACACATGAACACACACATATGCAAACTATGCTTGAAAATGAGAAAGATGGGCATGCCCCCCAGCATGGTGTCTTAATTCGAGGTGCATGCCCCCCAAGCTTCAGTCCATTGAAAATGGAGTGAAGGTTCAAAACAAAAAGTCGAATTGAACATGCTTGTGTTTCATTATTTTAATGAGGTTGACACACTTAAAAGAATTATCCTCGAACAGCTTGTTTCATTGTTTTTAGGAGCACGACACAAGTGGAGGAACTATGCTCCAAGAACCTGGTTTCATTTTTTAGAGAGCTTGACACAGGGAAGAAATTGTGCTCTAACCGACTTACATCAAAATGAACAAGAAGGCGGTGCTTCCAAGAGTTCCATTCCTGATGGAAGGAAAACATCCTGGAAGTCAGGACCCAATGCCCCCAGTACACTATGCACGACGGCGTCTTCACTGAGTACGGGCACAGGGTAAGTGGCCACATAGTTGACCTGCGGTGAGGCAGATACAACGGGTGGATAGAAACCAGGAGGGGGTGATGGCGGGCCAGATGCCACATTAGGACCAAAGAACGAAAGCTGATCAATGGTCACGATCCGTCCTTCATGTGGAAAGCACATCACGCGAAAGAGGGAGGAGACAAGCGCTCCCATGGCATAGGTGTAATCGTGCCCCAGGAGCAGATTGAAATCCAAGGGGCCTGGAACGACCATCACGTCCATATGGACGGTTTTACCTCCCAAAGTAACCGGTAACCTTGGAAGGATCCCCAATGGTTGACTCGTCCTTCTGTTAAAAGTCAACAGATTCTGCGTAACAGGCGCAAGCGGCGGTGAACCGAAAGCTTGCCAGGTAGTTGAGGATAGAATACTCACAGACGCACCTTCGTCTATAATGGTGCTGGGTACGACCAGACCAAGAGCCTCTACTGTGATCTCGAAAGGCACGTAAGACGGAAGGCGGAATCCTGCAAATCGACTCCAATCAAAGGAGGCGACCAGACTACTCGGAGGGGATACCATCGAACCGAGAAGGTCTTCCCCTGGTGTTACGGAAGAAGGAGCATCCTCCATAACCTCCATCTCGAAGGCGGGAGGGATATCCTCCAGAGCCTCCATCATGGGAGGCAGAGGAGCAGCTTCTTGAAGTACAGGGACAGGAGAATCTTTCTCCAAGTCTGAAGAATCTGAAGAAATCAGAAGGAAATGGGGGGTGTGAGATCCACTCTCGACAGAAAAGACCTGATGCACCACGGACAGGGCCAGTTCAACCGATCCTACGACCAAAGGTTGGTTAGGGACGGATTCATGAATTTGAATTTCTGGGGGAGTGGGATCGACCAAGGATGACTCTTGACCAATCGTAGGATCAGCTGGTGGAGGACTCAAAGAAAGCCGATTATAACCAGGTGGAAGGCGTGGTGTAGAACCAGTTGGGTTGTCCAAAACTTGCTTGGCTTCATCCATATAAGGAAAAAGGTGAATGGCATGGTGCCCTTCACACAACTTATAGGGATTGGAGATCTTACCCTGCTTCTTAGGAGTCTTATCAGCACCAGTTGAAGACGTGCCCCCAACCTGGCTCCCGGAGGTCAAAGGCAACGGTGGACGGCCATCGGACCATGCTTCGAGCACCTTGGGGATACCAGGGCAGTCTCGAAGAAGATGGTCTCCCATGCACAACAGGCAAGGGAACTTGACTTTCCGTGGAGGGTTGGAAGGTTTATCAAGAGGAGATATCTCAGAAACAGTGGCTGCACTTTTAGCCTCTCGCTTATCAGACTTCTTCTTCTTTGTCTTCTTCTTCTTCTTCTTAACCACCTGGTTACTCGAATCCAGGCTTTCACCAGGCGAAGTAGAAGATGAGGATGCAGAAACAGGCGAAGAAGGGGAGAGGTCCACCTTGGAATCAACATGATGTTGTTCAGGTGGAGAAACTGATTGAACAGTAGTGGAGACATTCGGGACAACAGAGGTTGAGAACAACCAAACAGGCAACCCAACAGTTAACCCAAGAAGGGACAACGTCGCCATGTAAGGAGCACCAACATTTCCAAAAGGAGGAAAATGACCAGGATTCCCTTCTGAGGGGATTCCTTGGTTGGTGAACTCTGAAAAAGTTGCCATCAAACTCAAAACCACACACGGGCTGAAAACGAGTTAAGGGCACACGATCAAACGATCAACAAGCAATATCTAAGCAGGCGTGTAATCGTGGGTGATTAATTTTACCACATCGGAAAGTAAGAAATTCTACCGTTTCATATTTTAAGAGTCGAGAAACGATAAAAAGATGACTCTATCTCTTTCAGAGTTGATACAAGCGTGAAAGGACAAGCGCTTGACGGTCTTTTCAAGTTTAGGGAGTCAGAAAAGACCAAATGACTGCTCAGGAAAAATTAGGCACAAAGGGTGTACCAAATATCCGTGAACTGCAATATACACCTTGGTTTCAAAAATGAAACAGAAATCGACCAAGGACTTTCCGTACGTGTAGGTAGTCTCCCCGAATGCTGTGTTCGGTGTATCACGGGTATAGGGCGGCAGACTCGGCTTCCTGTGGATAAAGGATTGAAAACCTAGAGGGGTCTCCCTTTATATACGCGACGGTACGGGGAGCACAAGTCCGTACTAGCGCTGTCTAAAGCCAAAAGGCGAGCGACGGCTGCTAGGTTTAACGACGCCGGAACACGTCTCTAGCCTAGACCTTCTAGATATGTTTCGTTAAGTTCCAATGCTGCCTTAGGTTAATTGAAATAAATTTTACAGTTGATCTTCAATTAAGTTTCAATTTTCAGGCCCTATCGTATGTAGTGTCTTAAAAGACTCCTAAATGCAAAGCTATATGCCACAGTCCAACATTTCGTTCGATGAAAACTAGTTAGAGAAGAGTTGAGAGTTTTTACACAAACGAAATGAACGGAAGACAAACAATGAGACCTCTAATGCAACTAATGAAATTGAAAACTTTTCATTCAAAACACTAATCACTAGCAAGATGGAAAAGATCACAATTTGCACTAATTAACAAAAGCAAAAGAGATTTTTTTTTTTTTTTTTCAATGTCTGATAGCTAATATGCACTAAACAAACTTGAAAACAAATGGAACAACTTGAGAAACGATATTCGAGAGAGCGAAACAAACAAATTTCACTCAACAACACAAGCAATCAGATCCCCAAATCGACCAAAGTCTCTCAAAACGAAGAAAAGACTCAAAAGCTTCCAATGGACCGTGTGATCTAGGTCCAAGGCAAGACCAAATGAATTTCGAATGAAGGAATGAACAATCACCCAAAAATCACAACAAAACAATGAACAACTACTTAGAGGATGTGGAGAATCAATCAGACAGTTGACAGGACAATCAAAACACCAAAACTCCCAAGGAGGGCTCGATACACCAAGCCACTAGATGCCCTAGGGCTTAAAACGTGAAATCGATAGATAAAAGCAAACAACCAAAGGACAGAGGTGAATTCCCAGTCAAACATGACTCCAACACACTCAGGCAGTCGGAAAATCAAGAAGAAAAACACTGACCAAACCCAGAGAGCTCAAAAATGAGGAAACTCAAAAACCTTACAGGAGTGGCGCGACTGTAAGGATGAAACGGCGCCATAAAGCAATTGGCGCGGGCTAAACAAAAGCAACATGCGCCAATTGGCGCGACTGTCGGGTTAAAAACCACGCCAGTCGAGTTTCTCAGCCAAAATTAAAAAAAGCTACTCCAGAGACAAATCAATGTAAACTAAGCAACACAAGAAGTCAAGACAGCAAAAAGAACCCAACCCAGAAGGATGATCAAGCAAGGAAAAACATAAAACAATCAAAGCGAGACAACACAAACGAGACAGTGAAATCTGGACGATCCCCAGTGGAGTCGCCAAATTGTTGAGGAGGTAAATCCCCTCTGCGGACAGAGGCGATCCCTACTAGCCCAGCAGGGGTCTAGCAACAATCAAACAATGTTACGACGCAAGTTCCTAGTTACGAATGAAAAGACTAAGATGGAAGCCTACCTGGAATCCAATGCTATGATCTGAAGAAGAAGCGTCCCCGTTCCTCAGCCTCGACAGATCACAATCCCTCCATGATCTCCGCGGATGAACACCTGCACATGCAAGAAACAAATAGATACAAGCATAAAACCCGGCATACGTAACTAAATATCAGTCAGAAAGGATATTACTCATATTAACATAATGGAAAACAGAGTGGAACCATAATCGTAATCATCTATTAAATAACAACGAAGAGAGATTACACAGCGAAGAAAGATTACAGCCAAGTTACGCGTCGTGGTCTCCTTCGGATGGGTCTCCGGTCGTTCCGCGTCACCATAAAGCTCGCCAAGAGGAAAACCTCTCCCGAGTCTCTAGAAGCGATGGTCTCCTTACTTAGTCGGCCTTAAGGGAGAAAGAGGGCTCCTTTACGCACAAAGGCTCTTGGGAATATGGAAGTTCAAAGCTTAGGCACACTTCAAGACTAGCTTGCCATGGAATTGGCGCGAGGCTTTTATAGATGGGGGAAGGAGGGAGTTGGGATCCCTATTATTGTGGGATTGGCCCTATCAACAAGGAAGGTTCCATAGGAGGTGGCAAAACTACTTCCCTTCCATAGAACTCCCGCAGCCAAACCTCCCAACTCAAGATAGGCAATGGTTTATGAGTTTGTTAAAACTCAACTTCCGCCATCCTTATATAAAAAACAGTCCTTAAATTGGGTGGCGCTACTACTGCTCTATGACAGAGCGCCAGTTGGCGCGACCGCTTTGCAGGATTTCCCTCATTGGCGCGAGTGATGAACTGTCTTCCCGCGCCAATGCAAAAAGGAGATGTTTTTCATGATTTTTGCAAGGAGATGTCTTAAGGGAAATTGAAGCTCATGCTTAGAGGAATGCATTGATGATGTTTTGAAGGCATGACAATGTTCACAGGTCACAAAATGGGTCCTCCATTGTGCGGGATGGGGAATGGTAGGAACGGTGACAAATTACTGTGTAACAGATTCAACGTTAATAACTTTGTCGTAGCAGTCTGTCCTGTGAAGATATAACCGATCCATACCCAAAAGTATATTATACGATCCCAATGGAAGTACATTTAAATGTGCTAATGTGGGAATACCATTCAACTCAAATGTACAAGCACTTACCCAATGATGAACTCTTTTCTTTGTACCTGTATCCAACTGCACTAACCAAGATTCTACATGCACTTCTTTATTCAAACCACACTTATCCACCAAGTCAGTGTTAACATAGTTATAATTAGATCCAGATTCAATCAAAATAGAAACAACTTGATCACAAAGCTTACCGTCCATCTAGATAATAGATGCATGGTGATCTGCTTGCCTATTATCCATTGCTACATAGATCCATGGAATGCTCTGCCCAACATCCCCAGCAGTCTGTGCCTCCTATACATTGTAGATCTAAGGTCTGCCACCCTCATTATGTGAGAAATCTCTTTTAACATGCTCCTTACCACATGTCCAACATTGTATTCGTCCCTTACCATCACCTTTATTCTGTTGTTCTCCAGGTTGAGGTCCATTAAACTTCTTGTAAGGTGCAACATTTTCTTCCTCACCTGCATCCTGGGGCCTTGTTCTTTTCATTTTCCATTTACCTTTAGCTTTGTCTTTCCCTTTCCATCATTGTTGATATTTTGTCTTACACTTTGATTGCTCGTAATAGTGCTTCAACTTACCAAGGACTTCTTCCAGTGACCGAGGCTCGTCATATTCAATCCAATATTTAAATTCCAACTCAACTCTTTTGTCCTAATGTCTCTAACCCACTTCACATCTTCCCACTAGATGTCTTCTTTTCCTTTGAGGATGAAGATATCTATCTTGGCCTTCATGTTCTCTGTGTAATCATACAGCTCAAAGAACTTCTTCATCCCAAGTAACCATGCATTTGCATCTTCTGGTGTCTTCAAATATCCATCAAATGTAGGTTTCTTGGATTTCTTGAGCTCGTCTGGAACATATCCCCTATCACTCCTTCTGTGAGGATGATATAGATGGTTACCATGATACCTGTCATAACCAGAACTATAGTAGAACTTGTATCCATCACCTCTCCTATCAGGTGTGTCCAAGGACTTTCCATCTCTGATTACGTCGTCTTTATCTGACATGTACCCACCATGAGACCTATTTCCATATGCACCATTAGTCTTATCCTCCTGTCCACGACTGATTCTAAGCAGTCCCTGCCTTTGCAGGTGTGAAAAACTCTGAAGGATAACTGCATTAACATCGGGTTGTTTTTCCTGTGCCTGAATGATTTTGTCATTATCTGCTTTGCAACTTCTTATTTCTGCCTTAGAACTTCTTAAAGTATCTGCTATATTAGGAGAGTACCTATCTCCATGTTGCTCATCGGATCTATAGGGAGATTCTCGTGAACTATAGTCTACCGTCTCTCTAGTCATATGTGATCTTCTTTATGCAAGTATGCCATTTCATCTAAACCAAAACATAAACATAACTACATACCTTAGTATAGTTCAGGGGAGGATATCTCATCTGCAATATCAACCAAATTAGCACAATACATATATATAAACATAATCATATCATTATATAAACATCATATCAATCATCATTTGGTTACCATCCATGACCGTGCCAATCGCATACCATGACCTCATGCATGACAACTATAACCATGACAATGCATGCATGCATACACATAGACAACAATCATACACAACAAATGCATATTCAACCCATCATGCATTCACGACAATACATCCCAACAACTACACCTTCAACTTCTGCATGACAACACAATTGCAACAATGACTACCACCATGCATACATAACAAAAACATTGACCACAAGCATAATGAACACATGTGCAACTAACATGTATCCACGACAAACACATTATGCCCATCCAGTCCAAGGGGTGAACCATGCTCTGATACCACTTTGTGGTATCAAATGTCAGCCAAAGAGAATGAAACCTGCTCTGATACCACTCTGTAACACCCTCCTCCCACATTTACCCTAGCGAATTGGTCCATCGGAGTAAACATGTGACAAAGAGTTACTATGATATGATTCAACATCCTATATCACTTTAAGGGAGTTGGGAAAATGAACTAACACTTTAAAGACCTCCCTCACGAGCTAAAAGACCTTCAAGATCCAATCAACCCCTCCAGGTGTCCAACCCCTAAGAGAACTTGCTTCTTGACTGAACTAGACCCCTAGTTGCACTCATAATAAACCCTTCATGCAACTGAAACCTTCCAGTTGCATGCACAACATGGGCATCCATATGACTGTAGAATTTTTATGGCATCCATATGACTGTAGACTTTTTCAGGTTCAAGACTCGGGCCTCTACCCATAAATTCATGAAACTTCCAGAAATGATAAATAATATGATGACAAGGCCTCTATTGCAAAGTATGAACAAGGACCTGACCTAAAAATGCCTAACCATGACAAACCTTTCGTCAAACACATCATGAACATGTAATCTACAGGTCATATAAACACATACTTATCTACAGGTCATGTAATCTACAAGGACTTCATACTTATCTGAGGATCGCCAAGAAGGACTGATGTCCTCTCATAATAGTTGCATTTTTTTTTATTAGTTCGTACATTCATTATTCATTCATTTAAAAATAAATACATGATGAGAGTCATTACAAAGATCTGTCATAAAACCATGCTTATAACCAACATATAACTAACATAATAAAAATGATAAAACAACCATTATAACCACGTAATAACAAACAAATTTACACATAATACACAAAAGTAAAGGAGTTCTTATCAACATATGCAAAAGCCAACCAAGTTAGGGACTTCCACGTACCACCCGACCATATATTGGGTTGAACCAAACTTTTCTTTCATCCAATTACCCATGTGCCATATTCTAACCATGAATTTAGGACTTTCAGCAAATTAACTAGGGCTTCCTCAAGATTTACCGCAATCCACCAAAGGATTCCTAGGCCGAAGCCTTCATCTATACAACCAATATTTATAGAAATCCCACCAAGGGATTCCTAGGCCCAAAAATAAAACACACACTACCAAGCTTTATTGCAGTCCCAATATATACCGATTCATGGATCACTAGGCCTATAAAAGCATGGATACCTCTCGATCTCTCCACCTAAACTATGAATGATTTGTTTGTCTCCAACCTGTAGGATTTACTGTATATCCCACAATTCACCGGTCCAAGATTCCTAGGCCCAATGAGGCTCCACCCTTTAGGGTTTACCGTATATCCCTTCATTCATTGGTCGAGGATTCCTAGGCCTAACGAAGGCATACACAATCATTTTTCACCGCAATCCCACCGTCATCGGTCCAGGGATTCCTAGGCCTTGTGTTTCCTCCTGAGACCACCCCACTCAGTTTCGAAACCTTCCTGTAATCCAACTCAACCAAGTAAGAGAGAAACCCATCACACCATGGATATCTGGAAATGGAAAGGCAAGGATAAAAACCATTGTCACACATGAAAAAACCCATTTCAATGACAACAAGAGAACCAATACACACATGCATGTACCATGCATGCCAAAACTAGCAAGGAAATCATACATGCGACTCGATACCTGTAAGTAAACTCGTTGTAGCCGATGGATCCAACTCTTCCTTGCTTGATATTTCCTTTCCTTTGCCTTATTTCTCCTTCCTTTGCTTTCCTTGATTTATGCTAAAGTTCTCCAATAAAACTCTAAGTGTCCAAGAGTATGAGAGAGAGCTCCAAAATTGAACTGAAAAAGCTTAACTAGCCAAAGTTGTGAACTGATCCTCATAAGCCTTTTTATCAATGAGGCCTCTAATTTCTTCAATTTTCCATTATTTTCCTTCATTTTCCTCTTCACATGCAACCTATTACCTTTCACCTTCCTTTTCTCCAATTTCCATTATTTTCATAAATAAAATGCCAATTAATTCCTCTTTCCTTTCCAAATCCTTTGCCATTGCCTTTTCCAATTTCCCTTAGAAATAATAAACCAAATCAACACCCATACTAGGATGTTTTGCCCAACATTCATCTTGGAATACATGTCCCATGACCTTGGTTATTATTTTTCCATTGTTAACTTTATTGCATGGATTTTTGACCAGGGTTGCTACAAGGACAAGACAAATAGGGCATATGGTAGCAAGTCTTAGAGGAGATACATGATGGACAAGGATGATACGATCAGAGGTGGTAGATCTCTAAATACATGTGACAAGCAAGATAGAACTCGTGGATTTTATTCCAGCTCTGGTTCTAAGATACATCGTCATCATTACCACCATCATCCTTACAGGAGGAGTGGAGGAGATACTTTCCAGATGAGTTCAGAAAAGTCGTGCCTCCTAATTTTGATAGGGAAGTGAAGAAATCAAAATATGTAAGAGCATGGATGCTTGGGATGAATAATTTATTCAGAATGCACAACTATTCATTAAACATGAAGGCCAAGGTAGCTACATTCAGTCTCAAAATAAAAGTAGATATCTAGTGGGAAGATGTTAAGCGGGTTAGAGGCATCAGGGAAGGAGTTGAGTTGGCACGGGTTTAAAAGAAACTTTAGAAAGAAGTACTTGTCTGAGAGGTATTTATACGGGAAGTCCAAGGAGTTTTATGAGTTGAAAATGGGTTCCATGGTAGACGAAAAGTATACAACAAAGTTTCTAGAGATGTTGAGGTATGTCCCTTACCTCAAGGATGAGAATACAAAGATCCAAAGGTTCATCAGTGGACTGTCTGTAGCATTCAAATATTGGATTGAGTATGATGAGCCTTGGTCATTGGAGGAAGTCATCGGGAATCTGGAGCATCGTTATGAGTAATCTAAGTGAAAGTTTGAGCCTGCGCATGCTTGGAAATGTAATGAGAAGACTAAATGGAAGTGACCTCAGAAGCAAGGAAGACCTCGGGATGTAGGTGACAAGGAGAATGAAGAACCCCATAAGAAGTTTAATGCATCTCAGAAAGGACATGGGTCTCATCTTGAGGAGCAGAACAAGGGTGATGAAAAAAATCCTTTGCGGTGTTGGACTTGTGGTGGAGAGCATTGCAGGAGAGATTGTACATCACGTCAGGGTGGTAGGCCTCAGATTTATAGTTCTCAGAGGCACAGACAATTGGAGATGTTAGTAAAAGTATTCATTGGATTTATGTAGCGGTGGATAATAGGAAGGAAAATCATCAAGCATCCATTATTGAGATGGAAGGTAAGCTCCATGATCAATTTGTTTCCATTTCGATTGATACTAGATCTAATTATAGCTATATCAGTCCTAACATAGTGGGTAACTGTTGCTTCAATAAAGAAGTGCATGCAAAATCTTGGTTGGTGCAACTGGCTGCAAGGACTAAGAGAAGAGTTTATCATTGGGTGAGATCTTGTGTATTTGAGTTGAATGGTATGCCTACATAAACACATCTAAATGTGCTTCCCTTGGGTTCATATAATATGCTTTTGGGTATAGATTGGATATTCATTCACATGACTAAAGTGGATTGTTATGACAAAGTTATTGAGTTCATGGATGATGATGGGGAAAGGAGAATTTTGCAGGGAAAGAAGAAGCCTCTATCAGTGATAATGGTTAGAGCTATATAGGCAAAGTGCAATTGCAGGAAGGGATGTGTATTATTTGTAGTTCATATTCTAGTGACAAAGGGAAGGATGTTGAGGATGATGAAGTCCTGAAGAGGTATCACGTTTTGCAACAATTTCAGGGTGTGCTTCCTGCCAATATTATAGAGTTGGCTTCTCATAGGGAAGTGGATTTCTCTATTAATTTTATATCAGGAGAAACATTAGCATCTAAGGCACTGTACACGATGAGCACTCTAGAGTTGGTGGAACTGAAGTTGCAGCTTAAGGAAATGCTTGATAAAGGGTATATAGGGCCAAGTGTCGCCTTGGGGTGCACCAATACTATTTGTGAAAAAGAAGGATGGTACTCTCATATTGTGCATTAATTACAAGAATTTGAATAAGGTGACTATCAAAAACATGTATTCATCGCCATGGATTGGAGACTTGTTTGATTAGCTAAAGGGAGCAACAATGTTTTCAAAGATTGTTCTGAGATCAAGATATCATCAAGTGTGCATCAAATAAGAAGACATATACAAGACTACGTTTCGTACGAGGTATGGACATTATGAGTTTGTGGTGGTTTCTTTTGGTCCTACCAATGCTACATCCATATTCATGTGTTGTGTCCTTACCTGGAAAATTTTGTGATAATGTTTACTGACGATATATTGATATACTCCAAGAATGAGGAGGAGCATGCAAAGCACCTGGAAACAGTGTTGAGGTTGTTGAGAGAGCATGCGTTGAATGCCAAGTTCAACAAGTGCAATTTATTTCAGTCTCAGATTAACTACTTGGGACATGTTGTTTCCAAGGAGGGGATAGCCTTGCACCCAGAAAATATTAAATCTATCATGGAGTGGTCAACTCTTGGGAATGTGGATGAGGTCAGATCATTCATGGGACTAGCAGGATATTACAGGCAGTTCAACATGAACTTCTCAAGGATTGGCTATTGATTACATCCTTGCAGAGAAAAGGGAAGAAGTTTGAATGGAATGAGGAATGTGCAACTAATTTTGTGCAGTTGAAGCATTTGCTTACAAATGTTCCAATTTGGAAGATTGAAGATCCTGATAAGGAGTTCGTGGTATGTAAAGATAATTGTAAGGAAGGACTTGGTGGACTAGTCCTGATGCAGGAAGGGCAGGTGGTATGGTATGAATCAAGGAAGATGAATGAACATGAGAACAATTATGTGACTCATACTACAATGAAAAGACCCTCTAGTGGAGGTTATAAAGGAGGCTTTTAATGTTATAAAATTGGCCAAAATTGTCAAAAAAATATTTTCCACGACATTTGTTTTCGGTAACGGAGCTTTTGGCGGAGCTTCTAACGGAATTTCAACACAACTAAAAAAATTGGGCGTCCGGAGTTATTACAGATATTTTTCTCATTGGTGCATTATTCAGGTGTCAACGCATCGATGCGTTTTAGAGTAAACATCCTGGTGCGTGTCATCCAGAAGGTCGGCCCGGGGCAGTCGAAGGTGCATGCACCAGGACGTAAAGGTCTAAAACCTCATCGAGCGCATTGTAGGTGATACAACGCACCGGGTCGTTCTAATTGGTATTAGGATTTGTGTGGTGCCCATAGGTTGTATCAACGCACCAGTTCATACTATTATAGAAACGCACCAGTGCGCAGTATCACACAAATGCACTAATTGTTCTAATTTGTATTGGTATTTGTACGGTGCTCATAGGTCGTACAAACACATCGGTGAGCAGTCTCACATAAATGCATTGGTGAGCAGTCTCACATAAATGCATCGGTGTGCAGTATCGCACAAACGCACCAAGAGTTATAATTGGTATTGGTATTTTTGTGATGCCCATAGGTCGTAGAAACGCACCGGTGCGCTTTATCATACAAACGCCCTGGTGTACAGTAACTGACACGCACCAGTGTTCATTTTGTATTTTTTAGAAACATCGACCTGTGATAGTGTAATTATTGTGATTTTTTCAAATTCATTATTCATCAAAAGTCGACACATATCTTATAACAGTATTCATATCAATTAAATTTTTATTAGTGCATTTGAATGTGATGTTTGGATTAATTTGTTATATCATATCATAATTATTGTGATTTTTTAAAATTTATTATTCATCAAAAGACGACATATATCTTATATCAATATTCATATCAATTAAATTTTTATTAGAGCATTTGAATGTGATGCTTGGATTAATTTGTTATATCATATCATTAGATTTCACATCTCTTCATTATAATATTTAAGTATCCATATATTTAATCGGTGGTGTTACATTTCACAGCGACAATGGAGAACGCAATAGGATAAATTTAAATGAATTTTATTTTATATATATATATATAGACAAAACCGGTCTTTGTCCTTCAAAATGGAATAGATTATTAGTATCATACAATATTCAATTGAAGACTACTATATTATTATATTCTAAACAAAATGTCTGATTTCACAGACATATTTCAAAAAATAAAACGCCTTGCTTTGATATCCAAATATATTGATCATCATTCTTCGCTTGAACTATTGTCACTGTTAGAGCTACTTGCATGACTTGGGTTATTTTCAGGAATGTTTTTTTCATGACGTTGATTGTTTTCTTCTTCTTCACCTTCCATCTACAAACATAAAAATAAATTGAAATGAGTGCATATACATTGGTGAGAATAATGAAAATTGAAATATAAAATAATATACATCAATGTAAATCGAAAAGAAAAATGACATAACATAGCAACAATTGACTCATAGACTATACACATTCTTTCAAAACCATGTACCATGCCATCTTTCAAAATTTCATCTGTTGGCGCAGTTCCATACTTTGTTTCCTGCAAGTTTTATACCCCATAACAAATCATATATTTAATATAAAATATGTTTTTGTTCTATTAATTATAGACGGAGCTAAGTAAAACAAGATTGATAGATGCTTACAAATTCCACAATTAAATTCTGATATGCCAACATATACTCACAACCCATATTTAACCCAATTTCAATCAATTCGTCTGATGGTTCTTCTTTGTATGTTAGCACCTGTTTGAAGACATTCAATGATGATTTTTGTAAAACAACTTAAAAAATACAAAAATAAAATCTAGTTAAGTTGTTATAAGGAAGTAACAATTACTCACAAACTTAGATATCAACCCTTTTCTTCCTTGTCGTCCTGTTTTATGTGCTGAATGGGTTCCATTTTCTTTTCTTTTCTGCAAGAAAATACTTGAAAATTAATATTTAATGCTAAATTGTTTATTTATTATACCTAATCAAAAAATTCAATGATTACATATTACATTTTGAAGCACATTGTTGTTGATATGACTCTATGCAATACCAATTTTATTCATTTCTTTGACCATCTCCTTGTACATCTTTTTGGACATTCCTACTGGCATATTTCTGATATCAGCTCGTTCATCTTTTGAGATTTTCATAATCTTCTTGAAAATGTAACATGACAATAAACTATTTAATTTTTATATTGATATATGAAAAGTAAATATAACAAAAGTGATATTTATAAATAATTCTAGAAAAACATTTGAAGGAATATTATTTTTTCATTACTTTTTTTTTTTTTTGGTACGTTTTTGCTATTAAAAGTCTGACATGTCCCATTGACCAATTCTCTGGAAACTCTTCTTGTCGTTTAGATAAAATTTGGTTCTTGGAATCATTGGATTGATTTTTGTATTGTAAGTGGAAAGAACGTCTATACATTCGTTCCACTAAATCCCTCAAACTTTTGTAAAAAAAATTCCCCTTTTCATTAACCTCCACCACCACTCCAGATGAGCTAAGGATCAATTCATTTTCATTTGCATGTTCTATTTTTTTCTTTTCTTAGAACAAAAATCTTTTTATGAGTTGTTGGTCCCTCTAGAACATTAAACATATGTGAATTAATAGATTGTTTGAAACATGCTATCTAATAATTTTAGTATATTATTAATGAAATTAAAAAAAATAAACTCATATTGGATCGATAGTATTTTTTCATTCACCTGATTCATCCTTTTGCAATTTTTCCATCAAGATTTTACGTTCTTCTGGTCTTAGATCAGAAATAATCTTATCGAGCTTCGTCATTTGTGGCTCTGCATGATACATAGTAAACAATACATACTAGTTAAACTTAATATAGTTCAAAAATAATATTTGTTGTAAAGAATTTACAAAGAACTTGTCTTTTTTGCTTTTCTTGATGTGCTATCGGTATTTTTGTTACTTGATCTCTTGTCAGCCATTTTGTTATCAATATGAATCTTGTACCATATCATTCATTAATATATTTCATAAATAAATCATCAAATTTTCAGGTAAAAAAAATATCAAGAAACCGGTGCGCTTTTAATGTTGTACGCACCGACGTTGGTGCGTCGTGTTCTTATAAACGCACCACCAAAATAGTATAAAACATTGTACGGTGCTCTATGTCAACAAGGACCACTGGTGCGTTATATGTTAACCAGTGCACCGATTAACACAGACAAATTAATAAAAATCCTCTAGTGTTATTTTTTGTAGCATATGGTGTCGTGGAGGGGGTGGTGTGGCCTATTCTTATAAACGCCCTGCGCAAACAGGGGACCACCATACGTTGCTCTCTGTCAACAAGGAGACTCGGTGTGTTATATGTTAAATAGTGCACCAATTAACACATAAAATAAAAAAGTGTATTTTTCCAAACATTACATGTGCGGTGCGCTATAATGAATCACCAAAGGTTTGGAATTCTAATTGTATGAATAGTTATGTTCGAAAGTATTTCGCTGCTCCATAGTGCTCTCGTGCTCTCTTGCTCTAAGTATGTCTTGTGCAAATCTCTGGCTGATTTTTTTTGCAAAAATAGTGAAATAATGAAAAGTGTTTAGCATTTAAAGAATTGTTTTATGAAATTAGATTTTCGAAAATATTTTGTCGCACATTTTTTCAATTTACTAGGTTTTTTTCTTTCTTTTTTTTCTTTTTTTCTTCTTCTTTTTTTTTTCACTTAAAAAAAAAAAAGTTGCGCTTATTTTAACTGCGGCTTTTTGTCACTGGTGCGTCAATTAATAACATCACACCGATGCGTCAGTTAATAACACGGCACCGGTGCACAGTAACTAAAACTCACCGGTGTGGTTATCTATACGTAAGCACCGATAACAATAAGTCCATTTTAAGGCATCGAAATTACTCTTAGGTGTGTGCACCAAAATTTATTGTTGATTTTGCTCAAATGTAGGGAGAAATATCATAATTATATCGAATGGAAAATTCTTCAAAATCCAGCTCGTTCCATAATATCTCTCAAAGTCTATCGCGGAGTTCTCCCTATCCATCCCTAGACGTAATATTTACTTTAGATTTTATTTATATTTTCATTATCTAATTGAATTTATGTTTTTTATCCATGTTAATCAGCTTAATAAGATTTATAATGTATACAAATTTGCAGGTTCATGCAAATTCAGAATCGAGTTCATATGTACAAAATATTCAAACAACTCCAAAACGTCGGAAGCTCTTATCAGGAGCAACATACCGCAAGGCGCATTTGGTAGATGAAAATGGACAGTCGCTTCACCCTGCCAATTGTAACAATATTGCATCTTCTAGCCACAATACCGGGACAATGATGGTAAGAATAATTGTTTGGTATATTAATGTAATTATTTCAACGTCAAACAAATTAATCATGCATTGTCAATGTTCTTACTAATTGATATCATAGATTTTGTATTAATCATGTTCAAATATATTTTTTGAAATTATTAGGATTCTAGTGATGATGAGCGACCTACCTACCATCTTCCGTTACACCCCGCGACAATTTCAAATCAAGAGAAGGTTGAATTAAGGAAAAAAATCAGAGATAAACGATACCAAGAATGGTTGAATCAACCATCGATTCAATTCCCACTACGTCCAGATTCACCAATCAGGAACGACTACAACAATAGTAGTTCTTCACAAGCTGGAAATGGAGGCAATCAAATAGAGGTTGGTATGGATGATTACTTAAGGGATATGATTGCCATGGCGACGATGTTGTTAGATGCATTCCAAAACGATGATCAGCTAGGGGATGATGCTCACATCGCTGACACCTTTTTCAAAAGTCTTAAATTTGCTTCCACCACCCCTCTCTTTGGACTTGGTGGTCAATCAAAGTCTACCCAGTTGGGGAAAACGATGTTAATATACAACTTGAAAGCAAAGTTTGGCTTGTCGAGTGCATGTTCCTTTGTTTGTGCGTTGGTGTGTGAAAAATGAATTCCCCCACGACCTAGGACGTGCCATATCTAAATTATTTACATTTGTACGTTGGATCACGTTAAAGGAGATTCATGTGGCTAGAATTCCACAGTGGCGTCAAGAGATAGGTGAGATTTTTTGTATGTTTGAGAAAGAAATCTCGACGAGTTTCATGGACTTGCATGTTCATCTTCTAATCCACCTAGTAGATGAGGTTGAATTAGTTGGGGTGGTTTCTTGTTGTTGGATGTTCTTCTTAGAGAGGTATATGAAGAAATTGAAAGGTTTTGTTCGACAAAGGGCAAAACCCGAGGGGTCTATGGCAGAGGGGTACATATTGTATGAGTCTTTCTATTATGCCAGTAATTACATCAAGCAGATCGATAACAGACCAAGTGCTGTGATTTGGGACGATGAAAGGGATGAAGACAAAAGAGAAGGGGAGTTGCTCCAAACAAATGGAAAAAGTGCTTGATAAAGAGTAAGCAACTTATAATTATTCAAATTTACACAAAGTAAATATTCATGTTGAACTTCGATATAATGTATATTTTGATCTCTATGTACTATATAATGTCGGTTTGATTTCGTCAGCAAATGCAGAAATTGAAGCAATCAATAAATTCGTTCTTTACAATTCCTAAGAGACACAATCGTGGGTCGCATTGTACGAACAAAAGAGGATGAAATGGGATAGTGACTGGAAAGAATTCAGACGGTTGAATGGTAGAAGTGTGCCTTATCCCGATTATTTAAAAGAAAATATGCCAAAAGTATGCCCCAATAGTTGGGTTGTTGACCAAGTTAGAGAGAAATACGGTGCAACCGGTCATTACTCGCGTGCTGAAGAGGATGCGCTAAACATAGGGATTAGGTACACCAACTTGGTAATAATCTATTTAATTTATATGTACATGTGAAACTTAATAATGCACCTTTAAAATGTAATTACATCTATATTTCATATTTTAACTGTTGGGTTATTATAAGACACATGACACTATGATTTTTTAACTTTTGTATAAATGCATTTGTTCCCATCTGTGTGGGCATATGGACACCATTTTTGCATAGAAAATGTCGATGATGGACACACGACACAAGATTGTGGAGTGGAAGTCGAGTTCGATCAATCTAATTGATCTAGCCACCGTGATCAAAACCTAGTACAAGGGACGTTAGGTTATGTCGGAAACATACAAGAGATCATTGAAGTGGATTTCTCTTCTTTGCAATGTGTTATTTTTAGGTGCAAGTGATGGGACACCTTTGATCGGAATAATGTAAAGGAAGATCGCGATAGTAGGTTGATATGTATCAACTCTAGAAAGATGTGGGATGAAGCTAAGGAGCCCTATGTTTTCCCCAAACACTACAAATGGGTGTTTTTTTACCCATATGTGTTGGGTAGAGATTAGTGGTTCATATTGAGACATGACCCTAGATCAAAACATATTTTTTAGAACAATAGTGTTATCGTGCCAATCGAGCTAGAAGATAATGAGGGTGATCATGAGAACCGAGAGTGATATGGTACATGTGTTATTTCATCAATATTTATACTTTTTAAGACGAGTTTTTATAAAGAAGAGGACTTAATTACCTTGTAACTTATAAGACTCTTTTTTTCGAAACATTATAATATGTATTTTGAATTAATTGGTAATTTGCATTGTGTTAATGTTAAAATAAATATTTGACTTGATAATTTGCAATTATGTTGATCTCAAAAACAATGGTGTACTGTATAAAGTTCTTTTTTTTTAGTATGTAAGATCATTATAAAATAATGATAATTTTAAATTACATGAATTTATTTACATTATTTTCTAAACTTTATTATGTTACAAAAATTCATATTATTCTAGATGTATTATTTTACAATTATTTACAAATTTACAAATTTAAAAATTTTAATAAAATCATTTCACATTAATACAATTAAAATTTTACAAATATCTATATACAATTACAATTACAATTTTACAATTTCATATACAGTTACAATTACAATTTTAGAATTTCAAATACAATTACAATTTTACAATTACAATCATTTCACAGTAATACAATTAAAATTTTACAAATATTTTACATACAATTACAATTACAACTAGCAATTTCACCATCAGCAGATGTTGCAAAAGAAACGTCGTAAGACAATATTCTTTGTTATAATATTCAAAATGGTATTGGAATTGCAGAAATTGATGGCTGTAATGATGGCAGGTCATCATATCTACTTTTTTTTTATCAGTACTCTATATTCAATTAAAATCAAAATTAAAATTGCTAATCAAAATTCTTTATTAAAATAGTCAAAATGGAACTGGAATTGCAAAAACTAATGGGTATTTCAGATATTGAAAGCAATTCCAACACACTGAAGAGATCAAGAAGTTATAGATTTACCTCATTGCATGGATTCTTTCCCCGTACGCTTAACTTGCCAATGAAGGGTGTTCACCATTAAAGACATCAATACATTCAATCAATTCATCAAAGCTATTGTGATAAGGACACAAACTCATAATTGCAGGAATGCCTAAAGGACGTTATAGATCCATCTTCACACCATTAATCACATTAAGAGAAACAAGTATGCATACATATGATATTGTGTTGTAGAATAATTTCTTTCAATGACTAGAGTAAAAATATTTAGCCCCAAAATCAAAAGGAGAAACTGAATGGCCAAAAAGCTATAGACGGACTATTTCATTGCTAGATTTAGGGGTCCCTTTCGTATCCTCTAATCCATCACACTCGTTTCTTGATTCTGTTGTTTAATTATTTTTTGCAGAGTTGTCAATCAAATTAGAGGTTTGTAAATCCTTGATTTATCCTCAAATAATATATCCTCTTTCATCATCACATCTAGTTTTGATAGTTAGAGAAACATTGGAAATCTATCTGAAACGAAGACAAGAATATTCTCGTTATCCTCCATCTATGAAACATATTTAATGTATCAAGATCAATTTCAATAGACCCAAAATCATAGGCCTACACTAAATATGGCTATTAAATAGGAAAACAAGGATCATGTTGAGTTTGCAATCACTTGAACCAAAATTTCACCATATGTGAATATCATTAAAATTGGAAAAAGTTATGTTTTGTTGGTTTTGTAATTTATTGAACAAATCTTTTCTCACTATGCTTAACATATCACATGAAAGCTTATTATATGACATGAAAGCTTATTGAGGCCCGATTTACTTACAGTATGCTTGGTATACTATTTAGTCATTGTAGAAAAACATAAAATAATGTGATTGAGCTAATCATAAGTACACATTATTAGAAAATGTGGAGAGCTATTTTGAAAAACTATTTATATATGTATGATGTCATAATAAAAATGAAATCCAATGCCTAGATATAACTTTAGTGATAACATCTTGGGTATTGAAGTTATGTGTTTTACTACACCTCAGTTTCTTTGGATGTCTTATAAAGATGTGAAATAACTGCAGTAAAAAAGACAAGGCATAGAATGAAATGGACCAGAGATAGGTTTTCACATACCTGTAGCTTTTTTATTTATGTTTTCGTTCTTTTTAAGTTATGTTCTTAATCAAGACTTCGATAAATTGTTAGAAAACAGAGAGAAGTAAAATCCAGAATTATTTACCCTCTCTTTTGATGCAGCCAAAGGCTACAAATACCCACATTCTCACCTTAAGATGCATATAAAAATGCATGGTTCATTCATCAACCAACATAACTTTTAAAACTGAGCAAACTTTAATGCAGAAGCTTACCTTTTACAAAACCTATGGTTTAAACCATATAATAAAACCCTCTTTATGAATACCGCATCAACATTCGACTTTGGATTAAAGCCCAAAGTATCATCACACACACACACATATATATATAATGGTCCGTGCTACCAACTCACCTTTAAACAATTCATGTTTCCCACCATATAAATTACCCACCTTATAATGATTCGTATCTTATGAATTTGACTTTGGTTAAACATAAACCAACGCACATATATTCACCAATCCAAATGTCAGAAACATTAATATATATTCAGCCCCACATCATATCAACTCACAATTCATTAACATATATTCGGGCCCACATCATATTCCAAAGGTACCTGTTTCACCTTTACCGATGATCATTGTGCATCCATAGACCCGACGGTTGATGTTTCCTCACGCTCCAACTCAAAGCTTTTCATCCAACAGTCCACACCTCCATTAACCTCTTCACAAATGATGATGCGAACACCGTCCGATCATTTAATCAGAGCATCCAACGGATATCGCATAACATTAAGCCCAACGAATTATTGCTCCAAAGTCACGCGAAACAAATGGTTCTGAAATTCCGTCCATGCTACGTGTCACTCATTGAGGTGTATCGTTCGGACTTCATAAATTACCGCTTACCATTCCAGACTTACACGAAAACCATTTGTGGTTTTCCAAATCCGCCTTCACTGTTCCCATCGCATAGTTCCGCCATGTTGTTGCTCACAGTTCCGCTTTCAACTTTTCAATACGGAACCTCTGCATACTTGGTGAATAATTAAACAATCCATCGATTCATTCCACTGCGCCATTACTTTTTGTTTTTCTGTCTTTTCAATTCATGATTTCGAACAGGGCCAGGGTTTCGTCCAATTTTCAAACCCTCTCCGGCATATGGCTTATTCATCTTCTGAGATTCTCATCTATCATACAATAAACCCTCAAACTTGACTTCAACCCCTGATCTCACTGCACTGTATTTACACAACATAATGTGTAATAACCCCCTGAAATGCTTTATATGAAATCAGCCACATTTCGAAATACATCCAAGCCAGTTTATACTTCAATTTAGAAGTTCAAACAATTCTTTAATGGAATCGATCCATTATGTGATCGATGCTAATTTTACACAGAATTCAATAAATGAACATTCACCCTCAAACCACACAATCTCTTAAAATTTAGATTGAACATAAAATGACAGAATTCCCCTTGTTCCTATCAATTCCACTTGCACACAACATACACTCAAAACACAACACAGAAATTGAGTTTTTTCTGTATTAAAACCAATATTTACATCGGAATTCTTCCTCTGGCCTGATCTTCTGTATCATTGGCCCTTTTCCTATTCTGCCCCTAGGCTTACAATTCAAACCCTACCTCTCTAAATCCTGAATTTCTCTCTACCTATTTTCTTATTTTTATGCCTTTGAGGCTTACATTTTATACAAAAGGTTCTGAAACTATTTTTGGTTTCAGTTCCTCCATCTTCTCAACAAAATCCTAAATATCCTCTAAGTCCTCACTTGACTCAACTAATCCCTAAGGATCCTCTTTCATCCTAAAATCATGAACCAATTATAATTTAGGATTTATAATTAATTCCTAAATCTCTCAATCCCTATACACTCTCAACTAGCCTAATTCTCTCATGTTCTCCAGCATTCGAGAACATTTACAAAATTCCTCACAATATTTAATTAGTTCTCATTAAAATCACTCAAATCATTACATAAGAAACCAACCCCCTTGAAAACACAAAACCCCTAAGTCTATTAAAATACAAGGAATTTTCTTGGGCCTAATGCCCCTGCATCAGACTCCCAAGGTCAAAAATAATCATGATCTCCTAATCATGTGCTTTTAATATTTTCCTCCTGGATCCCATACTTTGTTTTGCTGATGTCCATAAGTTGCATTATTCTTCTACCGTACTTCTCTAGGTTTCCATATTTTATTCTGCATCTTGCCACTAGCTATGCTTTCACATTCTTTTCTTGTCTTTTCCTTGATATTGTTACTTTGCTTTCTTGCTGTTGTCCTCTTCTGAGACACCTTCATCATCAACCTCCTTATGTTTTCAATCTCTATGTCCAGTTTATCTTCTGTTTGGAAATTACTCTGCCTTTTGTTGCTGCTTCCAATTTCTGCTGCAAATATTTCTCCAAATACTGTTGCTTTTGTTCCTGCAAATGTTGCCTTTGTTGTTGCCAATATTGTTGTTGTAAATGTTGCCTCCTCCCAAACTTCCTGAATATCTCTTAAGATATCTCCCTCTGCAACATTCTTCTTCTGCTCACTACTTGCAAATTTATTTTCAAAAAATAAATTATCTTTTGATTCTTTAATCACAACAAAATAATCATTCATTATTCCTTGTGTACTAGTAAGCATAATCAAATTTGACAAACTAGTATCTGCTCCTGCCTCTTCCACAACTTCAGGCATTTTCACTTCAGTGTCTGCAATTCCTTTCTCTGGCATATTTATTTCCAGCAAACATTTCAGCCATTCTTTTTGTACTTATCTCATCTCAACCACATCATCAATATGTTGCAATTTAGTTTCAGCATATCCTTCTTCTTCTTCTTTGACAATCTTCAGTAATTGTCCATCACCTTTTTGATTGATTCTGGAAATCAAATCAACTTCTTCAAACTCTCTATCTTCATCCTTTATCATAATAGAATTCTAATTCTTCATCACTGTGGCAATTTTAAGAGTTTGTCCCTCACTCTTCTCTTGGCTAATCAGACAAGCCAACTCCTCCTTGGAATTTATGAGTTCCTTCTTCTGCAACAACTCATCTTCATTCAAGACAACTCCAAAAGATGGATTGTCTTCTGCAACACCTGTAAACACAATCAAATTGTCAATTTCAAAATTACAAGACCCAATGGTCTCATTTGATGATCCAGTCGCCAAATCTTCCTTTTGCAGTTCCAAGTCTCTTTCAAGACTCAGAAAATCTTCCTTGTCTTTCTTCCCAGCTTCCAAGTTTATCTCCATTTTTCCAATCACCATGATAGAATGATGATCCTCCACTATGTTTTCAACTAACATAGTTTCCCTTTCATTAGATTCTCTAACATTTTTCACTTGTTGTCCTCCTTTGCCTGCATAATTAAAACATGAATTACCAGTATTAAAAATACAAGGTTTCAATATCTCTTCCTCAAATGGTAACATTTTAGTATGTTGCTTTGATTTTTCTTCTAAATCCTTTGTCATCACATCAGTATGCTGATTTAAATTCTCCATGAGACTGTCAACTAGTCTCTCTTTCTTATCATCTGTTTGAAAAATATCTCTCTGCACTGGCTCACAACAATGAACTTCTTTCTCTGCAATTTCACTTTGTTGAACTCTTACATCCTTATACTCTGTTTTCTAACTGTCATTCATGACAATTTCTTTGTCTTTCACATTCAACAATTTATCCTGAGTGTAGATCCTTCGCTTTTCCAACTTTCTTCTCTGAAGATATAACTTTCTATATAACTCAACAATTTCAATTGGAGTAGAACTTGGAAACTTTACACAACATCCCATACCTTCACTTGTTGTTGACCAATCATCAGATGGCCCCTCTTCCTCTGCTTCAATACTCTGCTGTTTATTTCCATGAGACCCCTCTATCTTCATTTCTTTCTGAGATCTTGCTATCTCAGCATTAATCTGAACAGATTTCAGATTCAACTTCTTCTCCTTAACAAACTTCAAAGTTTGTTCATCATCCTGTGATTTACCTGCAATCATACACAATTCATTAGTTTTAAAAACATAAGACTTTTCAGTCTCGTTTGCTTTTCAAGCATTTCTCCTTGAACAGATTTGCATGTGGAATCCTCAAATTCCATCTTTGACTCAAAAAATATGAGTTCTTCCTTCCATAAGGCAATCTTCTTTTGCCTCCACTTCATTTGAAATGGTTTCCAAATTACCCTCTTTCCCTTCAGTGGAAAGATCCATCCTCCTCTTTGGTTTTCCTCTTCTTGTAGCCATTCCTTTAGTACCTCTAGTTGTACTTTCATCACTGCAATTTCTTTTTCTCTATCCTTCATCTTATCTCTGTGGAATTTTTTAGAACCTCTTCTCTGATCCTCCATGATCATCTTCTTTATGAGCTTCTCACTCACTATGAGTTCACTAAGCCTCTGCAACAGCAAGTCCTCCCTGCTGCCACTTACCTCACCAATCCCCTTTCTGGACTTGGTCTTTTGGCAAGCACTGGTTCTCTATCTCTAGAACCTCTTGAGCACTCTCTTTTGCTCTCTCTAGGATTATATCCTCAACTCACCTTCTCTTGAGAACACTTCAATTATTCTCCCTATCCAACCTTTAGCTGGAATATTAAGGTTCACTGGCATCATCATCAAAAAAATTGTCTTTATCTTGTCTGCAACCATAATTCTGCAATCACAATTTTCAAACCAGATTATCTCACCTACAAGATCTCTCCATGTCCTCATCCTCTTCATTCACTTGTACTTTTATTGGACTGTCTTCATTTATTTCTGCAAATGCATGTTCACTTCAATTCTCTGTACCTGCTTCTTATCAGATTTATAATCTGATCTCCTCTTTCTTCCCTAACCGCACATGCATTCTGATTTAATAAAAAAAATCTTTAACTTTCAAAAGAGCTTTTCCAACTCTGATACTGTTAGGTCCCTATATTACTAGTATAGTCCCTTATTGTTGTTAGTGGAACCCCCTTATTGTTATTATTGTACCCCTGTAACCCCCATATTGTTATTATTGTGCCCTTAAATTATTATTGTTAGGTTGGCTAGGATTACATTGTGGCCCCATGGACTCCTATATATAGAAAGGAGGTTTTGTAATTTATATCATCCAAGAATTGTTCATTCATGTAATGTATTGGAGGTTTCCCCCTCAAAGTGGCTTATTTCTAAGGCGTTTATATCTCTTTTCTTCTATTTTTGAAGTTGTCTTCACAACATTTGGTATCAGAGCTTTGGATTCTAGGGTTTCGCTGCTCCAAACAGGTCATCGTGGAATTTTCGCTATAAATTTTTTTCTACAAAGTTTCAGAAGCTGAAATTTTTAGGGTGCGAAGCCGAAATTCTGAGGAACATCATCACAAAATTTCAGAGTTTTGTTCACAAAATTTTCAGAGATATGATCTGTGGAAGTTAGGTATTTTTGCAGGCTCCTCAATTTAATCTAAACAGGTCATCGTGGAATTTGCGCTATAACTTTTTTTCTACAAAGGTTCAGAATCTGAAATTTTTAGGGCGCGAAGCTGAAATCCTGAGGAAAATCGTCGCAAAATTTCAAAACTTGGTTTGCAATATTTTCAAAGATATGATTTGTGGAAGGTAGTGCTTTTTCAAGCTCCTGAATTTCATCTCAAAGAGGTGATCATGGGAAAATCTTCATAACTCTCTCTCTGAGGATGGGATTGGAGTGCCGTAAAAAGTGGTTGCAACTACACAGACTGTAGTTTTTTTGCTATCAATTTTAGAGCTATAAGACGAAACAGTGACACGTGGCAAGTCGTACAAGTTCGCTCTAATGAACCAGTCCATAATTAGGTCATTGTGGGAGATTGAACATAAATTTGCCTTGGAGAATCCAAATCAAGTCAAACCTATGGCATTAGAAAGATAATTAAGAAGGCTACCTCATTGCCGAATTTCAGATATTTAAGAGCCGCAATCACAGATATAATCCAATTTAAATATCGAGATCCTCAAAAGCAATAAAAAGGTGTGTATTTTTTTCCGACTTGCATAAGTCTTGTTTGAAGAATCAATTTGAATTGATTCCAAGGGCATATTGTAGAATAGATATCAGTATTAGGTTCTAAAAAATGCCCCGTAAAAATAATTCAACACCCATTAAGCCTTCAGAAGGCTCTACTATGACTCGTGAAGATGAATAATTGCAACATGATCTACATAACAAATTATGAAGAGCAGTGCACTAAATTTCACTCTCGCAAAGAGTACAAAAAATGAAATGGAAGTTTTGAAGAAAGGCGTGGAAGCGAAGATGGGATGAATCTGAAGAATAATATGGATGGTTTGAAGAAAGGCATGGAATATAAGTTTCTTAGCATGGAATCGACATGGAATCGTTTATATGGATGATATGGAAGCTAAGATCGGTGAAAAATGAAAGACAACATGGAAAACATGAAGAATGATCTAAAAGCAGATATGGAAGGTTTGACAAAGTTGATACAAGAAATGTTTCCTAATAGTGAAAATATAGTAGAGGAAATTCATGATGAGAACAAAATAAATGTTAATCGTGATTTCATAAACTCTAATGTTGGAGGGAAGAACCACCATATTCCAAAAATGGATATGAGGAAGTTTGATGGAAAGGATCCTGTAACATGGATACTACAGATGGAGCAATATTTTGATCTCCATAACGTGCAAAACACACAAAAGGTACGTATCGCAACTTTACATTTAGAACAAAATACATTTGTATGGTATCGATGGCTTTGCTCCCGTAAAAAAATTGTCACTTGGTCAATTTTTACGGTGGAAATGATAGCACATTATGAGGATACAAAGAGAAACACCTTCTTTAGCCAATTGATAAATCTCAAACAAAAGGGTTTAGTGTGGCAGCACATTGAGGACTTCCAAAAATTGAATATAAGGTTAACTGATACTCCAGAGGAACACAGGATTGATCTCTTCATAGGCACTTTAAAGGATAACATCCAACATGAAGTTCACGTTTTGGAACCTGATTCATTGGAGAAGGCATTCAGGTTGGCAAGAAAAGTTGAATGTAAAATTATGGCGACAGGGAAGCCTACCACTCAATTCTATAAAGAAGGAAGTGTTGCTACGCCTAGATTTCCACAACCTACAAGGTTGACACCACAACAATTGGAAGAAAAAAAGAGCAAAAGGGCTTTGCTATAGTTGTGATAGCAAATACACTAAAGGTCATAAGTGTGCTGAGAAGAAATTATTTTACATAGATTGTGAAGAGGAAGAAGAAAATGAACAAGAAGAGGATATACACTAGGAACCAGCCTTAGAAGAGGAAGAAATGAGTCCAACCATATCGTGTAATGCATTGGCAGGAATTACCACTCCTCAAACTCTCAAGATAGAAGGAATGGCCTTCATGCCTCAAGCAAGCAAAGAAGGATAATAAATTATCGTCAAAGTACTATGGTCCTTACAAGGTGTTGCAAAAGATTGGTACTATGGCATACAAATTGGAGCTTCCTGCTTCTTCGCGAGTACATCCAGTTTTCCATGTTTCATGCTTAAAGATGGTTATAGGAGAAAATCTTCCAGTTCAAACAATATTGCCAGAACTTGATGAGGAAGGAAAAATCATATTGGAACCAGAAGCGGTCATGGAAACAAGAACTCGACAACTACGGAATCGATCAATTTCAGAGTATCTCATCAAGTGGAAGAACTTACCCACCGAAGATTCTACATGGGAGGATGAGAATTTTATACAGAAGCACCCAGAGCTACTCAAGCGTTGAGGACAACACTTTTTTGAAGGAGAGGGGCATGTTAGATCCCTATATTACTAGTATAGTCCCTTATTGTTGTTTTTTTTTTGTGAAGCAGTTTATGGAGTATTTATATTCATCTTGGCCTGAATGCCGAAAATCTGATTACATTGAGGATGTCTAAATCATGTTGCATCTCACTGCTAAGAATGAGAATGCAGCCAGAGCTTGCAGACTTCTTCCATGATAAGAAATCTATAAATTCGATTTCAGAGATTTTCCCCAACTTGAAGATACAAACAAATTTATTTAAGAGCAAGCAGTAAAACATGACAGCAATCAATTTATGGGATGGGTTCCCATGATTCTTCTTCGTCTCATCTTGACCCCGGCAGAGAGGAGGGCAGCTTTGTTGGATTCAATGTCCGCCTCTTTATTATGAGTTCTCAGCACATGGTAGTAATTCAACTTCTGAAAAGCGTTTTCCAAACCCTTAATTCTGGATATCAGCCTTGCTAGTTTGAGATCCAAGGCTGGGGAGCTGGAAACCATTGCGTTTACAATGATCTGGGAATCACCTATGACATTAGCTTCTCTTATATTTAAATCTTTGAGGATCTTGAGGCCTTGAAAGAGGGCCAAAGCCTCAGCTTGAATGCTGGATGAAAGTCCAAGCCCCCAAGCAAAGGAATGAATTTTTTCTCCAATTGGACTTACAACAACACCTCCTGCACCAGCTTTGCCCGGATTGCCCTTTGCTGCCCCATAAAAAAAGAGAGAGTGCCTTGAGTGCGATTTGAGCTAGTCTTGAAAGTCAAGTTCAGATTTCCTTATTTGCCAGTCTTTGAGAGGAGGGACGTTTCTAACTGCTGATTGAAATTGCAAGTTAAGGAATGATCCCCAAGCAATGTCCTGTTGGCTAAGATTGGAATCATCTTTTATATCATTCAAGCACTCCTTTAGATGACATTTTATCTTGATTTCTAAGACGTTGTGATTATGTTTAATATTTCTGAAAATTCTTCTGTTTCGTTCTAGCCAGATTTGCCAACAAATAACCTTTGGAAGGACAGCCCATGCAGATTTGATTATCTGATTTTTAGGAGGAGGGCCAGGGTATCTGTTTGCCCAATTAGAAAAGAGATCAGCAGTGGAACAAGGAAGCAAAAAGCTAGGATCCATATTGTGGATAAAGGAGAACCAAATCTGCTTAGAGAAATTGCATTCAAGGATTAAATGGACTGTTGTCTCTGCATTTTCGTTACACAGCGAGCAGATGGAGGGACCGTAGAACCCTTTTCTCTGCAAGATGTCATACGTTAGGATCTTGCCATGGCAGAGAAGCCAAGCAAAGAAGTCGACTTTGGGCCATGAAGGAAAACGCCAAACCCCCTGCCAAGGTGCAGGGTCAGGGGGAATGTACAGCCTCTCTTTCAGCTTGGCATATCCCATGGAGACAGCGTAACCTTTGGCATTCGGCACCCAACCTTTCGTATCTCTTTTCCTCATGCGCGTGGGCGCCAAGCCATGAAGGAGGTCAAGCAGCGTGGACCATTCGTTGGTCAGATGAGACGGCACCACAATATGTTTCCAACCTGCCCAGACAGAATCGCTCCAAAGAGAAAGATCCCACAATGTACACAACCCCTCTCTATCCATCCAGCATCACATCGCTCTAATGGAGGCTCTGTCTTCAATTGGGTCCTTATTCATGATTTTATCAGTCCAGATCTTTATCTTTTTACTGTTTCCTGGTATCCAATAGGAGTGCGCATTGATTAAGGGAGCTGCTTTAGCATACAGTTTGAGAAAAGACGAATTAGGCAAATGGATTACATTGTCTAAACAGGTAGAACGAGGACCTCTGAAATACTTTTTCCAGAGAGCCAATTGGGCCCAGCCAGGCTTGGGCGCAATGATCCTCCAAATAATCTTAGCTGCCATGGCCACGTTTTGCTGACAGAGATTTTTGAAATTCAAACCACCCTCCCATAGTGGCTTGGAGATGGTTTCCCAGCTGATAAGAGGAATATTGTTTTCATTTTGTCTGCCTCCCTTCCAAAAAAACCTCCGTATGAACACTTCCATTTTTTTTAATATGCTTGCCAGAGCGAGAAGCACAGCAAATTGAAATAGAGGAAGGCTGGTGAGCACAGATTTAATAAGGACAGATTTGCTAATAGTGTTGAGCCAGGAGAAGCCCCAGGCTTGGATCCTAGTCTTGAATTTTTCAAGCTGAGGGAGCCAGTCTTTGCATGTAGATCTCTTATGAAAAACAGGAAGGCCAAAATATTTGAAGGAGGTCCAAGTGGAGGAGGCTGCAAACCCCAAACATCTAGAAATAGCGGAGAGCAATCTGGGCGAAGTATTCCAGATGAATATATGACATTTGTTCTTATTTGCAACACTGCCTGAGGCTTCACTGAAATCATCCAAAACTGCTTTAAATTTAGAGGCAGAGGAGAGAGAGGCAGCTCCCAAAAACAGAGTGTCATCCGCAAATAGGGCGTGGTTTATGTTTTTGATCCCTCTTGCAATACACAGTCCATTGATATCTTGATCTTGCATCTTTTTGTCTAATAGGAAGCTGAGGACAGAGGCTTGGATGACAAAAAGCAGAGGGGAAAGAGGACACCCCTGTCTTAGCCCTCTTGAGGCTTTGAAGAAATCAGTGGCTCTACCATTTACAAGAGGAGCTATCCATGGCTCCGAGATGCATGCCCAGATCCATTTGATGAAATTTGCTCCAAAACCAAACTTGTTCATGACTTTTAAAAGAAAGCTATGATTTACTCGATCAAAAGCATTTGCTAAATCAAGTTTAATCACCATACCTTGTTCTTTTAGAAGAAGACTTGAGTGAATTTCCTCTTGAACAAGGGTAAAGTTGTCCACTATCTGCCTTCCTTGGATGAAGCCTCCTTGATTCTCCAGAATTATTTTAGGAAGAATGAGCTTCAGTCTATTTGCAATTACTTTAGTGATTAACTTGTACCCAGTATTGCATAAGGAAATCGGGCGGAATCTGCTGAAATTGTTGGTGCCTTTTTCCTTTGGAATGAGGGCTAGGAAAGTGGAGTTTGTGCTGCCTCCTATTTTCTGAGTATTTTGAGACTTTTGAACCATTTTGAGTAGATCCTTTTCAACAATCGGCCAACAAACTTGAAGAAATCTGGCAGAAAAGACATCCGGCCCAGGGGCTTTATCCGGATCCATATCAAAAAGGGCCTTTTTGACTTCGTCTTTGGTGACTTTGGCCTCAAGGATCTCGTTCATAAGAGGAGAAATTGCAGAAGGAATAATGTCTAGCAGATCTAAGTATTGGTCCGGGTCCTTATCCTCACTATACAAGTTTTGAAAGTGAGAAGAGGCTGCTTTTTTAATGTCTTCAAAATCCTTGTAGGTGACGTTATCCTCCTTAATCTCAGAAATGGTGTTGAAACATTTCTTGGCCTGGGCTTGTTTGTGGAAAAAGGCAGAATTCCTGTCCCCTGCTTTGAGCCAGAGATTTCGAGATTTTAATCTCCAGTATTCTTCTTCAGCTAGGGAGGCCTTATGAAAGCGATGTTGCAGATGAGCCTCTTGGTCTAACAGCTCCTCTGTGACTATGGCGTGCTCCATATGAGTTTGAAGAGAGGCAAGAGAGAATTTAATGGCTTTTATTTCAGTAGCTGGGTTGGACAGGGTTTTGACCCAACGTTTTAGATCGCCTTTTACCCTTCTAAGTTTTTCCTCCCAAATATAGAAAGGAGATCCATTGACAGGCTGACTCCAACAATCCTTGACTATTTGCATGAAGTCTGGTTCCTTGACCGAGAGGGGACTAAATCTAAAAGGAATAGGACCCAGATCTAGATGGGCCAGGAGCTCAAGCTTTATAGGCTTATGGTCCGAGATGCTGTTAGCAAGGATGTGCATTCTGGGTTCTAAACCTAGTAACAGATAGGAGCTTTGAATGAAGAATATATCTAATATGGCAGCAATATGACCAGGGCCCACTCTTTTGTTAGACCAAGAAAACTTACCGGAAGAGGGTTTGATATCCAGCAAGTCCCAGTCCTGCAATAGATCCTCCGCCCATTCCCTTGCCGGTTCTCGGACAACGCTGCCTCCTCTTTTTTCGGACGAGTGGAGAGTGAGATTGAGATCTTCGGCAATAATTATATTTTCCAGATTTGTCAAGTCTGCTTGGTGCCTTATAGAATCCCAACAATCCCTTTTTTCCCCGACATTGACTGGAGAATATACATTGAAGAGGCAAAAGATTTCCTTAGTATCCAAATTCTGCATTTTCAACAGCAACCAGTGAGTATTACTAGCCTCGAAGGTGACTGCAAATTTGCTGGGGTTCCATAGAGTGCCAATGCCTCCCGATGCGCCCTGGGCAGAGATTTCTCTTGCTTCACTCTTGAACCATAGTTTCTTGCTTGCTTGCAGGAAGACTACGTCTTCCAGCTTAGTCTCCTGGACGAGAAGTATGTCTGGAGTTTCTGTTCTTATTAAGCTTCTCATGGCTTCTTCCTTAACTTTACTCCCCATACCTCTACAATTCCAGGAGATGACCTTCATTATTTATGTTTATGTTGGGCTCCCTTGGAGCCTTGGGGCTGATTTTTCGACGTCCTAGACTTTGAGGCTAGCATTTTTTCCAGAGTTCGCTGGTTTCCCTGTAGCTTATCTTTATAAGTCTCCTGATCTCTTTTTTCCTTATCAGTTTTGCGGCCTCTTGTAGATCTTCGTATCGAGGTTTGGGATTCTCCTATTTCTCCTTCCTCCTCTGACTCGTCCGTTTCCTGCTCTTCTTCCTCATCTTCTAAAGTCATACCTTTGGGATCTTTGGCACTTGTTCCTTTGAGGGAGGCTGAGGGAGTACCTATGCTTGGAGAAGCTGGATTTTGGGTCTCGGTTTCCTGAATAGCTTATGTCTACTGACTTAGTGGGTCAAATTTGTTTTCTTGCGCCTTTTTGGGAGGGGGGCGTTGAACATTAGCCTGTAGAGGGCCTTTTCCAGAGGGTCCTCCTGGTTTTTACCCTTTGTGATTGGTTTTTTCTCGCTTGACTTGGTTCCAACCTCTTCAATCCCTTTCTCTGGCTCTGCGTTGGATGGACAGTTTCTAGCAAAATGTCCATGAACATGGCATTTCCTACATTTGAACGACAGCTGCTCATAGTCCAAGATCTGCACATGAGACCAGCTGCCGACTTTGATTTTGATAGCCTCTGGAAGACCCACCTCTAGATCTACTTCTACGCAGATCCTGGCACAGTCGTACTGGTCCTTACTGTTTGCCCGATCTATGAATTTCCCGAGAGTGTTGCCAATGTGTTTCAAGGAACTCCAGTTCCAGCAGTGAACTGGTAGATTTGGAAGACGAACCCACACCGGGACAGCCTTGGGAACATCGACAGCCGGATCAAAGTCCGGAGTCCATTTGTTCAGATAGAGGCCTTGAGAACCCATGAAATACGGCCCATTTTGAAAGATCAAATCTTTTTCTTCTTTGGAGGAAAATTCAAAGAGGAAGTACCCTCGCCCCAAAAAGTAAGAGGTGACATTTTCCTTGATCAGAGGAGCCCATTTCCTGTTAACCCATTGCTCAGTAGTTTTCAGAGAAGGCCACAGTCCTGTGAATTGGCCAATGAGACCACGATCAGCCAAAGATAAAGCTACTTGAATGGGGGCCTCTGGAGGTAAAGAGATCTCAGGAATTTCATCGAGCTTCTTAACAAATTTGGATGCTTCGCTTCTTTTCTTCTGAGGAAAACCGGCAAGAATCTGGTTGAAAGCGTCGATGGCAGGAGTAGAAGGCGGATCCTTAGAAGGACCCAACGTCTCCATAGGGAAGAAACTGGCAGAAGCCGCTCTGACCACGCAGCCCGAAACCCTAGCGTAACTTCCAGGCAAACAAGAACTTGACAACTACGAAATCGATCAATTTCGAGTATCTCATCAAGTTGAAACTTCTTAGTCCCATATTGTTATTGAACAACCCCCTTGTGTGTGTGTACTGTAGCCCCATATTGTATTGTTCTTTTCATAAGAATTATTATTGTTAAGGTGGCTGATTACATTGTGGCCCCATGGACTCCTATATATAGAGAAAGGAGGTTTTGTAATTTGTATCATCCAATAATTGTTCATTCATGTAATGTATTGGAGGTTGCCCCCTCGAAGTGGCTTATTTCTAAGGCGTTGATATCTCTTTTCTTCTAGTTGTACTTTCATCACTGCAATTTCTCTTTCTCTATCCTTCTTCTCATCTTTGTGGAATTCTTTAGAACCTCTTCTCTGATCCTCCATGATCATATTATTTATGAGCTTCTCACTCACTATGAGTTCACTAAGCCTCTGCAACAACAAGTTCTCCCTGCTGCCACTTACCTCACCAATCCCCTTTCTGGACTTGGTCCTTTGGCAAGCACTGGTTATCTATCTCTAGAACCTCTTGAGCACTCTCTTTTGCTCTCTCTAGGCTTATATCCTCAACTCACCTTCTCTTGAGAACACTTCAGATGTTCTCCCTATCCAACCTTTAGCTGGAATATTAGGTTCACTGCCATCATCATCAAAAAAATTGTCTTTATCTTGTCTGCAACCATAATTCTGCAATCACAATTTTCAAACTAGATTATCTCACCTGCAAGATCTCTACATGACCTTGTCCTCTTCATTCACTTGTAATTTTATTGGACTGTCTTCATTTATTTCTGCAAATGCATGTTCACTTCAATTATGTGTATCTGCTGCTTATCAGATTTAGAATCTGATCTCTTCTTTCTTCCCTCATCGCACATGCATTCTGATTTAATAAAAAAAATCTTTAACTTTCAAAACTTTTCGGCATTTCAGTCATAATGAAGATAAAGTACCAAATACCCATTCTCACCTTAAGATGTATATAAAAATGCATGGTTCATTCATCAACCAACATAATTCCCATATTGAGTAAACTCTAATGCAGAAGCTGCCTTTTACATTCAAGGTTGTAAACCATAGGCCAAAACCCATTTCATGAAATATTCAAATCAATATTCGACTTTGGATTAAAACCCAAAGTATAATCACATATATATATATATATATATATATATATATATATATATATATGTACGCTACCAACTCACCAATAAACAATTCATGTTTGCGAATATATAAATTACCCACAAAATAATGAATTCGTATCTTATTTTATGATTTGACTTTAGTTAAACATAAATGACACATACATATGTTCACCAATCCAAATGTCAGAAACATTAATATATATTCGGCCCCACATCATATCAACTCACAATTCATTAACATATATTCGGACCCACATCATATTCCAAAGGTACCTGTTTCACCTTTACTGTCGATCACTGTGCATCCATAGATCCAACGATTGATGTTTCCTCGCGCTCCAACTCAAAGCTTTTCATCCAACGGTCCACACCTCCGTTAACCTCTGTGCAAATGATGATGCGAACACCATCCGATCATTTGATCAAAGCATCCAACGGATATCGTATAACATTAAGCCCGACAAATTATCGCTCCAAAGTCACGTGAAACAAATGGTTTTGAAATTTCATCCATGCTACGTGTCACTCATTGAGGTGTATCACGTGGACTTCATAAATTACCGCTTACCATTCCAAACTTACATGAAAACCATTTGTGGTTTTCCGAATCTGCCTTCACTATTCCCATCGCATAGTTCCGCCATGCTGTTGCTCACAGTTCTGCTTTCAACTTTTCAATACGGGACCTATGCATACTTGGTGAATAATTAAACAATCCATCAATTCATTCCACAGCACCATTACTTTGTGTTTTTTTGTCTTTTCAATTCATCATTTCAAACAGGGCCAGGGTTCTGTCCAATTTTCAAACCCTCTCCGGCATATGGCTTATTCATCTTCTGAGGTTCTCATCTATCATACAATGAACCCTCAAAATTGACTTCAACCCCTGATCTCACTGCACTGTATTTACACAATAGAATGTGTAATAACCCCCTGAAATTCTTTATATGAAATCAACCCCATTTCGAAATACATCCAAGCTAGAAGTTCAAACAATTCTTTAATGGCATCAATCCATTATGTGATCGATGCCAATTTTAAACATAATTCAATAAATGAACATTCACCCTTAAACCACACAATCTCTTAACATGTAGATTGAACATAAAATGACAGAATTCCCCTTGTTCCTGTCAATTCCACTTGCACACAATATACTCTCAAAACACAACTCAGAAATTGAGTTTTTCTATATTAAAACCAATATTTACATAGGAATTCTTCCTCTGGCCTGATCTTTTGTATCAGTGGCCTTTTTCCTATTCTGCCCCTAGACTTACAATTCAAACCCTACCTCTCTAAATCCTGAATTTCTCTCTACCTATCTTCTGCTTTTTATGCCTTTGAGGCTTACATTTTATACAAAAGGTTTTGAAACTATTTTTGGTTTTAGTTCCTCCATCTTCTCAACTAAATCCTAAATATCCTCTAAGTCCTCACTTGACTCAACTAATCCCTAAGGATCCTCTTTCATCCTAAAATCGTGAACCAATTCTAATTTAGGATTTATAATTAATTCCTAAATCTCTCAATCCCTATACACTCTCAACTAGCCTAATTCTCTCATGTTCTCCAACATTCGAGAACATTTACAAAATTACTCACAATAACTAATTAATTCTCATTAAAATCACTCAAATCATTACATAAGAAACCAACCCCCTTGAAAACACAAAACCCCTAAGTCTATTAAAATACAAGGAATTTTCTTGGGCCTAATGCCCCTGCATCATCTTTCCTAAGGTGCATTCTCACTTGTGGGAATTCAGGTGTACATCCAAGTCCTTTGTATTGTAGAATACTTTCTTGCAATGACTAGAGTAAAAAGTCAATATTCATATTAATTCACACCTACCATTTTAGGATCATCTTGGTTTATTATCACAAGTTTTTCCAACTTAAAAATGTAATCCAACGCCTAGATGTAACTTTAGTGATAACACCCTGGGTATTGAAGTTATGTGTATTACTACATCTCGGTTTCTCTGGATGTCTTATAAAGATGTGAAATAATTGCAGTAAAAAAGACAGGGCATAGAAGAAAATGGACCAGAGACAGGTTTTCACATACCTGTAGCTTTTTTATTTCTATTTCCATTCTTTTTAAGTTTTGTTCTTAATCAAGACTTCATTTTTTCATTTTTTACAAGGATTCGAGCCTCCCACAACATCAAAGAATGAGCTAAATTATTGATGTCCTCGGATGTGAAAAAAAATGGATAAATTCCAATACCTGTAGAAAATCAAATCAGAGATGCTTGAAACTACACTAGAGAAACATCAATATTATAATTATGATTGTACTTTTTAAAAATTAGAATACTCCAAATTTTAATTTACAGAGCATACCCTGATGCAGTACGTTTTGAAACACCTCAAAGTTGACTTCAATTAGGAGAATGTTCATAAATTATGCTCATGCACTTCCTAGCTAAAAATATCATTCATATACACTATATAGAGATGACATATCTCATGAGAAAACAACCAAGAGCATCATTTACAAGATTTATTATCCCCTATATAGAGATGAGATACCTCACAAGAAAATAACCCAGACCATCATGTACCAGAGTTAAAAAGATAAATAAGTCCATTTCAACAAGTGCTACAAACCAATTAGATTATTTTCACTTAACCATTGCTCAAGCTTAAACAAAAAAAACGGAAATAAATCACAAAAAATAAGGAATGCAGAATAACTGAAACGTTCTTGCAGTTCAAAGTACCTCTCTGATCTGTATAAGTACAATTCTAGTACAGATTAGCTAGAGCAGATCTTTGACCTAGGTGACTAACATTCAAGTGCTCATCATTAAACGTCTGTTGGTAGGTAAAATAGAGAAGGGATGCTCTAGATTTTGTCTTATTTTGAAACCGCAATCATGAAATAATTATGATGCCATGTTCCCAATAAAAAAGACAAAAGTGCATATTACTCATGATATGTTAACCTTGTTTTCATTGTTACAATGTCTTCTGTCAAATAATTCTAATTATTTCAAAGAGAGCCTGCAGTATGTATGTAAAAATATAACTATATGGTAACAATGAAGATTCAACCCAAGGGGTTAACTCAACTTTTGTAACCAATGTATGGGCATTTGGCTAGTTCCATGCTGGCAGGTGCTCAGTTCAAAGCCCCCTGGATGAGGTGCACTAGTCTAAGTTGACAGGTTTATTAGTGATGCCATCCAGAAATGTGGGGAAGCAACCCATGCCTTCCCCCCTCCCCCTCAAAACGAAGGTTTCCTTCAGGGGGGAAAAAAATTAAGAATACTAATTAAGAATGCAAAATTTCCCAAAGCAAGGACCCGCACTTGTAGAGTGCCTTTCAGTTTTGTGGATAGAAATACAGCATGAGCTACAAACCTTTGTTAGTTCTGGATGTGCTTCAAACCTCCTTTTCAAAACATACTCGACAGCCTTGACATCATCATTTGTCACGTTCTCGATCCTTTTGACTTCAAGGGCATCCTCAATATTAAATTTCCTCACAATATCTTCTAGATATAATTTGGTTTCACTGCTGAAGTTTGAAACTTCACTGATTTCAGGAATTTCAGATAACTTTAGTAACCACTGAACCTGGAAAATTGGAGTACATAATTATTATGTGTCCATTTATCAAAAAATGAAGATTTCCCACTGTTAGTGGTGCAAAGAGAAGCATAATGTATACTGGAAAGAATAACTTACAAGGCAAATCAACAGGAGATAAGAAAAATGAATTTAACTTTGAGAAGCATATTGCATTAAGTACAATTTCCATATTTAGGTGAATGACTATCGAAGGTTGTGTGAAGGAGTATCTTTCCATATAAAATTTCATAGGTAGAGTCTCAAACTAACTTACTCTATAAGTTTTTGGGAAAAAATTTTGTTCTTGGGAGAAGACCAATTTTAATATCAACCTGGAACGGGTTATCTCTATGGTAGGAGCATAAAACCCTTTTGAAGGGATTGGCTTTGTTTCCGTATTTTATTTGAGAGTGAGAGAATATCCAATTAGTCATGTCTCTCACTGTGTATAGGCTTGATTGGTCATTAAACATGAATAAAGATAAATATTTGTATCATCCAGAACTATTTATGAACCAGACAGACTTAGGATGTAAATTGCTCCAGCCCCATATACCTTAGAGAGTGAGCGGTATGCTCATCTGATTGTTGTATCCTCATAAGTCTCTGATGTATATCTCGGAAGGCGGGAACATCAAATGCTTGTGACATCATATCTCTCAATGATAGTTCCTCTGAGAAATTGATTAGAGCTTCAGCAGCATTGTCTTTGAGCTCCTCTGATTCATTCTGCAATAATGACAGAAGTATGGGGACGGCCCCAGCTTCTGTTAATGCTAGTATGTCAGCACGATCATAACTCAATTGTGCAACAACACCAGATGCCTTCTCTCTAACATCATCATTCTCATCCTCCAACAGTCTCAGAAGTAGAGGGATTGCACCTGAAGCTCTGATAATAGAGACAGAATGTTTGTAGCTAGAGAGATCCCATACAACATCCGTTGCTGCAGCTTTTGCTTCAACATTGGAATCTTGCAGTATCCTCACTAAGTGCTCCGAAATGGCAATAGCATTCTCTTCTGCAACTGCCAAAATACAAAAGACATCTTCAGCAATTTCTTTCCCCTGGGGATTGGTTCCTTCAAGCAATTCCACAAAGAGGGGAATGGCACTAGCCTGAGCAACAGGCCTAAAATAATCAACATGGGCCGATATTATTCCAAGAGCATTCTCGGCAACAAACTTTGCAGCCAAATCATTTTCTTTTAGCAGCTCAATCAAAACAGGAATAGCACCTACATTCACAAGCATCCTTCTGACCCTTCTGGTTACTCCTAGTTTTCCAATTGCCTGAGCTGCCCTGACTCTAGATGAGGGCTCCTCATGTGTCAGGGCTTATTATCCCCTATATATATATATATATATATATATATATATATATATATATATATGAGATACCTCACAAGAAAATAACCCAGACCATCATGTACCAGAATTAAAAAGATAAATAAGTCCATTTCAATAAGTGCTACAAACCAATTAGATTATTTTCACTTAACCATTGCTCAAGCTTTAAAAAAAAAAAAAAAAACGGAAATAAATCACAAAAAATGAGGAATGCAAAATAACTGAAACTTTCTTCAAGCTCAAAGTACCTCTCTGATCTGTATAAGTACATTTCTAGTACAGTTTAGCTAGAGCAGATCTTTGACCTAGCTGACTAACATTCAAGTGCTCATCATTAAACATCTATTGGTAGGTAAAATAGAGAAGGGTTGCTCTAGATTTTGTCTTAGTTTGAAACCGCAATCATGAAATAATTATGCTGCCATGTTCCCAATAAAAAAGACAAAAGTGCATATTACTCATGATATGTTAACCTTGCTTTCATTGTTGCAATGTCTTCTGTCAAATAATTTTAATTATTTCAGAGAGACCCTGCAGTATGTATGTAAAAATATAACTATATGGTAACAATGAAGATTCAACCCAAGGGGTTAACTCAACTTTTGTAACCAATGTATGGGCATTTGGCTAGTTCCATGTTGGCAGGTGCTCTGTTCAAAGCCCCTTGGATGAGGTGCACTAGTCTAATTTGACAAGTTTATTAGTGATGCCATCCAGAAATGTGGGGAAGAAACCCATGCCTTCCCCCCTCCCCCTCAAAATGAAGGTTTTCTTCAGGAAAAAAAATTTAAGAATACTAATTAAGAATGCAAAATTTCCCAAAGCAAGGACCTGCACTTGCAGAGTGCCTTTTAGTTTTGCGGATAGAAATACAGCATGAGCTACAAACCTTTGTTAGTTATGGATGTGCTTCAAACCTCTTTTTCAAAACATACTCGACAGCCTTGACATCATGATTTGTCACGTTCTCGATCCTTTTGACTTCAAGGGCATTCTCAATATTAAATTTCCTCACAATATCTTCTAGATATACTTTGGTTTCATTGCTGAAGTTTGAAACTTCACTGATTTCAGGAATTTCAGATAACTTTAGTAACCTACTAGCCACTGAACATGGAAAATTGAAGTACATAATTATTATGTGTCCATTTATCAAAAAAATAAGATTTCCCAATGTTAGTGGTGCAAAGAGAAGCATAATGTATACTGGAAAGAATAACTTACAAGGCAAATCAACAGGAGACAATAAAAAGGAATTTAACTTTGAGAAGCATATTGCATTAAGTACAATTTCCATATTTAGGTGAATGACTATCGAAGGTTGTATGAAGGGGTATCTTTCCATATAAAATTTCATAGGCAAAGTCTCAAACTAACTTACTCTATAAATGTTTGGGCAAAAATTTTGTTCTTGGGAGAAGACCAATTTTAATACCAACCTGGAACGAGTTATCTCTATGGTAGGAGCATAAACCCCTTTTGAAGGGATTGGCTCTGTTTCCGTATTTTATTCGAGAATGAGAGAATATCCAATTAGTCATGTCTCTCACTGTATATAGGCTTGATTGGTCATTAAACATGAATAAAGATAAATATTCATATCATCCAGAACTATTTATGAACCAGACAGACTTAGGATGTAAATTGCTCCAGCCCCATATACCTTAGAGAGTGAGCAGTATGCTCATCTGATTGTTGTATCCTCATAAGTCTCTGTTGTATATCTCGGAAGGCAGAAACATCAAATGCTTGTGAAATCATATCTCTCAATGATGGGTCCTCTAATTAATTGATCAGAGCTTCAGCAGCGTTGTCTTTGAGCTCCTCTAATTCATTCTGCAACAATGATAGAAGTATGGGGACGGCCCCAGCCTCTGTTAATGCTAGTCTATCAGCACGATCATAACTCAAATGTGCAACAACACCAGATGCCTTCTCTCTAACATCATCATTCTCATCCTCCAACAGTCTCAGAAGTAAAGGGATTGCACCTGAAGCTCTGACAACAGAGACATAATGTTTGTAGCTAGAGAGATCCCATACAACATCCGTTGTTGCGGCTTTTGCTTCAACATTGGAACCTTGTAGTATCCTCACTAAGTGCTCCACAATGGCAATAGCATTCTCTTCTGCAACTGCCAAAATACAAAAGACACCTTCAACAATTTCTTTCCCCTGGGGATTGGTTCCTTCAAGAAATTCCACAAAGAGGGGAATGGCACCAGCCTGAGCAACGAGATTAAGATAATCAAGATGGGGCGATATTATTCCAAGAGCATTCCCAGCAACAAGATTTGCAGCCAAATCATTTTCTTTTAGCAGCTTAATCAAAATAGGAATAGCACCTGCATTCACAAGCATCCTTTTGACCCTTATGGTGACTCCTAGTTGTCCAATTGCCTAAGCTGCCCTGACTCTAGATGCGGGCTCCTCATGTGTCAGGGCCAAAGTTGCCCCTGCAACGATTTCATTTTTCTGTCACAGCCCACATGAAAAAATCATTCAAAATACAGAAGTGAAATAAAACCCCACAGATAATTACACCGATCCTAATGTATCGTCACATATAAATTCAGTACCTACAACATCTTATTCAAAATGTTAGTAGTTGTTGACAGAGCAGCTCCTTTTCATGACAACTTCTTTCGCCATCACATGAGCTTTGCATCGAGGCCGTCTGGGTGTTATTTTTTTTCTAGCCAGGGTTCAAACCCTGTTTCACTGGTTCAGATTCCGATTTTGAATGGCCGAGCGAAGAAAGAACAAGCCCTAAAAATCCAACGAATGAGCGCCATCGCATCAGCTTCGCGTCAAGGCCATTTGGGTGTTATTTTTTTTCTGGCCAGGGTTCATACCCTGTTTCACTGGTTCAAATTCTGATTCTAAATGACTGAGCAAAGAAAGAACAAACCCTAGAAATCCAACGAATAAGCTCTCTTAACTATAAACTAAATATTTGCAACTGCCTTTTCATCCAACGACTGAATATGTTTTAATCGTCTAACATATAATCTAACGGTTTCAAATTATGACACGATACACACAAGAAAGTTGTTTTCAAATAGTGACACCTTACGACGTAATTACAATTTTATAATTTCACATACAATTACAATTACATGTACAATTTTAGAATTTTAGAATTTTACATACAAGTACATTTGCAATTTTAAAACTTTAAATAAATTTTACAATTTTACAATTTTACATATACACCATTACAATTACAATTTTAGAATTTTACATACAATTACAATAATTTCACATTAATACAATTAAAATTTTACAAATATTTTACATACAATTACAATTTCACATACAATTACGATATTTACAATTTTAATTTTAGAATTTTACATACAATTACAATTTTACAATTACAATCATTTCATATTAATACAATTAAATTTTTACAAATAGTGTATATACAATTAGAATTAGAATTACAATTACAATATTACAATTTCACATACAATTACAATTATAATTTTAGAATTTTACATACAAATAGAATTACAATTACAATTTTACATATATACAATTACAATTAAAATTACAATTACAATCATTTCACAATAAATTAAATATTACAATTACAATTTTACATACAATTAAAATTAGAATTTCAATTACAATCACGACCTAATATTTAATAAATATCATGATTTAATATTAAATTAATTAATAAACATCACATTCATGATAACCATCGTACAAACATCATATTTGACTAAAAAACACATTCAAATTCGCTAACATCATCATGATCATGATCATCTAACAAAACACAATTAACATTATATAACATCATCATAACACAAACATCAAATATGCATCCCATGTGAAATAATTGCTATCACATACACATCTATCTACAAGTTGCATATTAAATGAACATATCTAACATGACCTAACAATATACATATCATGATGATCACCAACATGTAAATTAAGTATAACTACAACATGAACATAAAATACATGGACCATATATATATATATATATATAATGTCGAAATAAACTGCCTATCACATACACATCTGTCTGCAAGTTGCACATTAAATGAACATATCTAACATGACCTAACAATATACACATCATGATGATCACCAACATGTAAATTAAGTACACACCCACCAACATGAACATAAAATACATGGACCATATATATATATATATATATATATATATATATATATATATATATATATATATATATATATATATATGACGCAAATATTAAATAATATATATATAAATGTCAAATATCAGTTGGTGGTACATCATTAATAGTAGTAGTAGTCGAGGCCTTCTTAGTCAATGGTGCAGCCTCGACAAGCTCAGATAGATGTCGATCATCACGTGCCTGTTGATCTAGTGGTGCCTCATGCTGATCAGGATCAATTTTCGGCTGCTCATGACGACTCGACATGGATGGTCCAGCCTGTTCATGATCATGAGTACTGTTGGATGCTGCAGACTGCTAATCATAATGACTCGACGTGGATGGTCCAACCTGATCATGATCATGAATGTTGGATGTCGCAAGCTGAGAAGGCTGACTCGACGTGGATGGTCTAGCCTGCTCATGATCATGACTGTTGGTTGATGTTGCAAGTTGCTCATTTGCGGCACAAGGTGAATGATGATCACTCCCCTGATCGTGATCATCAGATGATGCGTCGTTGCGCGACTGTCGACGTACTGCGTCTCGACCATGCCTACGTCAAAGGGCCCTCCTCAACCGCGTCACTAAGCTGGTAGCTCCTACGACATGTCGCATCAGGGTGAACATGTCACATGGCATGCATCTCTACATCTCTACCAGCCTAGCATTGACTTGTATCTCTCTCATAGTGGCGGGCCTAACTCCCCCCTCCACAAGCAGTGCACAAATTTGGTCGCCCAACTCCATCCTAAATCTAGTGTCAGGCCTACGCCTCACACCAGTCGGTACTTGCGCAACACGAGGACCAGGTCTGTCTTCATCGACCTTATCCTCGACATCTGTCATCTCCTTATCATCATCAGGATCTACACCTGGATCATTTGGTGGTGGTGGCATCTCAGTGACATCAAATGACCTAATGTTTGCAAAATATATATAATTACACAACAATAATTAGACAATTTCATTAAACAATTTAATAAAAACAATTTAAAATAAATTTAAAGAAAACAGTAATATTACCTCTATCATCCAGTGGCTCATCATCTGTGAAGAGGATGTTGGCACACCGTCATCAATCCAAACCAGCATACCGACAGGGGACCAAAACGAAGGGATGCTCATCAACACTGGCTAGCAACTTCAGTGCATCATGTGATATCCTCATGGAAAACTTTGACTCGCCCCTCTTAAGAATCATTTGTCCCCGCATTTGCATCCGTACATGCGGCATCGACCTACGAGGCTACCAAAAAAAAGTAGGCCTCGTCTCTGGAAACCTATAAAAAAATAAACAAAATAGCTCTGAAGCAAAAGGGAAGTTCACCCTCCCTAGTGCCTGAGCATGACATCTATCTAAAGTTGTACAGAACTGCCGCAAAAAAAATGGCAGACCACCTCGCAAGTCATGGCGCCTGTAATAAAGAACCAACATAAAATAGAAGTGGGCAACTAACGCGTTGCCTGTCACTGGTATGGTGTGCAATGGTTGAAATCAGTAGTGAGAGGCACCTCACCTCCTCTCCACCAAATGAAGCAATACGTAACTGACCTCTGAAGACCTGAAAATCTACAGGAGACAGTATATCTGTGCTAACGTATCTGTGGGAGTACACCAATTGACTCCCTGTTGCATAGCCAACGGGGACCTATGGGAACGAGGGAAAATCCACCCCTCTCCTCGATAGGCTAGTAATAAAATAGATTTCCTCCTCAGTGGGTGCGTACCACTAGTTAGGACCAACCCGGAAAGCCTATTGGTGGGCATTCCACCTGTGGATAAGCTGTCGCAAAAACCCACCATGGCCCTTTAGGGATGTAGCCTCCTCATAGAGCTTGAGGAGACCTATCTCCCTTTGGAGCGCCTGGATGACTTTTGTAATAGGGTGAGGGTACATATCTCTCTCCCTCTCTCGTGCCTCCCACAGGCGAACCACGTTATATTGGTCTGCATGTTGTTGTTGTTGTTCCCTCTCTTCTCTCATTTGACGTTGTTGAATGATTGACATATTAAATACATTTTTTTTTATTAAATGAGACATGTAAAAAAAAACCCACTCAATCTATGCACCACAAAAATAGGCATGCACCAGTAATGGTGCGTCTGTTTTTGTCGCGTACCGGAGGCGGTGCACCTGGAAATTTGCAGCGCTTCGCCCTCCTGGAATTGTAACAAGGTCAACGGTGCAGTGGTATAACAGACTGCACCGTTGACTATGTACTAGTGTCAGGAGGGCGGGGCGTATAGTTTGGTCAGTGCACTGCCCTCATGACATCGCTACAGAGTCAACGGTGTGGTCATTTACATGACCACACCATTGATTACGTCTAGTTTGGGAGGGCAGTGCACTGACAAAAATACCTGCCCCATGGCAGATATTTCCATCAACGCACCGCATTGCCACAATTCAACATGGTCAATGGTGCGACCGGGTAACCGACCACACCGCAATTTTTTTAATTTTAAAAAAGCGCAGTGCGTCTTTTCGGTACCGCCCCAGAACCGGTGCAGGTATCGTTAGCACCGGTCGCGTTGCAACCTGTAAATTTACAAGCAACATTACGAATTGGTGCGAGCTGAACAGCTCGAGCGCACCGCGTAGGATTTTTTATTTTTTTTAAACAAGGTGAATTTTAACTTATTTTAGAAAACTAATCCACTAAAAGGTTTAATTATGGAAAAACAAGTAAAATACCTGTACATTTGGTTGTCGAGGAGGCATATTGGCTGTAGAATTTGAAAAACTAAATTTGCCCATTGTTTTGCAAAATTCGAAATGGAGATGGTGGGCAATGGATAGCAGCAATGCATGCAATGGGAGCACCGATGGCAGGGAGCCTCACACAAGGTAAATTTGCACTGGTGCTTGAGAGCTCTGGAGCACTGAAAACTGAATAATGCGGATTTTTTGCTGTAATTTTTTTCATTATTTAACCTGTTCTGGTGCGCAAGTTTTCTAGGCGCACCGGGCGGTTTATTACAACCGCATCGAGCTGTTTCAGTTTTGGAGCAAGGTTTTTGGAAGCACCAGTGCTGAATCTTTATAGAGCACCAATGCGATATAGTAATGAGACGCATCGAGCGCACAATGTCCCGATGTGCCAATTTTTTGTATGCACCGGTGCTTTCTCTAGTGGAACGCACTGGTACTAACTCGAGATCATGACACTACAAGGAAAGGACCCTCTAGCAGATGTTTTGGAGGAACCCCTTATAAAAATAGATTGGACATTTGACTTTGAGATTAGATACATTAAGGGCAAGGATCACAAGGTTGCAAATGCTCTCAGTAGGAGGGTGCAAGTGAATCATATTTAAACTGTGAGCTCTTATGGGACAAATTTGCGAGAATGGATATTGCATGCTGGGTAGGATGACGGGAGGTTCCAAAAACTAAAGCAAAGGTTGCAATATGGTGAAAGTAATAGGGATGAAGAGTATCACCTCATGAAAAATGGCTTGGTGAGATTTAGGAACATGATTTATGTGCCAGATAACAGTGAGCTCAAGACGCTTATCTAGAGGGGGTTTCATGTCAACCCATATTCAAGCCACCTGAGATGTCATAAGACTTTGACAATAGTTAATAAGTTTTATCATTGACCAAAATCGAAGAAACAGGTAGCTGAGTTTGTTGCTAGATGTTTATACTATCAACAGGTGAATGCCGAATGCAAGCATCTAACCGGTTGGTTATAACCTCTTGTGATTCAAAAATGGAAATGGGAGGTCATTTCCATGAACTTCATTACAGGTTTTCTGAGGACATCAAGGCAACATGATTCTATTATGGTTGTGGTTGACAGGCTAAGCAAGGTAGCTCACTTCATTGCAGTCAAGTCCATTGATTCAACTCGTGAGGTAGCTTAGATCTTCATCAGGGAGATAATGAAGTTGCATGGAGTTCCCAAGAAGATTGTCTCATATAGAGATGCCAAGTTTACTTCCAAGTTTTGGAAGGTTTGTTTGCGGGATTTGGGACAAAGTTAGCTTTTAGTACAACTTATCATCCGCAGACATAAAGGATTAACAAGATTCTGGAGGATATGTTGAGGATGTATTTCATGCATCAACAAAGGAAGTGGGAGGAATATCTTCCACTGGTAGAGTTTGTATATAATAATGGGTATCAAGAATCCTTGGAGATGAGTCCATTTGAGGCTCTTTATGGGTAGATTTTTAATTCTCCTATCAGTTGGAGTGATCCGGTGAATAGGGTGTTGAATGGACAATATACGTTGGCTAAGATGGAGCAGGAGATGCAGGTTATCAAAAGGAATTTAAAGAAAAATCAAGATAGGTAGAAGAGTTATGCAAATCAACATAGAGCATTCAAGGAATTTCAGGTTGGGGAGCATGTATACTTGTGCATCAAGCCCAAGAGGAGCTGCTTGAGGGTTGGGTCATGTGCCAAGCTGGCACCTCAGTATTGTAGGCCTTTTCAGATCTTGGAGAGGATTGGACCAATGGTCTACAAACTTGCACTATTGCCAACAGTAAATGTCCATGTTGTTTTCCCTGTTTCATTGCTTAAGAGATATGTGCAAGATGTTGATCATGTGATTGATTGGTCAGTATTGTAGGAGGAACTAGAAGGAGAGTTCCATCTAGATCCACAATGCATTTTGCAGTGGAAACAACTCATTCCCTGGAATAGAGCAATAAAGTAGGTTAAAGTGTAGTGGAAGCACTTTGGGCTCAATGAAGCTACATGGGAGATGGTTGATCATATGCGAGCATTATAACCTTATTTATTTGTTGGTTGAGCAAATATGTTTTGTTTTTGGTATGTGTTTGTGTGTGTGTGTCATTGTAAATACCACATCGATTTGTACTATAAAGCTCCAATAAGCTCTATGTTTTCTAATGTTTGTCATGTTGGTCATGGTTTGTTATTTATTGTAAATACGACATCGGGTTGTGTTATAAAGCTCCATGGACAGTATGTTTTGCTAGTCATAAGCATCATCGAACATCGAGGATGGTGTTCCCCCAAGAGGGAGGGATTTGTAACATCCCTTGGTTGATTTTCCATGTAAATAAAACAAAATTAAGGTCATGGGACACGTATATTAAGATGGATGGTGGACAAACATTATAGTGGACATCATTTGTGGTTAATTGATGGTTATGGAAATTGGAAAAGGAAAAGAGGCAATAATCGGCATTTAATTATGGGAAATAAAGGAAAATATGAGAAAAGGAAGGTGAAGAGACACAAATTTGCATGCAAGAGAAATTAGAGGAAAATGAAGGAAAATGAAAGAAAAAGGAGACATCAATGATAAAAAGGCATCAGAGAAACAATTCATAGCTTTTGGTCATTACAACTTTTGTTAGTTTAGTTTTGACTCTCTTCTTCCATACTCTTCATTATTGCACACTTAGAAAATTCTTGGAGCACTCTAACATTCATTTGGGTTGGATAAAGAAAGCAAAGAACAAGAAAGGAGTTGGAGAGTAGCAAAAAAAGAAGGTTGGATCAATAGTTACAACAATAATACTTTGCAAGTAATAGGTTGCATGTGTGATTTCCTTATTGGTTTTTGGGTGCATGGTACTTGCATGTGGTTCTTTGGTTATTTTGTTGTCATTGGCATGGAGAATTCCCTGGATTGAAATTGGTTTCAACCTTGCCTTTCCATTTCCTGGATATCCATGGTGTTTTGGGTGCCTTGTGTTGGTTTAAGCTTGGGATGGCTAGAAGACTTTGGATCCTGGTGAGGTGGTCTTAGGAAATTCCCAAGGGTCAAGGGTGAAGATGGGTTTCTCCTGGAACGCTTAACGGATGGGTGGAGACAGGAAAATTCCTCTGTATGTGGTGAAGAAATTTGGAGGCATCCAAGTTTGTTTTGGTGTTAGTGATTTCTGGATTGGTTAGGTGAAATCACTATGGTTGAGGGTTGAGGTGATTTGGCCTGTGGAAACCCTAGTTGGTTTTATTTTGGTTTAACCCATATGATCCCACGTTAATGCTTGGAATATGACACGAGGGTGATTGGTTGAAAGAGAGATTTGGTTTAGCCCAATCTACGATCAAGTGATAGGTGGAAGTCCCTGACTTCGTTGGCTTTTGCATATGTTAATATAAGCTATTTTCTCATTGTGATTTATGAGCACATGTATTGGTTATTATGTTTATGAGCACATGTATTGGTTATTATGTTGATATTATGGTTGATTTGTCATGGATTCTATGCTGGTTATATGCTTGGTTAGATGATGTGCTCTTACTATGGATCGTGTTCATGATTTGACAAGTGATTGAATGATTGATGTATTCATGGGTAAGAAGTGTTGCTGCAACTACCTTGAGAGGGCATTGGACTCTCTTGATGATTCTATGATGTGGTTCAGAAGTTTATGATTAGATATGCACTCATGACTTGTAGCTTCTATGTTTATTATATGTTTGACGAAATGTCTATCATGTATTAGGCTTGTCTAGGTCAAGATATTGCTCAAGCTTTGATTATTTAGCATTGTTATCATCATTGTCATGATTCTAGAAAGTTGTGGGTAGTTCTGGGCAATGGTATGGATGCTAGCCTAAAAAAGTGGCATAAATCTCGCGACCGCATGCACATAACAGGGGATTTTGGGTCATAATCGCATGGAGACAGGCTTGTGGGTGTGGTTATAGCCTCCCAACCGCATGCATGAAGTGTCATGGGTGCGGTTGGGGAGTAAACCTAGTGAAAAAGAGTTCCATCTCGGGGATTGATCACCTGGGGTGGTTGGTAGGCTCTCGAGTGATTTGTAGTCTTCGAGGGATGTTCGTTTACTTCTAGTTTGCAGGCCTCACTTCCATAACTGGAACTTGGAGGTTAGGTCATATCATAGTGACACTCAACTCATGTTTACCCTGAAGTGCTTGTAAAAGTGGGTAAATGTGGGGTGGGGCGTTACAAATAACACAAAGGATTTGAACTAGAAGGAAATGTATTCTTACTCAATACCACTATAGAACTAGTAGTAGTTATCTAGATATTTTCTAGCTTGTCCCATTGCGTTGTTGAAATATCCAAGTCCATGAAAATTTCCTTCTATGAAATCTTGTCCTACTCCTTCTATGACATACCCATAGAAATGGACATCCATATATCACCAATATTAAGTCCATAATTGGGATAAGAATAATTGCCCACAAATAAGATACTTCCCCTATCATTCAGCCACAAATCACTAGGAGAGAAATAGGAGAAACCTCATAACTGACCGATGTTGGGAAAAATACTGAGAGGGGGGGGGGTGAATCAGTATTTAGGGCTGACTGAAAAATTTTTACTTTTTATTTCTCTAAAACCCATACGCTACTTTACTGAAGCCAACTCGCGTATACACGCGGATATCCTTAATAAAACTTGCGTATTACCAGAGATCTTATAATGCAGATAATTCTTTACTTAGATCATTGCATCATTCATTCATTAGATGTTTAGTAAGTAGTAAACAGGTGCAGCAAGAACAAAATAAATCATCACACATAAGCAACACACATCAACACCAGGATTTAAGGTGGAAACCCAATTCGGGAGAAAACCACCGCTGTCGTCGTATCTGTCTTCAATATTTATTATATAAATAAAACTTCTTACAACCATGTACTGCAGACATAAAGACGTTAGACCACCGCAGTGCAGCAACAATCTCGCTACTCCCTCTCCTGGAAGGGAGCTCCAACCCCCTGACTCGTTTACCAGCCTCTCCTGGAAGGGAGCTACGACCCCCTGATCTCGTTTACCACCCTCTCCTGGAAGGGAGCTACTACCCCCTGCTCTCGTTTACCAGCTACCACTGGAAGGGAGCTACAACCCCCTCACTGAAGGCTTCGACCCTCAGCACCATTGTGGACCACGTTTCATCAATTTTCAAACTGGATCCAACAGCTTCCATACAACATACCTTGTAGGCCACTTTTCATCAGATTTTCAGACTGGACCCACTCCACACATTTAAGCTCAACATATATCAAACTAAAACTTCTAACCCCATCAATTCATTCATTGAATCATCAACCAATCAATCAACAACTTGATCTTTGATCAACATAATCAGCAGCATAATCAACATTCAAACAACCTAGATTTGTATGAATACATCATTGACAGATAGCAGTAAAACAGCAGAACAGATCAGACATATCAATCCACATACTTCAGCAAAACCCTAGATTCCATACGTGCTTTTACTTCATTGAACCTGCGTATATACGCGCTTTCATAGAAACAAACCTGTGTATACATCTACACATATTTCAGAATTAATCTCAAATTCCATACACGCTTTTGCGGAAACTAACCTGCGTATGCACGCGCTTTTTATGAATCGAACCTGCGTATAGATCTTCAAACTTTGTAGGGCTGCGCAAATCTTCAGAACAGATAAATAGCTCAGATCTTACCCTTCACTTCAGAAAATATTCGCCTCATCTCAGATCTAAACATTCCATAAACAGATCTAGAAAATACATAGTCATTTCAGATCTAGAGATCCCTCTTCATCATTTTCTTCATAGGTGCATTATTAATTCAGATCAATCAATAAATTGTTACCCTTCCATGCAGATATACTTCAAAGTGAAGCATTCATTAAAACCCATAATTATGCACACACTACACTATTATTCTCTTCTCCTTATATAGGTTTAGCCTTTATCAATACCATGAGTCAAAACCACTCAACCGCTCATGGTATTCCTGGACAGGATCAAATAGATAATCCAGCGCTCAATACTATGGGCCAATACCATGGTTATGTCCCCTGGTTTTTATAAAATTAGAGCACAAATAGGCATACGCTACTTGGTACGTACTTTTCCACGTACATGCGCTACTTCGCCTTTACAAACCCGCGTATGCTTTGTGACATGTCATATTTATCATTTCTCTGGAACTTACTGGAATTCCTTTCTTCTGTTACTTCTGAGCTGATCTGTAGATACATCATCCTTCCTTATTTAACACAAGATACATCTTCCTTACATATTTAACACATAGGTTGCTTATCATAGGCAACTCATCAAGCAGGTTTCCGTCAAGAACAACTTCATCAAGTAGGTTGCCATCCAAAGACAACTCAGCAAGTCAGTTTCCATCAAGGACAACTTCATCTAGTAGGTTGCCATCAAAGACAACACATTGCATCATATTGCCAACAATATTATTTCATCAAGTAGGTTGCCATCAAGGACAACACATTGCCAACAACCGAGTCATTCATAGAGAAATCATCATTACTAGTTGACCTAGAGCCATCCTTACAACCCTTAACCTGCACCTTACGAATTCCTTCACTAATGGGATGCTTTACCTCTCGATTATGGGGAATGAAAGGGTGATGGCACTTCACCATCACATATCCCACAACATGACATATATAACAACTAAAAGGAGCATTTAGGTGGTCTAAGATTTGAGTGTATGAGATATGACCATTTACAATTTGGGTAGATTCAAATAAGCCTTGCTTGGTTTCATTATCAACCAAAATATATGCCACTAACTGTAAATGGTTCTCAAAATAACTTTAGTCTCCCAACATATATGAAATGATGGAGTTGCACATAACTTTAAATTCATCATCGTTGCATAGATCAAATGGAATATTTGGCAACTTGACTAAATATGAATGCTAGAGTCCCTATTTGACCTTGTGTCAAAAAGAGGATGCTACGGTTTAAGTACTAATATACCTTGATCCAAGAACCACCTTTGAGATAGGATATTTTAAGCATTCTTCTCACTCTGAAAAAATAAATCCATACCAACCCATCAATAAGTAATGGCTAATGGAGCCATAACCATAACATGCACCCAATTTTGTTGTATCTAAGAACATAGATGGATCATGTTGGTTCTCTGACCCAAAAACTTGCCAACTATGGTTTTCTGAAGGAAGTATCCAACTTGGTTAATATGAATATCCTTCCCAACCATAAATGAGATATTGTTCCCTTTGGATTGAATGGTCTTCCCTTGCTTAACTATGTTATAGAGATATTGATATGAGATGGGGGCAAGACCATGCAACTCTTCCAACCCTAAACCAAGGTCAATGAATCCATTATCGTGAGTAGCAAGAGTAAATTGGGCGCAATAAGATGTGAGGTCAAACCACCTTCCAAAGAATGTCAAAATGATTGATTGTTGGAATGACAAATCTCCACATTAGTTTTCTCACAATGAGACACAATAAAGGGCATATACTATGAAGAGATTTGTAACAGCCCTGGTAAAAATATTCATGTAAAAATATATAAGACCACGGTGATGGGACACGTATTCCAAGCTGAATGGTGGGAAAAACATCCTAGCGGGTGTTCATTTCGGTTTATTATGGCTAAGGAAATTGGCAAAGGCAATGACAAAGGCATTGGAAAGGTTTGAGGCATTAATGGGCATTTTATTTATGAAAATAATGGAAAATAGGAGAAAAGGAAGGTGAAAGGTCCAGGTTGCATGTGAGGAGGAAAATGAAGGAAAATTATGGAAAATGAAGAAAATAGAGTCCTCAATAATAAAAATTCTTATGAGGATCAAATGGTAAGGCTTGGTCAATTAAGTTTTGAAGTTCTCATTATTCTCTCTCTCTCTCTCTCTCTCTCTCTCTCTCTCTCTCACACACACACTCTCTCTCTCTCTCTCGAGCACTTGGAGTATTCTTTGAGCACTCTTGGAGAGCATGGCATATTTGGAGATTTGGATTAAGAAAGAAAAGGAAGAGCAGGAAAGCGGAAGAGGACATCAGGATCAACATCTACAACAGGTTCTGAGTGCAGGTACCAAGTTGCATGTATGATTTCCTCACTAGTTTTGGCATGCATGGTAATGCATGTGGTTTCTTGATTATGATCAATCATTGGCATGGAGTATGGTTGGGATTAACAATGGATTTTCCTAGACTTGCCATTTCTTGGACAACCATGGTATTGTGGGTTTATTTCCATTGATTATTTTATGGTTGGTTCTCATGATTCCTTTAGTTTTTGGGTTGAGTTATTAGTTCCTGGAAGCCTTGGTTGGACAAACGCTCTCAAAGCCCGGTGGACAACTGTGGGTTGAGTTACTAGTCCTGGAAGCCTTGGTTGGACAAATGCTTTGGAAGCCTTAGGTGGGTTGAGTTACTAGTCTTGGAAGCCCTGGTTGGACAAAAGATTTGGAAGCCCTATAACAGTTGGGGTTGAGTTACTAGTTCTGGAAGCCCTAGTTGAACAAACGCTCTATAGCCCTGGAGCATCTTGGATAAATACCAATCCGTGATGGTTAGTGATGTCAAACCGTGAGGTGGAATCACTGGATTGGGGTTGAGACGGAGTGGTCTCTGGAGCCCTAGTTTTGTGTTGATTGATGTGTCTGATAAAATTCCACATTCATGCTTGGAATATGGCATAGGGGTGACTGGTTGACGTGAGATTTGGCTCAACCATGTCTATGGCCGGGTGGAACGTGGAATTCCCATTTTGGGTTGGTTTTTACATTCATTAATGAAATTTTCATTGCCTTGGTATTTGATGTGTATATGCACTGGACTATATATGGTTTCTATTGTTGATATACCATGGTACTTATGTTGGTATTGCATTGGTTATAATCATGTATTGTGATAGTGCTGAGGTATGCCTCTCTCCATGTTTTTACTTGTAAATGAATGCACAACGTATATATGGTTAAATTGATTGTATGATAGCTTATGATGTAGGGGAGCAATTCTTCTTAGCCATACCCAATTAAGAAAGAGACCCCTTTATTTAAATATGTTGTTTATGGCTATGGATGTTAAGTTTGCGACATGTTTGATGAAATTCCTGTCATTGCTGGGTGGGGTCGGATGAGTTATGGTTGATGTGATTGCTTCCATATGTTTGTTTTAATGTTAATTACCCTCTCCCGAAGTTACAGGAAGTTATAGGCAATGACTTGGGCTCAGGGGCTGAAAATGTGGCACAAATCCCAGAGCTACGAGAGGAAAATGCATTGTTTGGGCCTAACCTGGGCTCAGGGACTGAAAATGTGGCACATACCCTGGATCTACAGGCGGAAAACTCGTTGTTTGGGCCTCAACCGCTACCTTGACAAGGCTAGCCTACGACTATAGGGTCTATAGCTGCTACCTTGCCCTTACAAGCCCGTGGCTCAACCTCAAAGTGGCTAAAAATTTGTTCCCCCTCAGGGAACAGGGCCCTGGAAGGTTGGGTTACCTCATGGGGAAGTCAATGATGCAGTGTAAGGTGTGATTTTTGTGTTTCCATTGGTTCCACTTCCTTAAGGTCATTTAGGACGTTGAGTTCTCATATTAGTAGCCTCTCATCACATGTTTACCTCGATTGGTCGGTTACTTGGGTAGATGTGGGAAGAGGGTGTTATAGAGTGGTATCAGAGCGTGGTTTCACTCTCCTTGGGCTATGTGTATTTGTCATGCATACATGTCAATTGCATATATGTTCCTCATGCTTATGTTTTATGTGCTTGTTGTGTATGCATAATGGTGGTGTTTGGCCTCTGTTCCCTTTGTGTGATATTTGATACCACATAGTGGTATTAGAGCATGGTTCAACCCTTGGACTGGATGGGAGGTCTGTTGGCCATGTTTTTATGTTGGTTGCATATGCACCTAGTATGCTTGAGGTCTATATGTTCTTGTTGCATTTGTGTTGTGTTGACCATGGTGACAATGGTGTCACCATGGAAGTGCTTATGGTGTTGTCATCAATATGTTGTCATGAATGTATGACTGATTGTGTGTTGTTCTTGCTTATGTATTGTCTGTGCATGCTTGCTTACATGTTTCTAAATGTTGTACAGGCATTGCTTGTTTATGCTAGGTCACATATCGGCCATGCGTGTGTGTTGTCCGTGTATGCTTGCTTATGGGGTGTCATATGTGGGACATGCATTAGTCGTTCATGATTGGTTATACATGTCAAGTGGGTGCATATGGTCAAGTTGCATTGGTTTGGTTGAGGTTGTTGTGCATAAGGTCATTGTATGCAATTAGGCCATCATGATGATCTTGGTATGCTATGATGCTAATGTGTTGGATGAGATAGAGTAGGAGATGTAGATCATTAAAGTGAAGTTGCAACAATGGACTTTGGAGTAAGAGAAAAATCGTCATACGGGTTGGTATGCTTGGCATGCATGTATGCTTGGGTTACTTATATGTTTATCATTCCATTGTTATTTTGGTTGCATGTATGATAAATTCCAGTTGATCAACGTAGTCATATGCATTATGGTTATGTGTATATCTCTCATTCTATTGATTTTATGGTTACATACATGATAGATGTTAGTTAACTAGTGTGATTATATGTACATGTGTTGGTTAGTTAGGCATGGTATTAACTTGATCATTGTGTTACATGTTGTTGATGAGCATGATATATAAATTTTTGTTGTTACATGCTAGTGACTTGATGATTAGGGTTATTTTATTAATATCTTGAGGTTATATGTATTATGTTAATTTGGACTGGCCCATGCAAATTGTTAGGGTTATGACATTCAGGAATGAATCGAACTAATTATGAAAGTCTATTGTGCTAATCTAACCTGACTGCATAGATGTGATTTTTATGCATGAATGACAATTGTTTATGAGCTTATGATGTGAACATGTTAGCTAGATATTGTTATGGATATCATGATCCTATTGTGTTTGAGCTGAGGTGTTGTGAAGTTATATTGTGTTAATCTAGATTGATTGTGCAGACAAGATAGCCTCCCTTGAGATGCATTAAGGTATGAGCTTACTTATGTCGTGTACTTAATGCTTAATTGTTTGATTATGTCATCTATTTGGTGTTTGAATGATTTGGTGTCTATTACATCATCTAGTTGATTTATTTAGCATGGTATGTTTTCAAGTAGTTTGAATGATTGATTAATTGCAGGATAGGAGCATGTGTTTATAATGTTGCATGAAGAATGATATTGTTTTAAGATGATTGTACTAACAAATATGTGTTGAGACAGTTGATATGTACTTGAGTGTAAGTAGGTGATAATGGTAGCATTATGTATTATGACCGATGAATGTGAGTTGATTGTTGATTATGACATGATTGTTGTTAAAAGTTGATTTCGAATTGATAGATATGTTGTCTCGATGTTGATACATAAAGCTGACATGTGTGTGTTTAGTTACAAAGAAGCATGATTGGCCCAACAAGGTAAGATAATTGGTATATTATTATGTGTATTTATGCACTGACAATTACGTAGTTATAGCAATCTGATGCAGGGGATTGCATGGCAAAAGAGAATTCCATGAGATCTTGAAGAAGGATCGGGTTGAGCTTTCATTTGGAAGAATTGGTAACCATGGGGATTGGGTCATGGAGTTTGTTGCTAGTCTTGTGCTTTTGGTCCTTTTGAATTGATTGCGCTTGATTTGCGTTCTTGATTTCGTCTAGTGCATGATAATGCCATTTTGGTTGTAGTGTCGTATTGCTTCTGGTTCTCATGGTTTTCTTCTTGTTTGTTTCTTGTTCTTGTCTTTTGTTTGAGAGTCTCGAGGCTTGGTTGGGAAAGATGGAAGTTAATGGATATGAGTGCACGAGTAAGCAGCGAAAGGTAAGAATATGACAATCGGTTGGATTGGTTGGGTCCATTATGGTAAATGGATGGTGGCAGTACAAACATGAGAAAGGAAACAAAAAAGGTAAAATGAATGAGGTGTTAGATGCCTTGGCTATGTTGGGAACTGTTGTTCTCAACATTGTACATGTTGTGCACAAATAAGGAAGTTCTCTTAACCTATACCTTATGATATCTAGCAATGGCATTGTGATCATGATTTTGTTGATGTTTATATATGTATACATGTATGTGAGTATGTATGTCATTGTCGAACATGATCATGATTGTTTTGTGCTAATGATGTGTATATATATATATATATATATATATATATGTATATATTTCACTGTATGACAAGGTTTTCAAGGATCATCCTTGTGGAGGAATGATTTCTTATCCTGATGAATGACATGAAGAGGTTCCTAGCTATGAGGAATCAAGTGGCAGAGTAGCCTTGACAGATATACAAGGTTAGTATCACGTGGGTGTGATTTGATATTATTATGCTTGTACTATGCCTATGTTTGTGTTATGGCAGGAAATATTGAGGGGTACATCGGCGAAGTGAAAGTAGTGTGATCTGCGACATGCTAGGATGAGCATGAATAGTGGAAAGACACTAGAAGCAAGGTTTATTGTGGGGTCAGTGTGTGGTCTATGGATATACAATGCTATTGTTTTGTATATGTTGTGCATGTTGTATATTCAGTGATTGTATCTATGGTGATGTGTAGTGTTGCATATGTAGTATTGTGTACATATGATGCTGTATGCCTGTTGTATATATGATGTTGCACATGCGGCGCCAGGAATATATGGTGCTATGTACATGTTGGATATACGGTGTTGTGTACGTATGATGCTATGTACATGTTGAATACGCAGTGTTATGTACATATGGTGTTGTGTGTGTGATGTACATATGATGCTATGTGCATTTGGTGTTGTGTGCATGATTTTACACATGGTGCTGTGTACTTGTGGTGCTATGTACAGGTTGTACATGTGGTGTCGTGTGCAGGTAGTGTCGTGTACATGTCGTCCATGTGGTGCTATGTACATATGGTGTTGCGTACATGTTGTGCATGTGGTGTTGTGTACACATTCTATAGGAGGTGCGGTATACATTTGGCGTTGTGTAGGTGGTGACGTGTACATGCTATGTTATTCACACGTTGTGGAGGTACTGTGTGTACAGTTGGTACTGTATCCTGATGAATGGCATGAAGAGGTTCCTAGCTATGAAGAATCAAGTGGCAGAGTAGCCTTGATAGATATACAAGGTTAGTATCACATGGGTGTGATTTGATATTATTATGCTTGTACTATGCCTATGTTTGTGTTATGGTAGGAAATGCTGAGGGGTACATCAGTGAAGTGAAAGTAGTGTGATCTGCGACATGCTAGGATAAGCATGGATAGTGGAAAGAAACTAGAAGCAAGGTTTATTGTGGGGTCAACGTGTGGTCTATGGATATACAATGCTATTGTTGTGCATGTTGTATATTCAGTGATTATATCTATGGTGATGTGTAGTGTTTCATATGCAGTATTGTGTACATATGATGTTGCACATGTAGCGCCAGGTATAGATGGTGCTATGTACATGTTGGATATGCGGTGTTGTGTATGTATGGTGCTATGTACATGTTGAATATGCAATGTTATGTACATATGGTGTTGTGTGTGTGATGTACATATGGTGCTATGTGCATTTGGTGTTGTGTGCACGATTTTACACATGGTGCTATGTACTTGTGGTGCTATGTACAGGTTGTACATGTGGTGCTGTGTGCAGGCAGTGTTGTGTACATGTCGTGCATGTGGTGCTATGTACATATGGTGTTGTGTACATGTCATGCATGTGGTGTTGTGTACACATTTTACAGGAGGTGCGGTGTACATTTGGCATTGTGTACACTTTGTGCAGGTGGTGACGTGTACATGTGATGTTATTCACAGGTTATGGAGGTAGTGTGTGTGCAATTGGTACTGTGTGCATGTTGTGCATATGGTACTCATATACATGTGGTATTGTGTGCATGTCATACATGTTGTGTTGCAGGCATGCGGTACTATGTATGTGCATGTTGTAGTCATGGTATCGTGACATATGTATTTGTTGTTTTATACTCTATATATGTATATGTATTGGGTTGTGTTGTACACCGGGTGTGGCAACTGATCCGGTGTAAGTACATAAAGAAAAAAGGCAGAAGTAAGGACTGAGGAAGGATAAGTATCGATATTTTACTTCAGTTCTATTATGCATGTGATATGTGATTATGACTTATGATGGTTACATGTGATTTATGATTATGGTTTATGATGATTGCACGCAATTTATGATTTTGATCTATGATGGTTGCATTTTGAGCTAGATTGATATGATATGTTTATACATGATGGTTTGATCAAACAACTAGTTCGACTTGTGTGACAAGAAGTGAACATGATTGCAAGTGTACCTTGTTGACGAGCTACCAATGAGGTATGGTTTGAAGTTATTTCAATTTATTCTGAACCTAATGTCAGTTATGTGCTCGTTATAAGAAAGCATGCAATGCTCGGTTGGGTGGTTGAAATTGTTTGTAAGCAGTAACATCAACAACAAAAGGAATTGGAATATGTAACAATATGTTGGTAAAGCATTTCAGGAGCAGGGCCATTGTGGGACACTGGTATCCAATAGTGTCCATTGATATCCATGAGCATGTTATGATCGGTATGATGTTTTTGAGGCAGGTATATGCCTTGGTTTTTATATCTTCCAATGTGAGGAAGCCTTGCCAAGGGATGGACTGCCCGAGATGGGGGTGCTAGTGGAACTTAGAAGGTGAGTGATTGCACTAAAGGGGTGACCGGATTGCCCGAGGGATTGTGTAGCAGAGAAGGGAAGACCGATGATGGATTTGTTTTGGGCATTAGCATTTCCAGATTGGATCAGATGCACATTGGGAGTGTGCCTTGGAACAATGAGTTGGTAACTTTTCACTGAGAAGACAAGTGGCACAGGATGGTAGCGCTATACACTGGATGCAGCTTTGGCTTTGACAGTGGATTCTGGACTTCTTGGGAAGGAAGTGAATATGTTACTACTTTGAGGGTGGAGGTGTGAGCCTTTGGATTCCCTTATTGCTGATATATGCATCATATCCTTCTATTTGCTAGTTGAGAAAATGTGTATATGTGTATATTATTGTAAATATTGTATCGAGCTGGTTTATAAAGCTCCACAGATAGTATGATTATTTGCTGGTTGAAGCAAATGTGCATGAGTATATGTGGTTGTTATTGTAAATACTGTAATGAGTTGTGTTATAAAGCTCCAGTACACGGTATGGTTGTCATGATGTTTTTGCTTTTGAAAAGGTTATTCATTGTAAATATTGCAACGAGTTGTGTTATAAAGCTCCATAGGTAGTATGTTTTATTTTTAGCAGTTTTTTGGTTTGTAGGTGTCATTGAACACTGAGGACGGTGTTCCCCCAAGGGGGAGTGTTCTGTAACAACCCTGGTAAAAACATTCAAGTAAAAATATATAAGACCACAGTGATGGGACATGCATTCCAAGCTGAATGGTGGGTAAAACATCCTAGCGGGTGTTCATTTCGGTTTATTATGGCTAAGGAAATTGGCAAAGGCAATGAAAAATGCATTGGAAAGGTATGAGGCATTAATTGGCATTTTATTTATGAAAATAATGGAAAATAGGAGAAAAGGAAGGTGAAATGTCACATGTTGCATGTGAGGAGGAAAATGAAGGAAAATTATGGAAAAGGAAGAAAATAGAGGCCTCATCAATAAAAAGGCTTATGAGGATTAGTTGGTAGGGTTTGGTCAGTTCAATTTTGGAGTTCTCATTATTCTCTCTCTCTCTCTCTTACTCTTGAGCACTTGGAGTATTCTTGGAGCACTCTTGGAGAGTGTGGCATATTTGGATATTTGGATCAAGAAAGCAAAGGAAGAGCAGGAAAGCGGAAGAGGACATCAGGATCATCATCCACAACAGGTTCTGAGTGCAAGTACCGAGTTGCATGTATGATTTCCTCACTAGTTTTGACATGCATGGTATTACATGTGGTTTCTTGATTATGATCTGTCATTGGCACGGAGGATGGCCAAATTAACAGTGGATTTTCCTAGCCTTGCCATTTCCCGGACAACCATGGTATTGTGGGTTTATTTCCATTGATTGTTTTTTGGTTGGTTCTCATGATTCTTTTAGTTGTTGGGTTGAGTTATTAGTTACTGGAAGCCTTGGTTGGACAAATGCTTTGGAAGCCCAATGGAAAATTGTGGGTTGAGTTACTAGTCCTGGAAGCCCTGGTTGGGACAAACACTCTAGAGCCCTGGAGCAGCTTGGATAGAGACCAATCTATGATTGTTAGTGATGTTCAACTGTGAGGTGGAATCACTGGTTTGGGGTTGAGATGATGTGGTCTGTGGAGCCTTAGTTTGGTGTTGATTGATGTGTCTAATAAAGTCCCACATTCATGCTTGGAATAAGGCATGGGGGTGACTGGCTAAAGTGAAATTTGGCTCAGCCATGTCTATGGTCGGGTGGAACGTGGAAGTCCCATTTTGGGTTGGTTTTTACATTCATTAATGAAAGGTTCATTGCCTTGGTATTTGATGTGTACATGCACTGGTCTATATATGGATTCTATTGTCGATGTATCCATGGTACTTCTATTGGAATTACAGTATAACCATGTATTGTGATGGTGATGAGGTATGGCTCTCTCCGTGTTTTTACTTGTAAATGAATGCACAACGTATATATGGTTAAATTGATTGTATGATATCTTATGATGTAGGGGAGAAATGTTGCTTAGCCATTCACAGATAAGAAAAAACCCCTTTTTTAAAATCTGTTGTTTATGCTTGTAGATGCCATGTTTGTGAAATGTTTGACGAAATGTCTGTCATGGTTGGGTGGGGTCGGATGAGTTCCAGTTGATGTGATTGCTTCCCTATGTTTGTTTTAATGTTAATTACCCTCTCTTGAAGTTACAGGAAGTTATGGGCAGTGACCTGGGCTCAGGTGCTGAAAATGTGGCACAGATCCCGGAGCTACAAGCGGAAAATTCGTTGTTTGGGCCTTAGCCGCTACCTTGAAAAGGCTAGCCTGCGGCTATAGGGTCTATAGTTGCTACCTCGCCCTTACAAGCTCGCGACTCAGCCTCAAAGTGGATAAAAATAAGTTCCCCCTCAGGGAACAAGGCCCTCGAAGGTTGGGTTACCATATCAATGATGCAGTGTAAGGTGTGTTTTTGGTGTTTCCGTCGGTTCCATTTCCTTAAGGTCATATAGGAGGTTGAATCTCATATTAGTAGCCTCTCGTCACTTGTTTACCCCAGTTGGTCGGTTACTTCGGTAGATGTGGGAAGAGGGTGTTACAAGATCTATGTAATTGGAGATCCCAAACCTACAACACCATTCAAGACAATCTCAAAGGATTATGGGAAGAGAGCACCCTCATCCTCCCTGTTGCAAAAACACGACCCTAAAATATAACTATGACAACTATTCGAGCTAGAACACTGTGAACACACATGCTCTTGATTGAAAAATATCTAATCCTCCACTAAGGAGTCCTCCAAATAGTCCACTGGATATACATATACGATGAATGATATGGGATTGATCCTAGGAGCTATGTTGTCCATCAATATGAAATCACAACCTCATTAATTGAGAAAAACCCTAAAAGTACATATGTGAAAACCCCAAGTTCCAATCTCCATCTCCAAGTACTCTACTATTCTTTCTTCAAACCTAACATGCTCAATAATCCAATAAATTGGCTCCACGCAAATCCCAATACTCCACTTTATCCACATATGGGCGATAAATATTCAAGAAGTCGATCTCTTTCCCAAGGTATAGAGAAAACAGAATGTCCCTATACCTTATAAGAAAGCCCAAAAGTTAGAATACGAGAAATTCCCCTTTTTCCACCTAGTGATATTCCCCATCAATCTCCTTCTCACATTAATTTAACTAAAATCCCAACTCCCAAACATTTTTGACAGCTAAGAGACTACTCTAAACCCATCCGTCATTATCTCTTTGAAAAAAATTATAGAGATATTATATATCTCTGCTAGCTTTTTTTAATGCCCTTATTTTAAGGGATAAAACATACTTTTATGTTGCCTAAAAGCTAAGCTCAAAAGCTATGTATTCTTTTTAAATTTATATGAGAATTATATCCAATTTCATTCGTTTTTAATATGAACGATAATTTTTTCACTAGAGCAATAATTTATGGAGAATTGATAACTTCAAAAGTTTGATTGCCATTATTACACCATATATAACTATTTCATAAATTCCACAAATTGGGCTAGTTACAACATGTTTCCATAGACTTGAACCCACACAATTGGGAAACAAAGTGTTTACCAAACCACTCGAGCTAAGATCCTTTGTCTTTACAAAAGGAGGACATGGGGGTGGGTGATGATCTACTTATGTGTGCACCAATCATGAAATCATTTAACATGGTCTCTGTGGGTGCAACCACATGTTTGACTACTACCTCAAGGTGTTCTCGTGGCCCCAATGAAGCCCTCATGGGAATTAAACCTTGCCCAATGGTGAAAACTCCTTGTTTTCCACAATTGGATCCACTCTCTTTGGGCATGAATGGTAAACGCTCTCTCTCTCTTGATATATATATATATATATATATATATAATTCTTTATTTTTTCACATTTAAAATAGACATCAAATATAAATCACTCTTTATTTTTGCACATTTAAGATATACATCAAATTGATATGACTTTTAAAATTTATGGAGATGGATACGTTTTATACTTTTTTGTAGTATTAATAATTCAATTTTAAGGTGAAGGCCAAGCCACACACCAAGTTGGTGTATGAAACCTCTTTGTTTATGGGAGAAGAGACCCACTTTTGCAAGGATTTAACTAAAGTCTACAAAGACATACATACTCTATTTCTTTATTAATTTTCACCCTATATCTTCTTAGAAGGAAACACATGCTCTTAATCATTAATTACTCTCAAACTATTTTTTTAATGTGTGGTTCACGAATATTGGAGATCGGTGGCCCTATGTTCATGGAAATTATCTAGGTAGATCCACCCAAAGAGATCACTTCCCAACGACTCATTAGCAAAGCCTAACCCCAAGAACGTCTAGGAGAATTGACCCCGTGACCTCCCATTAACAAGGTGCTTTAACAACGAAATCCTCTCAAACTATATAATAACTCATAAAACAAATTACTATAAAACCAACTTTAAAATAAAATAAAATACATACATCTCCATATTAATAAAACTGAACAATTAATTAAATTAATTATTATTATTTTATTGCCAAAGGGGCATAGAATAATGAGGTGTACTATTAAGACACCCCCTAATGTGAAGGTCACGGTTTGAAACTTTGTAGGCAAAAAAATACAACCATGTTAATGACTGCTATGGGCTAGAGGCGTAAAATAAACAATGATGGAGCACTCTCTGATGTTTGAAACTATGTGGGCAAAAAATACAACCATGTTAATCGTTACTATGGGCTAGAGGCGTAAAATAAACAATGATGGGATGTACTGTTTAAGCACTCCCTAATGTGAAAGTTACCGGTTCGAAACTCTCCAGGGAAAAAATATAGCCATGTTAATGACTATTATGGGCTAGGCTAAATACAATCCCTAATGATTTTGACAAATTAAATGCCCCTAAATCACAATTTCTCAAACTAAAAATTAAACATACAATCATCTCAAACATTACACAACTTAACGAACAAAAATATATTAATATTTTATTAATTTATTTTTTAAACTTTAAAATACCAAACCATGCTTAAAAATGAAAGTCACATTACAAGTAAACCAAGTTTTATTTGATTCATTTAAACCATGAAATGTATAAAACAGTCACTAATTGGAACTGGAAACCATGAGATTAAAATCATGCGCATGTGACAGAAAAGTAACCGGCTGCGTGCAAGGCAAAGAAAATCCCGGCGAGATTATTTGCAGAGTATCCGGCGTTTCCTTGTAGGGTTTTAAAGCCCTCGGCTCTGTGAATAACTTGAGCGGGACTTATTCCGGTTGCTTATCATGCCGATCATCAGTGTTGGGCGGGATCGCCTGTTCAAAGCTCTGGGAAAGACTTACAGTATGTATTTCGCTGTCAAATCATTTTACTTTAATTCTTAACAGTTCCTGCGTTGATTGTGATCTGCCCTTACGATGTCGCTACAAGTCGAAAATCAGGTCTTTTAAACTAATCGTTTGATTTATTTCCATTTTCTGCACAGGTCAAGAACAATTTGAGGAACTCTGCTTTGACTTCGGAATTGAGCTGGACGATGTTGTGAGTAGCTAAATTTTCTTGGAGTTTGTTCTGGTTGTAATGTTCGTCTATATATTTATTCTGATCGGGAGATATCTAGAATTTTTATTTATTTTTGGTTTGAAATGTGTATCTGCCAAAACTTCCAGTCAATTTGGGATTACAGTGAAATTATATATTGCTTCATTATTTCGTTTTGTGTTTAAATGTTTTTGGCAATGCACGTTTTGGGATTGCAGACAACTGAGAAAGCCATAATCAGGAAAGAGAAACATTTGGACGAGGAAGCAACTGACGATGAAGAAGTCATATACAAGATAGAGATTCCTGCCAATCGGTAAGGAGCTAGAGCAGAACGGCTCTTAATATTCGTTTTTATTTAATTCATATATTTTTAGAGCTTGCTTTGAAAGACACGTCCCGTGGTCGGGGTTGCACTGCATAAGACAAGTTTCATTTGTCCTTGCACCCGGTTTTACCCCTTTCTGAAACCTGCAATGTACTTAGAGCAGAACAAAATGAGAATGGAACTGCGGTACAGTGCTTAGTACTATATCTTCACCTGCGAATCAACGCCCCGTTTGCTAATGGCTCCATTGGTTGCTATCTGCACTGATTGTTATGAACACTATTATACATTACATAAGCATTTCTCTTCCAAGCAAACCTTGATGCTTCAAAGACCTGTAGAAACCAGTTTTAATGTCATATGCTTTGGATTCATATATTGAAAAAAATATTTAGCCATGGCGGATTTTTGAATTTGAATGCCAACGATATAGGTCGTGTTCAATTCTACTCATTTGACTTTCAACCATTGAATTGCAGAAACAATTTTAGGCTAAGTGGCTGTGACCATGTGGGAGGATAATAACCTTTCAATTTGATCACCCAAGCCAGAGCTATTTGTAAGAGCAAGTTCTGGTTTGGTTCTGTGAGGTGGAACAACAAATCACAGTCAATATGATAAAATCGAACGGCACAGTCATGTAATTGAAGGATATCCCAGTTTAGCTATGATTAAGTAGAAACATTTTTCTGGTTGGTAAATGACCCTTTGTCAAGGAAGCGGGCTCTACCTTTGGCTTAGATGCCAAGCATAATGATTAGTCACATTAACGTGGCAGCATGTTCTCAGGGTAATTGAAATTGGGTCTCTCTGAAGAAAGAGGTCTCTCTGAAGAAAGCTCACTCGACTGACCATTTGGCCATGACCTGCTTGATTACGAAAAAAAGACTAAGCCTTCGTTTCAGCCTATGCCCAGTGAAATCTTTAACTCTTTGGATATGTACTTCCACTAGCTGATCTATGGAACATGCTAATTGTCTACTTATACTGCAACAGATATCCGTACTGGATAATATCCAGATTCCAAATAGAGTTTTTCTTTAAGCAACAACTTATTGCCGTTTCTTGATTTTTGTCCAAGGAAAAACTGCCGTTTCTATTCAAGAAGAGAAATTACACTCCTAATGTGATGCGGCGCTTACAACGTATGAAACTAAAACAAACTTCAACCGCATCTTCAGCTACATGCTTATGTATTAATACAGTCAGCAATAGTCCTTAACTATCTCTTCTACACATTTATACAATAAACTGTGTCCATAGCTACAGATAGAAAGCAAAAACATCACAATTTTATTCCCATTTAATGGCTATAAACTTCAAACTGTCATCGAGGATCGTTTTCCAGGCAGCATCAATTATAAATTGAATTCAGAGACAGGAATTAATCCATTTTTGCATTATTGAAAGTCCACTTTTCCCTCTGCTCCCTTTTGTCCTTCCTGTGACAGGGCATCTGGCTCCACATTTTGCTTTCTATTGGATTGCAAATTGATTTTATCTGTTCCTCAAGAGGCTTTAGTTGTATATTTAGAAGCTGGCCTGTATGTTCACTTAATCACCAGACTGGAATCATGTAGATCTATGACTGTTCCTTTTTTTTCCATAACACATTTGAGAAGCAGCCTTAATGCTATAAGCTCTATGAAATTATTGGATCCTGCACCAAGTGCCTCTTTCATCTTAACTGTGTGGTTCTCAGGAAAATACAATATATGACCGGCATTGCTGCCATCCTGCGGCCCTTGCTTTGCTCCATCAAAAATGCCCAATACCTGATCTTTAGTGTGATCAAATTCATCAACTACCTGTCTTCTCTGAGTCAGTTAGGTGATAGATACTGATTTTTGTATCCAATCCAAGCATCAACACCAACCCTAATTTGCTCACCTGCCCCAATCTTCACAATCATCTATGTATTGATCACTGGGAACAGTTGGGCTAATGCTTTCCAGTGAGTGGATGCATTTTTTGGTGACATCCTTAAATTTCTGATCTAGTCTATTATTGTTCAAGCCAATGTTGCACAACTCGTACTCGTATAAGACTCATTTGGATATTGATTCGACGACTCGTATAAGACTCGGGAATGACCCGCATAAGACTCGCATAAGACTCAACAAAATTTTCCCTCCATTTTCCCTTTCCCTCCACATGATATAAAAAAAAAAAAAATCACATTTTGAGGGTCTCCACGGGTTTTATGCAGGTCATGTATGGTTCTTCATGGTTTCAATGCGGGTAGCCTAGTTTTATGCGGGTTTTGGCAGGTACGGGTAGAAATTGTGAGTTCTATGCGAGTGACCCGTCTCGCTATAAAACCCGTCAAGACCCGCGGGTACTCGTGCTACATTGGTTCACGCTTTTACATATTGTTCAACAACCTTACAATTTATTCTAGTCTCAATCTTCTATATCAACCATAACCAATCTTTATTCCCATAATTTGGGTGTAGAGGAAACCCTAGGTATTTGAAACTCAATGTGCTTAAAAGGGAAGATTTGTAGAATGTCTTTCATGCTCCACATTCAGACCATCGAAAAGAATAATATATTTTATTACATTTATTTCTATACCTGTTATAATGCTATAGAGAACTAGGATTTCTTTTAGCTTTTACAGTTCCCTTTGAGATCCATTAATAAACATTTGAACATCGTGAGTGGACAAAAGATGTGATAATAAAAAGTCTCTCCCCACATTGACTCTTGTTATTGCTCCATCTTTCTTGGCCTTTGATATTGTCCTACTTAATCCTTCTCTTGTCATGAGAAGTCGAAATGGGGAAAGAGGGGCATCCTTGCTTCATACACCTTGTTAGTTTGAAAAAAATTGCTACTGACCTATAAAGTATAGGAAAGGTTATTGAAGTCAAACACCTAATTACCTATTTCACAAAAGGCAAGCAAAATTGCACATGAAATAACAGTTTGATATATATGTACTTGGAGATTTCCAGAATAAGTTATACATATTCAACTGTGTGTAGCTTGGGTGGTTAGGGAAGATGAATATTATCCTTCCCACTCGTCTTCAAATCTTACTTGTGACAGAATGTCTAATGCTTGCTTTTGGGCTGGAGTGTGAAGTGTTTGTTTATATGTAAAAAAAATAGTCTGATATCTAACTAACTTGACCTATCATATGCCCTATGTAGGTAGAGCTTCATTACTAAAGCTGAAAGGTTTTTAGACTTTACAATATGCGAACCCTCTTGTGTTGCCTGTATTCCTGAGATATTGCCTTTTAAAAGATCCTTTTAATACAAATTGCCAATATTTTAGCAAAAATATATACAACTGCATAATGATATTGGCCTAAATTCATCAAAACTTTTTGTATTGTCCCTGTTGCCACTCAAACCAGTAGGGGACCTAAAGGGGTTCCTAAGAGGACAACTGCTAGACTAAGGGCAACGGTGGAGGCTTAGCCCACTGTCACCACGGCTAAGACTCCCTGCTCTTTACGGACTTTTACCTTTGGGAGGAGTCTAGATGTTTTTGGGAAGCCACTTATAAAGGATATGTCAATGGATAAGTATGAAGTGATCCCAGTAACCCTATCCCAAGGAGGAGGTGAAGGAATGGTGCTTGCTTGCTCTTTAAGCAAGGGACTTGCCCTCCAAGGGAGAAGGGGTGAGGATAAGGGAGAATCCGAGAAGGATACAACTTGAAGAGCTACTTCTCGATCCCTAAAATCCTATATGAAGTTGGTTTCCCAAATAGCCCTAGATGATTAGTCTTTGATAGGAAATGGGACCACACGGGACCAAGTGGACCCAACTCAGGTTCGGGGATGGAATATAGCAACCAGTGATTTTCCTTATCCTGGACAAGGTGAGGGGAAAATATCAGACAAGAAATTTTGCTTCAAAAGGTCAAATTGATCCTACTAGGGTCTAGCCTTGGGGATCCCTAGGCAAAACTTGGTGCTAGAGCTAGGGCTTAAGATTCTCGGAGATTCGACCGTTGAAATTGCCTCAAATTCGAAGGAGAGGGAGGGGATCCACCAACGTAGTACCCTCCAGGAGATCGAAGTTTTCATGTGGGAGAATTCTGGGGAAATTGATGCCCTAGGTGACCTATCAGGGCTAGACCTGGGGAAAAAGGGAAAAAGGTGAAAAAGAAGGGGAAAGTGACCACCCTTTTGAGGGACCAGTGCCTACTTCCCTTGGGGATATGGAGTCAAGGATGACAATGATTGAGAATTCGGTTTCTTGATCAAGGAGGCTCGAAAAGTCAACTTTGTCTAATGTTAAGGGAAAAAGAAGAAAAGTGACCTTCAAACATTTACAAATGGTGCAAGCTATCGAGATAAAACAATCTCTAGGACATTTCATTCATCTAACAATGGCCCATACATTAAATGAGCTAAATAGACACTTAATTCCACATTCCAATCATGCAACAACTAGCCCTAATTATAGCGAAGTTTAACGGGATGCAACAACAAGAATATATCATAAAAATTCACTTACAGTGTTAGAGAGTATATCCAACCAACATCACATTTGCAAAAAATGAAGCTCCAAGATAAAAATGGCCCAAATCCATACATCAAGATTCATCCATTTATCCAAAATAATCCTCCAAGAAGAAATGCGAAGTTCTTTAAAGATAGAGAGATCCCAAGTGAAGTGATGATACAAATGCATGTAGCTAACATCAATATATACCCCTATTAGGAGTTTGAATTAGCATATGAGCCTACATTAGCCCCTAAAGATAATTGCAAATAAAACCCCTATTGGTTATAAGCCCACCAAACTAGCTAATAAATCGAAGAAATAAAACTCTCAGGGGGCCAAATAATAATATGTACATGTCGTGGGGCCCTCCAAAGGCCTAATAATATCCTGAAGTGCCACAATGAGGAATAAACTCCTCAAAATATGATGGACAAGGGGGTGGCCCCTTGTTCTCCAAGTAGTAGACCTGTGGTGCTCCCAATGGGTGTGGGGGCACATAAATGAACCCATGGGTCTCCATATGAATCGAAGATGCCCGTAGATCCTTTGCAAGGGCTTGAGTGATGGAATGAATGCTGCCATGACACCGTACAGGTTCTGGGACACCTACCAAGAGTGTGGGGATCCTGTGGGGCCTGCTGGGCATAGTGTACCAAGCACATCATCATCATCCCAAAAGTGGATCGCTATCTTTGAACATCAATGGTGATCGTTGGAGTGTTGTTTGCTGTCGTGGAGGCCCATGGTTCTCTACACACACCCTATATGTTCCAATGTAGCCCTCTGGTGAATAGGAAACCCGTATAGGGGAACCAAATCCAAATGGAAACCACTTGCAATCCTATATAAGATCCAATGCGTCCCCTAAGCTTCCAGTACAACTAGTCATTAGAGTAATCGTGTAATAGAGCTTACAAATCATGGCACTTCACAATGGCATACTCTTCTGTAGTGGGCTTTGGCATGTGCTAGTGTCTCCATACTCCAATGGGGGTTAGCCACATACCTTATTAAGTGGTTTCAACCCTTAAATGGGATAGTAGGTCCAAGGTACATCCTTTGAATGGGGGTGGCAAGTGATAAATAAGTGAAACAGAGTAGGGAATGAGAGGAGCAATCCCGGGCCACATATTGGGGCATAGGGGTAGCCAGATAAGGGGAAGCCCACACCAGGGTATATAATGTGTAGGAGGGAGCAATCATGGTACATGACGTGTCCTGGCTTTGATTTTTCCACCCTTCTTTATATGCTTTTTGCCTTTTATGAATTTTCATTAATTAACTGCTCGAGGCCTAAGGATAAGAGCATGATGTGTCAGATATAGCAATGATTACTCCTTTAAAGTAGGGCGATTCATTGCCCTCCAGGGGTTGGGACAAACATGGGTTCTTGTATGACAAAGGAGGCTCATCTAGGACCTATCGAACCAAGGTGATGGCCATGGGCAAGGGGCAGAGCTCATGTATTGGCTTTTGTCCACATGCTAATTATTTTTTGTCCCGACCATCTTTTGCATTTTGTGGTACAATTTCCTGTTAAGTGTGGCCAATTATGCTTTTTCTTTTAGTTGCTTCAACTTTCGTGGCATCATTTCAGGCCTGACCTAAGGTGGAGGTGAGGGGATAAGGAGGCTGACCGTCTGTGGACTTGTGGGGGCTACGTGGACCTAGGTGGAAGAAATGATGAATGGGGGTATAATGAGTGGAAGGGGAGCAATATATGCAGATAAAGGAGCGGGGCCACACACCCAACGTCGAGGTTTCCCAAGTAGTACAACCCTAAAACCGAATGGTCAGTAAAGGAGATCCCATAGGACTAAAATGCAAGGGTAACACCCAAAAGAGATCAAGGGGACAAAAGCACAAACTAAGCCCATTCTTTCTGCCAAATCTCCCCATCAATCCATCCCCAGAAGTATCCATGATAAGTAAACTCAATACTCAATTACCAAATGACACGACATACCTTTAGATTCACGAGGCCCACCTTCAAACATATGATCAATACAAATGGGTGAGGGACCGCATGGTTGGCTCAGGTGGCAGAGAAATGGCACAACGAGCTAGAAGGAGGTTGCAAGGGGCTACTAGCTGAGGTTCATCATGGAGAAAAATTTCTCCTAGGGATATGACCCATGAAGTGGTGGGTAACAGTGCCTTAAGAGATCTTTTTCCAATAATTCATAAATACCTAGATAAAATTCAACTAGCCATCCATCCGACCTAGGATCTGGCCTAGGGCCTTTGTCTGTTTTGAAAGAAGTCTTCCATTAACACATGATTTCCTTTTTCTATTATAAACCCGAGAAAAAATGACGGAATTTTCAGTTCTCAGCAATGTTAGTTCCCTATTAGGTTCTATATAAACGGTTTGGAAGAATAAAATCCCCATATATGTTATGTCTTGAAATGTTTTGGCCTTGCTTCCATCTATTCTTTTCATCTAACATCTAGTATTAAGTCTCGTTCTATCTTTTTCATAATTAAAAAGAAATGTTTTCATCACCATTGTCCCAAAATGTTCCCCTACTCTTCATCCTCCAATCTGTCTCTCTTATCTTTGATAGATTTTGTTGAGCACTTCCCAAATTCTTCAATCTCTCTTTTTTTTTCTTCATTGAATACACCAGTTGAGTGTTGATCATATTTGATGGTAATTGAGATTTCATTTCTTTAATATCCTCATTTGTATTTTTATATTTATTTGAGGCCCATGTTGCTACTTCCTTTTAACCTTCTTTAGGGATTTAACAAATGAAAACTTGCTATATCCCTTGAAATAGCATCATACCTCAATCATTCATCCTTTAGAACCTTTAGGAAATTTTCATCTAGTCATTCAAGATTGAATTTAAAAGAGTCGTTGGCTTTTAATGTGTCTATCTATAAGATGATTGGATGATGGTCAAAACCACCTCCTACTAATGCTCACGATCTAAATTTGTCCCCTCATTTTTGTACTCGAAAAATTCAGCTAATATGCCTTGCCTTGCCTGAACTCTCCAAACCAATGTTACTCGGGAGTGGGAGTGGGGAGTGTCATTTTCAAAAGCTCCCGGTTCGGGGGTGAATCGAGAGTGATTTTTTATATATTTTAATGCATATATGTCAACAAAAGCATGTAGAATGATGAATTAGATATAAAAAACATTAAAACATGGATTGAACCATATAACATCAATCATGTAGAAGTTATAATCTTCAACCACGTCCAACCATGCTCCATATCTTTGATATAATTTAAATCATCCCCTATTATGGTTTGATGCCTTATCCAAGTTTTGTGATCTTTGTTGGTTAATGGTCATCCTTGGCAAAATCAAGGTCATGATCTTTAATGGGTTGAAACCCACCCTCTCAGGGTATCATTTTTATTTTCGAGGTATTGAGATTGATATCACCACTACTTACACTTAGGTAGTTGTTTAGTGTTTAGGGCATATTTGGTTCGAGGAAATCCTTGCAACCCTAGATTAACAAGGGCAATGGATCCCTCACTCTTCTTGATTGTTGTGGTTTTCAAAACCATTTTTATGACACCCAGTCCAAGATGAATCTCATGGACATACTCATTAGATGGTCAGTTCTTTATGGTTTGGAGATCCGTGGTTTAGTTTATTGGAGTTAGGGTGGGCCATAACAAAAAGAGTTTAGACTATCATGCTTTCCTGCATCATCAAATGCAAGAGTGTAGTTCCTTAGGTCATTATTCCAACAAAGTTTGTGGCACTACCCTTCAAGACTAAAAACATCTTCGAACTAGTTTCCTTTTTTCACCAAGTTTAGCATTTTGTAGGCTCCCTAGTTGGCAAGGATTACTATCCTTACTTCCTTGGAGGCCATAACTACTACTAGTTTATATATTCAAGTGCCTTTCTATTTTATGGAGGCTACTTGTCTACTTTAGTTGGGTGGTGTCTTGATAGATTGCTTCCCTCCATTCAATTATTCTCTTGACATCCTTGGTTGACGCTTGCCAAATAGGTAGGGATTCAACAAGGTCATTAGACCATATGTTCAGGTTACTTGGGTTGACCCACTAGGCAAGTAGAGCCCCATTACGGCTTTTAATGTAGAGCACTTTTTGGAGTTGAGTGATGGCCTTATTGTTCGACAAGGAAAATTTTAGGGGCTAATATTTGCAGGTGGTTTACTTCCATGCTTTTTCCGAAAAAAAGTTTTGCCAATTTTCATTTTTTTTCTAAAAATAATTCACCCAAATTTTATACTATAAAATTATTTTATCTTAGAAATCGCTGAAGACTATATAAAATCATTAGAAATTTGAACACTTTTCTAAAGATAACACCAAACATTTTAAAATTTGCACATTAGCGACTGGTAAGATTCACCAAGGTTTCTAAACTTTGATGCATGTTATTTGAATCCACCTTAGTTTCTAGCTGGTTATCATTGTCTTCGTGTTAAAACATATCACTTGGGGAGATAGGATTCGTAAGCTCTATCATCACTTCATCTTTAGGTGCCCCATCTACTATGAGATCGTAGGACGTTTTTTTGTCTTTTCAGAGAGCCTCACAACTTTATCACCTTTCGTCCACTTCTCGCACATGAGGGAGTTCTTTGGTCTTGGTTATTGTTCTCTCTGCTTGCTCCAATGCAAATTGGACCCTATCTAGTCAATTATAGCATTTTTTCTAGTGCTTCTATTAGGTAAAATTACCAAAAGACATGCAAACAACAACACTACATTAATCATTAGATTTGTGAGATTTTGGGAGGCCTTTTAGGCTCAACCAACAAGACCCTTATGGACATGTAGCTTTAGATCTCGGGATAGATAATACTGTAACAGGATAGATAATACTGTAACAATGGTGGGGGCACATCCCCTACATCTCGGTTGCAAGTTGTAGTAATCTGGCAATGAGATATATCTTAGATCAGATTCTTGCTCTTCTAGTTCTTTTGACTAGACATATATCAATAGTTATTTTCCTACGACATTAAATGTTAGTAGAGTTTGCATCAGGGGAGGTTGATCACTCCTTAGGTAAGCCATCCTCCCTTGATATTGTTGGTCTTTTTATTTGGTTCTTCGAAGAACTTGCACATATCTAGACTATTGTTTTGTTTCCCTAATCCATTCTTTGACGCTGGAGACTTTAGGTCTTTTACATCATGGCTAGTTTTGCTTATGTTGTGTTTTTCTAGGAGCGACCTTTTCACTCCCTCTGACCTATTTATGGTCATTTGTTGGGCGTTAATAAAATGATCTTATCTATCAACTTCCTCCCTTGCCCCATTGTTTCTTGGCTTGTGTACTTCCACACACAAGACTAGGGCTAGCCTTTCTTTGGGGTTTCCCAAGCCTCTAAGATTTAGGGATAGAATAATTATGTGTTAACCCTAGAGGAGCTTTGTAGATTTGATTTTCTACCCAGGTTATTTGTGTGAATTTCCCTTACAAGATCAAACCACGAGAGCCTCCTCAAATTGTTCATCAATATTTTGATTCTCTCTCTTTATAGACCTTAAATATCTTGATTTTCACGGATTGTTGAGCTAGAGTTTAAAGTGCTTGTCTCAAAATTTGATATAACCCTACGCCCCTCTTCCTCTTCATTTTTTGGTCAAATATTGGTGTTTTCCTTGGAGATTGATGTCCTTGGTTGGTTTTTTCTTTATAGCCTTAGCTCCAACAACATTTATGCCTCTTTACAGGCTTCCTACCCACTTTTGAAAGAGATGTCCAAGACCCTTTGTCCCCTAAATAAAAAATACCATCTTTTGCATGAATGGAAATATTTGATTTATAAGAATTTGACTTACCAAAGATGCCTTCACGTGGAATGCCCCATGTCCTATTTTTGGCTGATCTTCATCCCTTCTTGATGAACTTGAGGTTTCAAGGCCCGAGTATCTTCATCCATCCCACTCTGAAAGATGATCGGAGTTCCTCAATAATCCCCGCTTCTTTTTCTGAGTTTCAATGAAATGTGATTGCCCAATATTAATACTTATTCTGGTTTTTACCATCTCTCTTATTGTAGACTTAACCCTTTACTTCTTTCTGATAGGGATTCTATTTTTGCCACATCAGCTTTGAAAACATATAGCTATAATCAGAATGGCATCTCACATAATGGAAAGGGATTTTAATGTGATCTATAATCCACCAATGAGATTTTGTCTCCATTACCAATTTTATTCCATCAGGAAGCCCTACATTAAGTCAACTTCCACAAAAATTCTGGCTATAGGTCAGTGCATGCTTGTTTTATATGAATTGGCTAAAAGACTAAATCTAGGGTCTTGATATTCTCATAGTTATTCAAGTGGTAGCCCTGGTAACTTTGTTCAGGCTGGTTGTTTTGTTATCGCCTTTGACCTGTGATCAAAGTATGGGTGCCATTTCAACAAAGCCAGAATGGTTGGACCCCCAAGATCACTTCTTCCCCAAAATCTTGACCACATCTTTTGACCATAGAATAAAACCTAAGCATCCCCTTGGCATCATGTGAAACCCAGGGGAATACCCAGGATTGGATTCCAGTGAACCCTCATCCATTTGATTAAGTTTTCTCTGGCTCTTTGTCTATGGTGATCATTGTTTATTAAGGCTAATCTCTAGTTTTCCAAAATTTGCGTTAGGTAGAAATTTAGAATCTAGATGCCCGCCCTTTCCCTACCACTATTTTCACCAAATCCTTTCTCATTTTTACATATCTCCTTGGCCTCTTTCGAAATTTGCTACCACTTCCTGCTTCTTGGCAACCCTATGCCAAGGCTTTTTTCTACAAAGTTACAGACTCTAGGCCCTTAAGTGCCTCACCTGCACCCTACTGTGTTGGGAAATAATTACTGGACTAAAACTCCTGGCCTATGATGTTCAATTTCCTTCCTCTGGTGTGAATGAAGGCCTCCATTAAATCCTTCTTCCTTCCACAGGCCTCCCTTAGTGATTGCATTAAAACTTGTCTGAATTTCTTATCGCATCTGTCTTACATTCATTGCCTCTGACACCGTTAGGTTCATCGCCAAAATTAGACTTGATTTGTCCACCAAATAGAGCTCCCTTTGTGTGAGCCTTTTTATCATGTACATGCATGCCAATTATATCCTCATATTTTGAAGAAATCTATCTCACAATTGTTTGGTTCTTATTGCCTAGAAAGCATTGAAGGAGGCAATAATATGCACACCCATACCACAATCAGTATCCTGGTAACTCAGGTACATGCTTCAGCAGTAGAATGGAATTGTGATTGCTAGAGTGGTCTGGTGGTCTAATGAGATGTTGTCAATCTAGGTGGACCCTATTCTTTTGCAAATGTGTAACACACTACTGGAAGACATAATGCCAATTTGTAAAACGTTTTCCTCTTGCCTGCAATGTAGCTGTATTAACACTTCTTACTGCAATTTTTGCCTCCATTGTAGTTGCTCTAAGATTGATAATGCGATTTTCCTTTGCTGTCCCCACTTATTTAACAGCAGAGCCTGGTAGAACTCAGTGCTTTAGCAATTCAATTTCACAATTTTTGCAGGCCTCTTAATGAAACTGTTTGTATTTGCTTTCCAAGTTGCATCTATTATCCTTTAGCTGGTTTCAACATATAGTATCCTGTAAGTCATTTGGTATCCATATTTTTCTATTGTAAATAATGTTGAATTCGATCCATTAGCTTCTGAGCACATATAGGGACCTTTTACATATCCACTGCTGATTGAAGGAAGCCTAGACAGCTGAAGGTTTCATGAATTTTTTTTAGGATAAATATGTTTGTCGTATTACCAACTAGTTTTTATTTGATCCTCCTTTCACTTTTTAAAAGCCAATGTTAAAAATAGAGTATTTAAAAAGCTTTACCAGCCATAGGTTGTTTATGTGGGATTTAACAAGCACAAAGCCAAAGAATGTTTGAACTGAGGATACTCTTTTCTGTTTTTGCAGCTATGATCTACTATGTCTTGAAGGACTTGCTCAAGCCTTACGCATATTTATTGGCAAAGATGAGGTTCCGGACTATAAAGTTCTGGACTTACCAGTCAGTTCTATGCTGAAGATGCATGTAAAACCTGAGGTATGAAAATGAATTCCCAAATATTCAGCAAACAATGGGCCAATTCTTGTTATCTCATAATTTGTTTATGGTGGCAGACATCCCGGATACGGCCTTTTATTGTTTGTGCCGTATTGAGGGGAATCACATTTGATGAAGCTAGGTACAATAGCTTTATTGATCTTCAAGACAAGCTCCATCAGAATTTGTGCAGGTACTTGGTTTTCCCTTCGATTTGTGCACTTCTTGTAACTTGGCAGCAATAATCTTGGAAATTGCAAATATTATGAACAAGGAATAGGTTGTACTGGAATCTTAAATACAACAATGTTTGTTTTGCATGATAGACCATCTTTCTGAAATCTGCACCTGAATTTTATAAGTATTTGGTTTTATCTTTGATAGAGCACTTTATATTTGAACTTTACATATTGGTTTGACAGTCAGAGATTTTCTATTTCTGTTACTTTAAATCAGCTATTCTGTGGTTTCTCATGTTCTTGTTAAATGGGATCTTCGTTTTCATGAAAGTTTGAAGCTTTCAGCGGCTTTTAGAATCATATGATTGCTTGCTCATTCTTTTGTTACCAGTACAATTATATGATGGGTGCATTGCAGGAAGGTGGGAAGTTTTTGTTTTCTGTTTAATTGTCACCTTGATTGGAGGAATGAATGCATATATCCGAAATAAATGGGTTTTGGGTTTGACCACTTCCATAATTTCAGGAAATAGGATACATATGTAATCATTGTTACAATGTTATATGATTTTGAAAGATACAAAGAAAATTTGAAAATTTCAGAGGATGTGTGAGAATGGTCTGTGCTACAACCTCTTTAGAATTTGATATACCACCTGCTCCTCATCTTTCATCAATGTTGACATTAACTAGGGTCATAAATGTTCTTCATCCTTAAATCCACAGAAAACCTCCATGCTTGGCATTGTTATAGAAGATATTTGGTATTTTCACGACCTTTACCCAATGGAGTAGCTCTACTCTTCATTCCCCAGTTGGTTTATCCTTGTCATCGTTAGAGAAAAACTGTCCCTCTTAGAATTAGACAGCTTCAACATAATGGCTCTATTTAGCCTTTACAAATTTGGTGAAATTTTCATTTTCCATCCAAAATGGATTGGACTTGAAAGGACTTGTCTATTTTTGATCATCCTTCTCAATTTGAAACAAGGGAGATGGTTAGATGATCTCCTGTTCTCTACTTAGGACCTTAATCTATCATATTCTTCAATTGTTTTTCAGAAACAAGAAATCTGTTGGGCCTCTTTGATATAGCTTAATTACCTGATTTGAAATTATGCCAAATTGGAACTAGCATAAGGGCTCAACATCACATAGACTGGTTGTTTCAACAATGTGCAAGAAGTAATTGGCCATGGGGTCACCCCTTGTGGTATGAATCTTCTTGCAATAAAGTTTAGATGATCCTCTATTATGACGTGATCATGTTCAGAAAGATTAGATATAATGTTTGGTAGTCAAATACCCTCCCTCCATGCTAGTGGATTCTCACCTGTGCATTTGAGGCATAGAACAATATCAAGTTTCCTTGACCAAGTTTGTAAGGATGACGTGGACACAATTTCATAAGTCTATGCATGTGGCATTCCATTCAATGCTCTTCTATCACCTTTTTGGCATGGAATGGTACATGCTATCAATGGTGCCCCTAAAGGATACTGGCCCTAGTACTTGACAGGGAAAGAGCAAAACTCCATAGTGTTTTCGGAGTTGGACTGAATATGCTGTATCCATTGATTAATGGTTGGACAAATGTTAAAGGCAGATACTTGATAAATATTCTTGGTGTATCTGCTAGTGGGGTGCAGTCTTTCTTTCAACCCACTACTTAGATCGTTACAGGACTGGTATTAATATTGCCATACAGTGTCATTCAAGTCATCAGTAATAATGTTGCTAATTGTAAGGCAACAAGAGCAACAATTCAGGATATGTACACTAGCATTTTTTGCTCAGTGTCTTTGGTTCTGTTGGTGCATGTTATGATTAAGACGAAGGACCATGATTATCAATAGATTGGCGCATTGTACAAGAGAAGGAAGAAAAAGATAAAATTTATTAGCAATCATAACACGGCCCACCATATTTTCCACAATCACTTGAAGTTGGAGCTAATAAATATTGCAATGACCAAATTTGCTAGCCTATACTCAATGGTCTCGACTCACGTGATTCATTGCAAGGTGGGAGAGAGAGGGATGTGTGCTGATTTGATAGACATGAATTTCAAGAGGTGGAGGACACTGTTCTTGATTGTTAGTTTTGTTCATAGGTTAACCGTTAGATATCTTTGCAATTCACCAAGTCCATTTATATTATGCTTTAGTTTGCAAATATAATCAACTGGTGATTGGGTAGGGCATGAATGGATGGATAGCATGTCAAGCCAAATCAAAGACATTATTGAGTTGAGAAATGTCATATTTTACGATCATATTCATAAATGTGTGGTCAAAAGGTGGGATAATTTGTATGTTTCATTGCATGCCCTAGAATATGTCCTTACACCCAAATATTTTTCTCCATCTTGGTTGGCCAGAATAGCTCGTTGGGGTGAACATGGAGTCTTTGCTAACCTGCTTTGATTGAGATAGGTTGCATCCTATTGAATGGTGGAACATGTATGGCTCCTCTACCATACATCCTCATAAATTGGTTGTGAGGGTGCTTTTATAGGTTGTTAACACTTCTTTTGTAGTGAGATATTGGAGAACCTATAGTTTCATCCACAGTGTGAAGAGAAACAACTTGAATGTAGACTAGGAGGAATGCTTTGTTAATGTGCACTACAACTTGAGGTTGTTGTCCCTTTATTGTGAGGTGGCGAAGAATGATGGAACATATGTGACTTGGGACAACAATATAGAGGATGCTAATTTGGAGGACAAAGCCATAGCTTTATAGGATGAATTTTTGAGTGATCATGATGATCATATTCATGTAGGAGAGATGCCACTCCCATCCACCAGTAGGTTGCCGAAGTTTTTCCTCGAGCTTCATAATGTCCATCATTGCAAAGGGGCCATGTAGTTGTTGGTCGTGTTCCACGAACTCTTCCGATAACTACTCTTAAACTCTTAGTTCGAAGTTCTTAGATGGGCATGTGATATAATACTGAGTGTGAATCTATAGAAACAAAGCAAATTCTCTTGTAGGCAATGTTGAGAAATCTAGGGCGTAGCAATTAAGTGATTTCTCTTCAATTATTAACTGCTTGAGTGCTTTTTACTTCTTTAGATTGGGATCTTCTTTTACTTAGGTTATTAGTGTTATTCTTCATCAAACAACTACCAATGCCTAAACCATAAAGATACAAAATATAGGCTATCAGCCAGGGCCAAAACCTCTCATTCTTCGAGAGGAAAACCCGCACAAATTCTTCTTATAGAGATTTTCGAAGACCAAGATACAAGTTCTCTTCCACTTCGATCTTCTTTAGCTTTAAGCCTTCGACCTTTCTTCTAGGCTTCTGCTGCTACCTCTTTGAATTTGAACCTTCTTTGTCTCGACCTCTCTTTCGCACTTTCTTGTCTACTCTTTCTCGGTTCCTTCTATTGCACTTAAGCTTCAGATTTTGCATTGTATGAGGTCACTGTGGTCATGTGATGGCACTGAACTGAGGTCACTGTAATAGTACCGAATCTTGTGGTCACGGACACCGAACCTCTCCTTCTGCAATAACACTGAAACTGAAGTCACAACACCGAACTGAAGTTACTCTCCTTTCTGCAATAACACTGAAACTGAAGTCCATGTCCTACAATAATACCGAAGCTGAAGTCCCTGTCCTACAATAATACCGAAACAGAAGTCACTGTAATTAATCTGAAATTCTGCACCGAACTGAAGTCACTGTAATTAATTCGAAATTTTGCACCGAATTGAAGTTACTGTAATTAATCTGAAATTTTGTGATCCGAATTTCAGAGTGTAATCTGAACTTTTCACTGTGTTTTCTACGAAGTTCTTACACTTATATTTATAGTTGTTTGTCCATGAAATAGGCCAACATGAGTCTGTGAATGGTTGTATCTCCATTTAATGGTTAGGCCGACATGTGTTCAGTTATGGAAGCCGACTTGAAGAGGGATGACTTGTGCTTGTCTAGGAGGGCTACTTGACATTCCTATTGACTCATACATAAGTGTAATATGCCCAAGAAGGGTCCTTCATACATGACATAGACTCAAATTGATTTTATGACCATTCTTAAGGACTCACAATGGGAGTCATACCAAAATAAAATTCCTTGCTCATGAAACCCATGAGACAAGCATAATAATAGTTTTATTTTTCTTATTTTCACCAATTACATAAAATCATAATTACACGTTATTATGAAGACCGAACCTAGTTACTTTTCAACACTCTTTCTTAACTAGGGACTCGAGAGGTATTCATAATGGTACTTGGTCATTCTCAATCTGAAGAATTTCTCATAAGAAGAATCAGATTGGTAACCAATCTGTATAGCATCATATCAACCAACATTGTTACATAGCAAGGCCTTGACTAACAACTATATCTCTCCACGAGATCTGAGCATAATGCTGGCGAGACCAATGATGTATAGACACCCTCATCATTGTCTCTCTCGCAACATACCCCACCCGGGTTCTCAGGGTGTGTTCCACCAAGACTATTCTTATCTTGGATTCCCAGTCCTCAAAGAATATCGGTCCTCAACGACTACTCTTATCTTGGATGCCCTAATACATCCTCAAAGAGCATCAAATGCCAGATGTTTACCCAATCCTCCATTCTGTCTTCCCAAGAAACTTGTTTTCAAGCTCCCTCTTAATTAGGGACCTACAACTGCTCAGGTGGAGATGATGGGACAACCAACTGCTTGAAGAACTCCTCACAATGTCATGAAATTCTTTTATCTAGGAGTCTTCATGTTTGGGACTTCTACATAGGGCACTGACCATACATCACTTTCATCTATGAACGAGCCATGCCATCACCGAAAAGTGATCTTTTAGTCCAAAGCTGGCCTTCCTTCATGTCATGTTTACTTAAGGATCTTTACATCCTACTACATGTGCATCGGTGGTGGAAGACATCCATAGATATTCCCTTGGGAACTCTGCATAAACCCATTTAGATATATAAAATAAAGGAATGAACATTAAAATCAACATTACCTTTGTGATGGTCTTTCATCATGACATCTTCTAGTTTGCATCAACATCATGCATACATATCGACACATCTCCCAAAGATATATATTGTCAAGGGTCTCTTTCCTTTTCATACTTCATCAGAGTCTTCATATCTTCCATGGAGATATCCTAGTCAAATCTCCTTGGTCTTTTAGATGTTGATTGCCTTTACCATGGTCGCATATTCCATGATCTCTTCCTTCCTTTCTTCGCACATTACATTCCCAGGAGCTTCCAATCAGAGTTCCTCAATTGTAGTCAACCACCTCATACTTCATATGAGGACATTTTATGTTGATTTGATCTAGTGAATATATGACCCATGCATTCCTGTATTCCTTTAAGGGAGGAGATCCTTACTTTTGATCAATCTCTGAAGATAGAATATTGATCCATGTTACTTGTAACCATATGACATGACTTCCACAATATCAAATGTAAGCATACATATCTCATTTTTCCTTTTGGGTCATCCAAACTTCCGGCAGCAACTTCCTTGATAGACAGAGCTTCAATCCCTTGATTTGCTTTATGTCAACATACCGTCATCCCATGAATTCCACAAGTTTGTAATTCTTGATGAAACACTTGCTTTTCCTTATGATCGGTGAACCTTTCAATGAAGATTCCATTAGAGAATCTTGAGGATTTAAAGTATCCCTATCAACAGATGTTTCCTTTTGACAGATGTATGATGGACCTAGTACTAGATGACCTTGCCACTTATGTTCCTAATGAGTTTCCCAAGAACTATATCCTATACTTCATAGATTCTAACCATCTTTGATAATGTCTCGAGCTCTTGCTTCCAATGCTTCTATGATGCCTTGATGCATCCCATTTAGTGAATCATGGTAGACATATCTTACAACAAAAGACTTAGGAATTTGAAAAAAACTCAGGTGAGGAAGACTATCTTAATAATAGAGATCTCTTACTTTCTCTTTCTTAGACTTCTTTTTAGCTTCCTCTACTTCTATGGCGATATGGGCTTCTTCTATTCCTCTTTTGTTGTCCTTCTTGATCTTAGGACCAAGGTTACTTAGGAGCGGGAGCAAAAACAGGGAGTGGGAGCGCTATTTTCAGAAGCTCCCCGTTCGAGAGCGTTTTGGGGAGCATTTTTTTATAATATATATATATTTTTATATTTTGATGCATATATGTCAACAAAAGCATGTAGAATGATGAATTAGACATAAAAAACATAAAAACATTGATTGAACTAGAGGAATCTTTATCATTACCTCTAGATTCGTATAGGGATCTGTCATTAATATCACTCTCTAAGCATTCGCTCCGAAAGCGCGCTTTGGGAGCGGGTTTGAGGGAGCACGCTCCGGGGGCGGGTTTGATAGGGGGGAGGCACTCCCCCATAACCTTGCTTAGGACAATCCCTTTTTTAGTGTCCATATTCCTGACACACATAGCATTGAATTTTAGACATGTCCCTTTTCTTTTTCCAAGAACCAAACTTTCCAAATTTTCCCTTTCTTCTTGTTATTGCAGTATAAGCTTGATTTTTCTCACCTTTTCCCACATCATCAGATTTAGCCATTACTCTAGATTCTTCAATTTTGCATAGTGGCCATAGATCAAGGAATGGAGTAGCTTCTTTCTTCCCATAAATACTTGAAGTAAAGTTACCCCACTCCTTCGGTAGTGCATTTAATACCATTGTAGTCATTTCACTATCAGACATGACTTCTCCCAGTTCTTGTAGTTGATCTCGGATTTTCGATATCCTCATAAAGTATGAGGCTATTCCATCTTCCTTAGACATCTTCAACTTGTAGAGTTCTTGCCTTAATGATATGACTTCTCCAACAGTGCTTACGGAATATAGCTCTACCAATTTTTCATAGATTTATTTTGAAGTTGCAATTTTAGATACATATGGGATGAGGGGATCCTTGATGGATTCTATGAGAATCCTTTGAGCCCTAACTTCCCCTTTAATATACTTGACAAGAGCTTGAGCATCTTCTTCTCTTTGTTTGGTGACAGATTCAGATGTGGACATAAATATACTTGATAGGATGCTCCTTCTTGCTACTTGATGTTGATGATGATATAGAGGATAGAAAACTTCTCCTTGATGAAGGTAGTTTTCTTCAAGAATGATCCTTGATTACAGAGATGACATTGCCTTTTGATCTAGCTTCCTTTAGATGAATAGTCTTCAAAACACTTTAACTTGAGTAGATGTAGGGTTTTGGCCTTCTCCTTCTTGATGATGATCCCAATACTTCTTTGTAGACTTCTTTGATCTAGGATTATGATGCTTCTTTTGACTTCAAGATGATCTGATGCCTTCCTTGAGATTTGATCCTTGAGTGTCCCTTGATAAGATGCCCTACCTTGACTAAGTCACCTTAGCTCTGATACCATGTTGAGAAATCTAGGGCATAGCAATTAATTGATTTCTCTTCAATTAGTAATTGCTTATGAGTGCTTTTTACTTCTCTAGATTAGGATCTTCTTCTACTTAGGTTATTAGTGTTTTTCTTCATCAAACAACTACCAATGGATAAACCATAAAGAGACAAGAGACACAAAATATAGGCTATCATCCAGGGCAAAAACCTCTCACTCTTTGAGAGGAAAACCCGCACAAATTCTTCTTATAGAGATTTTAATTGACGAATACCACAACCAAGACCCTTGACTTATTTGCCACTCCAAGACCAAGACACAAGTCCTCTTCCACTTTGATCTTCTTTAGTTTTAAGCCTTTGACCTTCCTTCTAGACTTTTGTAGCTGCCTCTTTGAATTTGGAACTTCTTTGTCTCGGCCTCTCTTTCGCACTTTCTTGTCTACTCTTTCTCGATTCCTTCTACTACACTTGAGCTTCAGATTTTGCATTGTACGAGTTCAGTGTGTTCATGTGATGGCCCCAAATTGAGGTCATTGTAATAGTAAAGAATTCAGTGGTCATTGAGTTTATCTCTTCAATGACACTGAACCTCTCCTTATGCAATAACACTGAAACTGAAGTCCCCGTCCTTATGCAATAATACCAAAATTGAAGTCCCTGTCCTTCTGCAATTATACCGAAACTGAACTCACTGTAATTAATCCGAAATTCTGTACTGAACTTAAGTCACTGTAATTAATTTGAAATCTTGCACCGAATTGAAGTTACTGTAATTAATCCGAAATTTCGTGATCCAAATTTCAGAGTGTAATCCGAGATTTTCGCTGTGTTTTTTGAGAAGTTCTTACACTTATATTTATAGTTGTTTATCCATGAAATAGGCCGACATGAGTACGTGAATGGTTGTGTCTCCATTTAATGGTTAGGTCGACACAAGTTCAGTTATGGAAGCTGACTTGAAGAGGGATGACATGTGCTTGTCTTGGAGGGCTACTTGGCAATCCTGTTGACTGATACATAAGTGTAATATGCCGAAGAAGGGTCTTTCATACATGATAGACTCAAATTGATTTTATGACCAATGCTAAGGACTCACAATAGTTACAATGGCTGAAGTTTTGACACCCAAGTGCTGAGCCCAACTCTGAAATATGTTGTCCAGTCTCTCTCTTGCGCAGGCCCAGGGAAGAGAAACTCGTTCTTCTCAAAGGAAACAATCTTTAGCCCCAAAATTCTCCGCCAAACTTAGTCTTCCTGTGGAGCAGCTTCTCTGAATTTTTCTCGGCAAACACCCTCGAGAAAATAACTGAAATGAGTGGCACGTGATCCTCTATTGCGTCCTCCTGGAACACGAATTAGCTGAGGGAAATGGTTGAAAGATACTCCCAAAATTCCACAAGCCTCCCTCCAAATGTAGCAACGAATTTACCTCCATAGGATGCCACTTGAAGTCCACTGAAAGAAGGGTGATTTCTCCCCTTGGAGAACTCTGTGCTAAACAACACTTGTGACTCAGCTGAATAGCCAAAACAACAATCATATATCAAAATGTCAAAAGCCCCAAATGATGCTTCTTTCCTACTATTTATGCTTGCTGGTCCTAGGTCTCATGTGGGTCCCTCCTATGATTTCGATCTCACTTAGGAAAATTGAATTCTTTACCAAGTGGTGCATATTATTTTTTAGGTGAGTGGCCCCCACATTCCACTAAAAGCTCTTCGACCCACTTTTCCTAAGTTTCTCCTCCAAAATTGTACCCAACACCCAAATTGCAAAAATGGAAATTCTTCTTAGCAAATTAATTTAATTGGGGACATTACAATCCTCCCCACCAAAAATTGCTTGTCCTCAAGTAATGCCTGAGCAAGCACCCTCTCGATACGCTGACCTCAACAGTCTCTGCACACAATACCAGGGTCCCAAATGTACCACCCAACCATCCCTGATATTTGACCTGTCTTGCCAGGATCCCAAGCCATTGTAATCAGCGTGAGGCATCCATTGCTCCACTCACTGCCCAACCTGGTATAGGCACCCGAAGCCCTCCGCATACCATTAGTAAATAGAACATCATGATCATATAAAGTCCTGTCTGTCTCCACGTGCAATTTCTCTACTAAGTCATCCATCTCATGTACTCCAAGGGTGGGCACTTGAAGATACTATCCAACTCCTGTGGAAATAAATCCTTCCTTGCACAAGCTTCCCCTAGACTCACCCTGCTGATCATCCCTCCATGTTGGTGAAGTCCCCCACGCCAACAAAAAATCACTAAAATCTAATGGAATATTTGAATGATTTACCCCTGTAGAAATCGATTCGTCCCCCACGGTGTTTGTACTACCAAATCCTGTGATGCTCGGATCCCTTGCTACTCTAGAAAGAGTGCCACCATGTTGTCGCTGCACAACTTTGACCATGACGGTCTTCCCATCATGTGCAAGTTGTATCCTCCTCTCTTGAGACCTGATGGAAAAATATCTATAGAGCCCCAACATATCTGGCCCAAGAATATCTGCGATGTCATGAACTACCCATCCAACACTCACCCTAATCCGTAGCAGCAACAAGGAAAACCAGCCTTGCCATGCAACAAAGGCCTCAACGCTCCCCCACATGTCAAACCAAATGTGAATTGGGTTATCCTCTTGATCCCACTCATCACAAAACAAAGTGTCCCATCAACCAACCAACTCCCCGGATCCCACAACTAGAACAATTGCAGCATAGTCCTGACAGCTGCTGGCACCAACTTGTACCACATCTCAAGTCCCTGCATGCAATGAATATATGGATTCCCTACATCACGAACCAATTTGGTGCATGTGAAATTGCCCTTTGCCGACCATACCACGTAGTGGGATCTATCATCTTGCCTATTGAAAGTGCTCCCAAATACTGCTTGGAGTCTAAACATCCATCTGCAAGTAAGGTCCACCAACCATTGTTGATGCTCTTGAGACACCTTAGAATGTCTCACCAAAAGGTGGTCATGCATCTCCCTAAGTGTGGGCTCAAGGGTGGTGCAAATGTTACCTCTACAGAAGATTAGACTACCCCCAAGCATGCACCATCAACTCGCGCCCTGACCATATGCCACAGCTGGAAAGCCTCTCTCTTGATGCACCGTGTCCCAACCAACTATCTCAAATCATCCTCCAAGGAATTGTTGCTCATGATGTGAGCATCAAGAGACGATATCCAAGTCCCCTATGTTAGTGTGCAATGCTGGAGAGTGATAAATGGAAGCTCACAGTCGATCATGTGTTCAACTCGCTCTCCAAATCTGAGTGTTCCAAACCCAATGGTGTGCCTGATGCCCTCGTCATGAGATCTCTTTGGCGGAAACACTTAAACAACCTGTCGTGCATTATCATCCTCTGCTGCACTCAAATATGTACCCCTACACTCCTTTGCATAGCACTGAACTCCGTGGCACAACTCCATGCACCACTGGATACCAATGCTCAATGCCATGCCACCATCTACCATAAGGCATCCCATATGTGCCCATACATCCACCACTCTGCTGGTACACCCACCACAATGTGATCTACACATCCTCATCTGCCCAGGTACACCTAAGTGGCCCAACTCCTCACATGCAATCAGGAATAACACTACCATGTCGAACCTCAATAGCTCTATTTCCCAATACATCAATAAGAGAGCACTGTCTCCATATGATGCCTTGTCTAGTGGCCTGACGATGCCACCTTCTCCTACCAACTCTTGCCAGAGTAGTCTAATCATCCTACAATCCCTTGTACACCCAACATGCCATGGCAACTCATGAAATCTGCTTGCTCCCCTGTCAATCCATCCTGTCACTAGTGCTGTCAGGAACTTTGAACGAGACGTGAAAAGGTGTGTGCACACAACCGTCGAGTCCATCATGTAGCTACTACCATCACTTATCGAGTCCATGATGTGACGGAGAATCCCACCTGGATCCCAACAATAGTTTGGCCCTCGAGCCCCTCTGGTAATCCACAACCTCTACTGAATTGTGGCCATGGATGCATCTAACCTCCTAGCCAGCTCCACCGGATACCAACTCAGCATCTCTCACCATCCAACCCTGAGAGAGGGATCGAATGCATGGACAACCATACACGAAACACGTCCTCCATCCTGTGAATGTTGCACTCTGGGCAACTTGTGTCACCCCATCTCACTAGTCTGGCCAATCCATGTAATCTGCCAAGGTAACACAACCTCTCTCTCACCAGCTTGCGGAGGTGGCCCAATAATGCTGCAAGCACCATCGATGTATGCTTGAAGGGGACTGTCATCTGAAAGTATGACATCTTTGTTGGTTGCCGATGCATCTGACTGCTCCTCATCGATGGCTGACTCTAAGGATGGTTGCTCATCCTCTTCCACCATGGGCTCAACATGAGCCACTAACTGTCCCACCAAAGATAGCTCATCATGCATAACATCTTCAACAATCAACGACAGGTAGCTACAGTCTGGAAAATCTTCAGAGATCTGGATGCCTCTGTACCTATCGACTCCTCATCAATGGTGTATATGTCTCCCGACGCCTCATCAACCTCTTGTGTGCTGCTATCACCTGAAAACTCGGACATGGCCCTGAACACCTCATTAATGGATCCCTCAACAATGGATGACACCTCATCAATAGATGGCCCTCTGAGTGTATGCTCTACTCTCTCCACTATGGTGTCAACCGAAGCTACCAAAGGGATCTCCAACAAGGGTGACTCCTAAGTCACACTAGACTCACCAACACGCTCCTCACACTCTCGTGTGCCCATAATCCTAGGCTCCTGATATCTAAAGCTAGTTCTCCACCAACAAAAGCGCCTCTCGGTCTCATCCTTTAACTGTCCTCTTCTATGCTTCTCAAATGAGAAAGCCCTCTTGATCCTAGGGTTCAATGCCTCACACTCATTAATCCTATCCATGGAGGGCCTCATCAAATCTGCAAAGGTGTCTGGTTCCCTCTCCTTCTTCGGTTCACCCATAAAATGAGGCATGGTAGGTTAGTTGGGCTGGCCATGGGTATTGTTCTGTTGAACTGAGTGTGCATGTGTGTGGCTTCTATGTTGGTTATATCTCAACGTCTCCATCATTTGTTGCAACCTCTCTAGGACTTGTTGGTTTTTACTCTTCAACAGTCGGTTATGCCTCATCAACTCCTCCATGATCCCTTGTGTACTCTTTCCTTTCAGTGTCATTAGAGTGCCCATAAATTCACCAATCACTATGAATGCATGGCCCAAACCTCAATGATCTTGCTAGCTCCCCCACAGCTAGCCAAGATCATGCTCTGATACCATTGTAATGTTCCTAATGCAAAATTAACGGTGATAACCAACGACATGCAGAAATTCAACACATATTTTTCAACAAACACCCAAGAAACATAAAATGCTCCAAACACACCAAATGGGAAATTTTATTATATATATAACTACTGGAGTACAATGTGAAATAGGAAGAGTGCACTTGGGCTTGCACAAGGCAAGCTACAAGCCTCAGGTGATTGTTATATCAATGCCCAACTGTTGCAAGAGTTTATCTTCCAGAAATCTGTGCTGGTCCAGTAATTCTACGCTGTTGGCTGTGTTGAGACCTTGATTTGACCCCTCAAATCCACCCATAAAATTTTGCAAAATTAGAGCAGAGATCCTTGCCAAAAACCCAAAAAAACCCAGAAGGGTTTTGGCAAATTCTACCGATGACCCATGACCCAAATTTTAAGTTCACTCCTCCTCACTGGCTTCCAAATAATTCTGCTGTTTTATGTCCCCAAAACTCCCCCAATTTTTTTGCAAAATTAGGAGGAGACTCTTTGACCCCTGACTAACAAAACCTAGAAATGTTTTGGGCTAATTTCGACCTCCGGGAATTACCCAAAATTGGTGCTACGCCCTCCTGAACAGAATTGTGTCCTCCAGTGCTGGAATCTGCTAAAATCCTTCTTATCCCTTCTCAATCTACTAGTAAAAGTCTCTAGGAAATTTCTTCGAAAGTAGGAGAGATGATGGGTTAAAGTTTCGACACCCAAGAGCTGAGCTCAACTCTGAAATATGTTGTCAGTCTCTCTCTTGCGTAGGCCCAGGGAAGAGAAACTCGTTCTTCTTAAAGGCAACAATCTTCAACCCCAAAATTCTCCACCAAGATTAGTCTTCCCCTGGAGCAACTTCTCTGAATTTCTCTCGGCAAACACCTTCGGTAAAATAGTTGAAATGAGTGGCACGTGATCCTCTACTGCTTCCTCTTGGAGCACGAATTAGCTGAGGGAAATGGCTGAAAGATGCTCCCAAAATTCCACAAGCCTCCCTTCAAATGTAGCAGCAAATTTACTTCCCTAGGGTGACACTCGAAGTCCAACGAAAAAAGGGTGAGTTCTCCGCTTGGAGAACTCTATGCTAATCAACACTTGTGACCAATGTTGCAGGAAACGTCCCCCCCCCCCGGCTCCAACCCCCAAAACGTGGTCCGTACGGAACCGTACAAGATTCGCCCCTCGAAACGCGTTTTGGAAAATTTTTTACGCTTCCTGGTTTTTTGGAACTGTACGGACTGATCCGTGTTTTCGTACGGCGGATTCGCGTTTCGTACGACAAATCCCTGTATGGAAGCGCCATGCTTCCTGTACGGATCTGTACAGATCTCCGTCAGTTTCGTACAACGCTGTACGGATCCGACTAGCGTAGCAAAAAAAATGACTTTTTTATTTTTTATTTTTAAATTTTTAACTTTAGTTGGGTTAGAGGGTGGGTTAGTGTTGAGTTAGGGATAAGATGAAAAAGATATAAGCTCTCTTTCACCTCCTTAGATGTTTCTTAGATGCTCCCTCATGGTAATGTTAAATTCTTAAAGTAAAAGTGACATTCTCCTTTATTTTTCATTTTCATCCTTTTACTTAAATTTTTAACATTACCATGAAATGACTTAGGATGTTTGAGAGTGGTTCCAACCTGATCGGACTTCATATGTAGAAAATAGAATTTCACATCCTATTCAAAATTCAGCAGACTTAACAGTTTTCAGGAATTCAGGATCAACGGTATGGTGGCGTTTCATTAGATTATATCATGTATGAGGGTATGTGATTAGCATTTAATCAAGAGCACCAAGCCCTATATGCACCCTAGTATTGGTGGTGTTAATTGTTGAACTCCTTTGTCATGTCGTTAGCAAAAAATTACATTTCAATCAACTCAAAATCATCGATCAAGCATGTTAAGTTCTTTCTACCATATTTTAAGGCTTGCATTAGGTAGTTTGATCAATTTTGGGCAATTTTGACTAATGTCCCTAGATAATCGAGGTAGAGGCAAAGGCTAGACAGGAGGAGAAGAATCTAGATTATAAATGGTTGATGCTCAAATAATTAATCATTAATGTACAATGGATGTCATATCTATCTTGTTTTATGTACAAATATGCATGCTTCCATATCTTTTATAATTAATTTGGTATTTTGGATGTTTTTTAATATAAATGCAAAAAAAAAAAATTAAAAAAAAAATATATATATAGTAGACGCTTCCGAGACGCTTCGCTGTCTAGATTTTTTGGAAATGACACTTTCACGTCCCTGCTTCCAAAAAATGTCCCTGCTTTGTCCCCGCTTCGTGCAACGTTGCTTGTGACTTAGTTGAATAGCCAAAGCAACAATCAAATATCAAAATCTCAAAAGCCCCAAATGATGCTTCTTTCGTCCTATTTATGCTTGTTGTTCCTGGGTCTCGTGTGGGTCCCCCCTATGATTTCGATCTCACTTAGGAAAATTGAATTCTTTACCAAGTGGTGCGTATTATTTTGTGTGTGAGTGGCCCCCACATTCCACTAAAAGCTCTTTGACCCACTTTTCGTAAGTCTCTCCTCCAATTTTTTCCCAACACCCAAATTGCAAAAATGGAAATTCTTAGCAGTTAATTTAATTGGGGACATTACACGATTTTTGAGGGCTCACTGCATAACAAAACAAGGTCTATTGAATTGTACTTACAAGTGTAAGTTGTGGTGATCTCAATCTTTTCCCCCCTATAGTAGAAATGTAAGTTTGTAAGGGACTTCTTTAATGCATTGGATATCAAAAACTTGGTTTTAGATAGGTTGATTGTCAACTGTTGAAGGTCGCAAAAGCTGGCCAATGTGTTGATCTTTCTATGCAGGCGCTTAGGTGTAGAGGCCAACAAGATAAAGTCATCAATGAAGAGGAGCATGGAAATCAATACTTGATGTAGAAGATATCCATCTCCCTCCTAGATGTGTTCATGGTGGAAGGACAGTAGGTCATCAATATAGATCTGGAAGAGGGTTGGCGAGTGGGGGCAGCCTTGTTTTACCATGATGGTACTTTTGATAAAGTTGGAAGGTCGTTTGCCATCTTGAGGTGTCCCAAAATTGACTCGTACAATCTCATGTTGGCTGCCAGGAGGGTCTCAAAAATGTCAATGTTGTGGAGTACTATAGTTGAAGTATATATATCAACTATAGACCTTCACAGAGCAATGATGAGCCTCCTTAATAATGTCTTAAGAGTGTGAATATGTGATCAATCATCTAGTTGCTTTGGGCGGAAACTTCCTTGCCCTTTAGCCTTGAGGTGTTGACTCTCTAGCTCCTTAGAAAGCCATTGGTGTAAGGCCGTGGAATAGAGCTTGGGGAATGTATGATCCACCATGATAGTCTAGTGGTTGTTCAGATCAAAGCTACTCGATTTGTGGATTGGACGGACAATTTTCATTTTTAAGGAGGGGGAAGCTTGAACATATCACATGGTTAAATAAATCTACAATATAACACTCAAGAGATTGGATGCCATGTCTGAAAAATTCGTCCTGAAGCCCTTCGTCATCTGCTAATTTGTTGGTACTCATGACTTTGACTACCTTCTAATGTCCCTCTCAGGGAAAAAGGTGGCATAAAGAGGGAGGAGAGGAGATGTGGGTGGTTGTCCAGGAATATTGTAAAAGGAGGTTGTGTGGGAGAACATGGAATAGGGGTCAAGATCAGGTGGGTTGGCATGGTGTCAATGAAAAAGGGGATACTAGAAAGTTTTAGGAGGGTGGTGGAGGGCCTTAGAAATTTCTTGTCTTCTTTGGGAGAGCAGTGTTCGCCTTTTGCAGTGGAGGAGTTTACGATCTATTTTTCAAAGGTTTTATGTTTTGGTGTCAGTTGTATTAAGCAAATAGGTTCACTATTCTACTTGGCTCTTTTTCAAGTATATTTTTGGTCAATTTTATTCGTTGGAATTGTAAGTTTAAGTTGTGTAGTTTACGCGATCTAAGCGGTTGGGGGATTTTCAAGGCATTGGATCCATTTATCATTCAAAAATTCAATTTAAATAATTAATTTTTTCCCCTGAAATTCAACAAAGATTTTTTGGGCTTAAGGAATGAGAGGGATGCTTTTTTTTTTTTTCAAAAATTGCACTCTAAAAGAGGTTGAATAGATTTGATCCCTCTTCACGCATGCTAGATCCATGCTTAAAATGGATATATAGTGGTAGCTATATATATTTGAGAATTGATGATGATCATGATTAATATCCATCATGATATAATTGGGCTAATAAACCTTTAGAAAGAAAGGAAAATATCATATCTTATTAAATATTATATTATGTTACTTCATTGAATTCTCTCGCATTTTATAGATCTAGGTTAACTATCAAGTGAGAGTGATTCGTGCTAAAACATGTAAATGCTCAATTATGAGTGTGGGTGGCCACAAGATGGAGGGAGATGTACAGAGGAAAATGATCTAGGGACTAGATCATGGTCCTTTCTATCTATCTCTCCTAACATTTGAGGTTGAATGAGAGAAAATCAAGATAGAATGGTGTCCCAAATAAGAGTTGGGGGAAAATTTGGACGAGCCATTGTGCTATTATTTGGAAGATGCAACTAGTTTTCAGTGTTTAGGTGATCTCGCCTGTTGGTTGGTAAGGGATCTGGTTTGGAAATGTCTCTGAGGTCTTTGGGGATGGTTGATGGCCCCTCAAGTTTGCACCAATATGGAGGAGTCAATGCTACTATCAATCAGTGTTGCGGTGCCTCTAGCTAATGGGAGCACTATAAAGAAGGAAGTTTTTCTTAATTGTGTGAGGTTTGGTCTAGGAGGAGGTTAGAGAATGTGGGCACGAAGTCTAAAGGCTTTTGCATGTAAAGGGATAGACATATTTGGTCTTAGTACTGGAAGAAACTGGATAGGGTTTGCAACCCCTTGAACAAACAATAAAATTTTCTACAAATCTCAGAATAAATGCATAATGGAATATGAAGTGCTCCCCTATCTCAACTTTACAAAGATGACACAATTGCCAAATCCTCTTTGCTCATACAATCTTTGGTCCATCTCAACTTGAAGTGTATGTGACACTACCTGGAAGTGGCCTTAAGGGGGATACAAGGAGAGTGTGCCTGATGATGAGATGTGTATGGGGGTTGGATGACAAGTTTGTCGTTCACCTCTATGCAATGCTTACCACAAGAGGCCATATTTAGACATAAATCGTCTTAGGGGTTTGTCCAAGTAACCTTCAAAGACTTCTGGGAAATGTCATCTCAGATGATCGTGTTCAACTCTTACCTAGTCGGTAAGAGGCAACCAGACACATCACGGAGTATTGAAATAGAGAAAGCTGATTCATCAAAATACCAACACTCAATAAGGTCTTAGAACCTTGCAAATCAACACTTGTTGGGACCATGTGGATTGCAATGGACTTCGATGAACAATATGCTTGATATAGGTACTAGTTATGACTTATTGCTGAGTCGGTGAAACTCTAAATGTGGTGTATCATGATTAACACAGGAAAATAACCTTAAGCTAGAAGGATTAAGCACCAAAGTTTGCAAGAATTATGTGTCGGGATATTGTTTGCATGCATCTAATGAAGCATCAAAGAAGAAGGATTTGCATTTTCTTGATTGAAGCTCGATTGGCCTCTAGTAAACAAGGTCCCCAAACCTCTGAAACATAAAGAGTTGTGGGCTGGATAAGGAAATCCATAAGAGACATCTTGGACAAAATATCCTGTAAACAGTGTGATTGAGAACAAAATTTTATTTCCGTAGGAGTTTGTATTGGTCAAACGTGCTGGCTATGAGATCAAAAACACTTTGATTGAACTTCACAAATTACAATTGTAATATCACTAATCTATTCATCATGAAAGGGTTGTTCCTTCTTGTTAAAAGACTTGAGATATTCAATCTCCATAGCTTTAGACTTTAAAAAGGAATTTATGAGCCTTAAGAGCAGGACCTTCATATATCAGACACAACATATCATTTTTGGAATTAATTTTGTGCTTTGTCCTCCACTTGACACTACATTTCTTATGCACATAGTGCTTTGTTAAATTTTCATAAATACGACATTTTTTCACCTAAAGGACTCTCACATACTTGACCATCTACGTGTAATTCCATTGCTTCGGCGTTACTTCCATTGAATTGAGTAAACTCTTAATTCTATTTATACCAATATGTGCACATTGGACAATTAACCAGATTCTTGAAACTTAGATCAAAGTTCAAGAATTTACCCATACTATTGCCTGTAGCCCTCAAAGGGTACCTAGTGCACAATTTCAACTAAAGCATTGACAACTTGACCTAGATGTGTTGTACCATTGCATCTTTAGCTTGTGTAATGAAATACAGGGATTTCTGTTTAAGAGAGAGAGAATCGTAGTCCCCTAGTACCACCATAGGTTGAAGATCTTGTTAGCATCCTCTTTAGTTTGATATACAAATTCCCACCAACCTTTGGTTAAAATATGATAATTTGGGATATATCCAAAACCCTAAAACAAGAACTTGGTAATCCATTGGAAAAGTCACCTATCTAAAATAAGACATCCAAAGAATCATCGAACAATCTCTCTCTTTTGCAAATCAAGGACCTGGCTCATCATAACATCCTCCCCAAGGTTATTTTTTCCCCTTTTGTAGTGTGATGCACCTTGCCATTTGGCATATTTTGAGTGACCGTGGCAATGTTGCACGAAGTGGGTACATTTTTTGGAAGCGGATATGCAAAAGCATCATTTCCCAAAAATCTAGGAAGCGAAGCATCTTAGAAGCATCTACTATATATATTTATATTTAAATTTATATATTTTTGCATTTATATCAAAAAACATCCAAAATACTAAATTAGTTGTTGAAGATATGAAAACATGCATATTTGTATAAAAATCAAGACAGTTTTAGCATCCATTGTACATCAATGGTATATTATTCGAGCATCAACCATCTAGATTCATCAACCATCTAGAATCTAGATCCTTCTCCTCTTGTCTCGTCTTTGCCTCTACCTCGATTGTCTAGGGATATTAGTCAACATTGCCTAATTTTGATCAAACTACCTAATCCAATCCTTAAAATATGGTGGAAAAAGCTTAACATGCTTGACCAATGATTTTGACTTGATTGAAAGGTAATTTTTTTCTAAGGCCATGAAAAAGGAGTTCAACAATTAACACCACCAACACTAGGGTACATGAGTTCATAGAGGGCCTGATGTTCTTGATTAAATGCCAATCACATACCCTCATACATGATATAATCTAATGAAAAGCCACAATCTCATTGATCCTAAATTCCTGAAAATTGTTAACTCTGCTGAATTTAGAATAGGATATGAAATTCTATTTTCTTCATATGAAACCCGATGAGGCTGGAACCACTCTCAAGCATCCTTAGTCATTTCATGGTAATGTTAAAGATAAAGGAGAATGTCACTTTTACTTTAAGAATTTAACATTATTATGAGGGAGCATCTATGAAGCATCCAAGGAGCATCGAGGGAGCACCTTGGGAGTCTCTGGGAAGCCCCAACCCATCTTAATTCAAAGAAAAATAAAATAAAAAATTTAGAACCCCGCGGAACCACCCATCTCCCTCTAGATCCATTACAGATCCACACGGATCCGTGCTCGAACCTCCATTAATCCGCAGTAGATCTTTTTCCAAATTCGCGGATTGGGAATCCGAAACCACTAATCGGGCTTGTGTGGTTCGAGATTTCCAGGAATCGCCTCAAAATGGCGGAACCTCGGATTTGATTTTCTGATCCGCGGTTCCGTTGGAGGATCACCCAAGGATCTGTATGGTACACGGTTCCGGCCTTGGATTCTGGGGGGGGGGATCGTGCAACACTGGACCATGGGGTAATACCTTTAAAATTTGATCCTTTTTGGTTGTCCTTCCTAACAAAAGATGACTAACATGAACTTCTTTGTTTCCCCATCAACTATTGACCTCCCATTGGACAACGAACCGTAGAAGACTAGTTTTAGAACTGTGGTTTGCACAAAACAAGGGAAATCCAAATTGTAGGATGGAGAAACCACAATCCCACTTTACATCATCTTAAGGTCAAAAGGCTGAAAACTTTTTTGTTTTCCCTATATCTTTAGAATAACTGGCAGCATCCTCATCCTCTGTTTTGGAATTGGGATGTCTCTAACTTCATTTGTAATTCAACTAATTTTCAATTTTCCTTTATTTTAATCTCTTCGGTTATTGTTATAGTTTTTGGTGAAGAGATAGAAAGCCTCTCTCTCTCTCTCTCTCTCTCTCTCTCTCTCTTATTATCTAAAAGTGAGAAAAGAGGGAACAAGAAGACCGAAATTTGTCCATAAAATGAAATCTCACCAAAAAATCTTACTTGGCTCTCCCATAGAAGCGGGCTCCTTTGTTGATTTTTGAGTAGCTTGGGAGGTACTCCAAGCCCTAGGGTTCGGGGTTTGGAGGGCAAAGCGCCACAAGAGTCACTGTGGGCTTGGAACCTAAGCATGGGGTTTTGCACCCATTGGAATTTGGGCCAAAACCATGAAGAATTTGAGCATGATAAAATTTGAGGTGATAGAGCTTGGCGTGGCGATTCTAACGCTTCGAAGATCACTCAAATTGGAGCTCTAGAACTTGGTCCAAAAGTCATGTCTCTTCATCTAATTCGTGGAGCCCTCTTATGTGTATAAATAAGAGGTGAGATGGAGTCATTCTACTCATCCAATAATTGCATCATTCATAGAATTCTCTCTGAAAAAGGCCGAGCTCAAGAAAGAGGGCGAAGGAGGTAAAGAAGTATGTTTTAGGGCAAAGAAACACCTGTGATTAGGCTGAGCTGCTACAGGAGGTAGGCCGCAGGCCTAAAGGCAAATCTGGGCACGATTTTGGGTGGTATTTATCTCTGTTTTGGGTCCAAAATGAACAGGAAGGAAGGCCACCTTGAGGTGAATCTGGATACCTGTGCGTGGATTTTTGAGGGCTGTCTTCCCTGTGTTATGATGCCACAGCCCTATTCTTTGTTTGCAGACTTGGCCGCAGTCCTGTGAGGAGTTTTGTGAGGACTGCTCTCCTTAACAAGCTGAAACAGGGTGCCATATAAAGCAGCGAAGGAAGGAGGATCTTGTGGAAGGAAGACCGCATTCTTCTAGGTGACTGTTGGAGCGGTTTTAGGGCTGTGATATATTCTGTGGGTGCCCTAACCAGTGAAGAGCTACAACAGCATGCACAACCAGAGGTATGTTGATGAGATAGTGTTGATTTGATGCTAGTTTGGGTGATGTCCTAGTGTGGACAAGTTGCAGCTTGTGGGTGCCATTTGGAGGAATTTTCATGGAGGTCAAAAGTCCATCCTAGGAGCAGAACTTGCAGTAAGTATTGGGCATCATTGGTCTGGTGGAGGGCAGCGTGTTGATAGCCCAAAGTTGCCCTAGACAAGTTATTTTGACATGACAAAGAAGAGCTGAAGGTTGGGTGAAGATTGGTGCCAAAGTGCAGCACCTTGATGGACAAAGGTGACTGCTAGCCTGGCAGATTGGAGCTCGGGAATTGGCCAACCTAGAGAGCAGAGTGGATCAGCCCATGTACGCGAAGCAGAAGTGACTTGCAGCAGTGTTAGGTGGCAGCCCTCCTGGAGTCTCTATGTGTTGTCCTTTGAAGGACTAAGGGGCAGCTAGTGAGCAGTACGGAAGCGAAGGACCGACAGGACAAGTACAAGATACGACATCGAGAAGTTGCAGCGAAGTTTGTCATTGTATCTTGTTTACCATAGACTGTTGTATTATTCAGATTTGGTTTAATATAACGAAGATTGGGTTGTACATTATTGTACAATTTTGTTAAAAAATGTGTATACTTGTGCATATGTTATTTACTGCTTTATATTTTCTGCTGTGCAAAGTAGTTTTGGTTGAGATTCTTGGTTTGGTAGCGTCAATGATTTTAAGATTCTAACCTAGACCCAAGATCATGGAAATTCAAATGGCCTTATTGTTTATTTGGAGTCAATTTTCCTTGGGATTAACAAAAAAGGGTGCTTTTGACAGAATATATTTGACTTGAGTAGTGGTTGAGATTGGTATGATAGGCATACACAAAACTTTGCTTTCAAATTCATGAAGGATGTAATGTTATAATCTTGTATTCTCTCAGATATATAAGAAACATACATTTATGTATTATTTTATTGTTATCTTTAGTATTTACAGTTTTGATTTAAATAGAAAGTATCATCTCTTTAATAGCAGAACTTGACATTGATGTGTGTCATGATTTTATTCACGAATCTGATTTTTATTGTCGTTTAATTTTAGCTTAAAATGAGAATATTTATGATTGATCTTTAATTGTCCATGTTTGATAATCTAATTTGATATTTGCATCTTTGTTTTAGAGGTTCCATAATTAATTTGTATATATTTAAAATTATATTCTGGTCCCATTCACATGCCCCTAAAAATTTGGAGGTAGCCATTAATTTTTAATTGAATCTTATGCTTTGGCTCCCTTATTCCCAGTCGTTGGAGTAATATGAGTTCACCTCTAAGTGAAAGGTTTCCTTCATCAAATATCTTACACTATCCATTGGTTTTGTTCAATTCTCTGAGGGACTTTGAAATAGATTTAGTGGTACAGAAAAGGGTTCCTTCACATTGTACTTGATCCTTTAGTTCTTGCTTTTCCTTGGGGTTTGACTAAAATGATATTTTATATTGACAGCTATAGTTTTGTTAGGCGACTTTGTAATACAATATATGAATATCAAGGGCAACTTTGATTTCAAAAGCTTCATTATAATTGTTTGATGCCTTTGTGTGGTGTAGTCAAGTTTGTATCATATTTTTTCTTAGTTAATATATGAAAGTATACAAAAGCTAAACGAGTATATATTTTGGATTTTGTAGGAGGAGGACTTTGGTTGCTATTGGGACACATGACTTGGACACCTTGCAAGGACCTTTTACATATGAGGTAAAAATGGTTTCTAGATGCCAATGTATGCAGTGTTGGAGTATTTATGCTTAATAATGTTTGGGAGTAGCAAAATGTTCTATAATGTCCACTTTATTTTAGAGACAAGTGACTAATGTAACATTTAGAAGTTATGTTTTGGGGTTAGCCAGTGGCACCACTTGAATCCCTTGGGGACGTTATAAATGAAATGAGGCATGTATACTGAAGACGTCACACCATTTAGACATTAAAAGGAAATTCATGTAAGAAATATTGACGCGAAGCCCATAACAAGAATGAGAAATAGAGACATTAGGTCATGTTTCCAAAATGGAGACATTTGGAGACCATAATCAAAGCACTTTAGAGTAGTAGGATGAAGTTTTGTAGAATGTTGCCATTGCCTACAAAAATCTTGACGAAACTTTATAATTGATTATCTTAACATAGATAGAAACTAGATTAGAGTTGCTCACATTTGCAAAAATCATTTTGAAGATGATGTTAACAAGAGTATGACACTAGTCCTAATGCGAAGCAGCACATTCCCTTGTTTTTTCTTTTAGCCAACGTAAATGCCATGATAAAGAAGCAATAGTATGAAGGTGCAAATATAGGTGCAATTTGAAATATAGTATGCTCCCGCTTTTGTAGACAAAGGACTTGTGCATAAATGCCTTCATTAGGGCAGGAATGTAAATGCATGTCTAGCACGACAAATATTCACCCTCGAACAAGGATTACAATGGTTGAAGGTATCTATAGTTCTTTGTACTTTGAGTGATGATTATTAGGGATTTTAATTGAAAATTTGGATAATTTTAGTACAAATTGAATGCTTTCCCTAGAAGTACTTTAGAAGGATGCTATCACATGAACTTAGTGACAAAGCCACCTTTTGGATTGACAAAGCATTTCGGTGTGGGTAATTTGCTATAAACCACATAGGGATATGCCATTGTTTTAAGATAGCTTGTAGCAATAACAATTGAAAGAGAAAGATGACCCACAAGTCATGGCACTGAAATTGCCTATATGTTAGTACCTAAGTGTTAGAGAATGCTATCACATCAATTTGGGGACTTGCACCCCAAAGCTAGCTTCCATACTGGAAAAGCTTTTTGGTGATTAATGCCTTATAAATCAACTCTCTCTCTCTCTCTCACAATTGTAATGCATGTGCTATTATAAGCACATACCCATCACACACAATTATAAGGCAAGTATTAATGTGCTGTAATGTAGAAAAAATGCATGTGCTGTAGACCCTTTGGTTTCAGTTTGTTTTACACATCATTATTTAATTCCCAACCCCATGGTTCATTCCACATTTAAACATGAATATAAAATGCAAAATAAACACTGCTAGGCTACCACTTCTTTTCACTTTCACTTTCAGGCTTCAGCTGATAAAATAATTACACAAGCATGCACAGAAATTTAGGACTCTAGATTTTTGGTCAATCTCAGACCCTGGAAAAACCCCAAAGGGGAAAACCAGTTTGAAGGAGGATTTTATTTGCTAATCTCAGAATTTATTACAGCATTAAAAACTCATCAAGGGTACTTATCTCTCCCTTGAAATTGTGCCAATCCTCTAGAAATTCAAGGTACAGTCTGAAACTCGTTCTACTGTCAGCAATCTCTGCTCCTCAAACTGTGTACCACTGTCAGACTTCTTTCCTCAAATTTTGTGCAACAGAACCAGCAAATAATTCCTTGAACCTTCAGCAGACTCAGCCCTTGATTTCAGTGCTGTCAGACTTCAGCAATTCCTCCATGAACTGCGTGCTTGACAGACTGCCTACTCAGCCTAGATTTCGGTGCTGTAGCAGTCTTAAAATTTGTGCCTCAGACCTCAATTTTCATGCTGCTGTTCATCACTTTTTCTGCCTGGAAATGTGTGCTGGAAATGCTGCTCTCAGCCCCTCAGAAATCATGCTGAGAGATAGCTTGCTAAACCTTGGTCTGCGTGCCTGCTTTCTAGCCTGGAAACTTGGGTCTGTTTGGTGGCTTTTCCTTGCTGTAAGTATGGTCTCTCTCCTTCAGCAAAATATCAGCTATCACAGCCTCCTTGTCTCCTCCTCCTCCTTGCTCTTCTCTTCCTCAACTCTTGCACATGAAGAATGAATTGTTCTTTTTAGTCTCATTAGGGGTGAAAAGCCCTATCCCTAGCATCAAGGGCTGAAATTAGATCTCAGCTCTCCTTGACCAATGGTGGAGATCTAATCTCCCATTGACCCCTCTTGTGTCTCCCCCTTCATTAATGAGCCTCCCTAGTCATTTTATAACTTGTTTTTGTACCTTGTACCTTTTTTTTCATAAAGTCAGTTTAATTAACTTTAATATACTGAAGTACCATGTACTTTTTGTACCTCATAAAGTAACTAAAAAGTCACATGACTTTAATAACTCATAAATTCACTAAAAAGTGGGTCTTGTGTTTTCCTAGGCCAAAGGCAAAAAGCACTAGGAAACACCTCCTTGGTATCTTTTTCTCAACATAAATCATGCGAACTAAAGCATCTCGCTCTCTCACAATTGTTATGCATGTGGTATTTTCCACAACACACGCCCATCACACAATTATAAGGGAAGCATTAATGTCGAATGAAATCCCAACAAAGGGGTATGCCATTGTTGTCATATAGCTTGCCTCATCACATGGATAACAACAACAAACCTAGGTACTTGCATCCCAATACCAACTTTTGGATTGGCAGAGCATCCCAAAACCAACTTTTTGGATTGGAAAAGCTTTGTGGTGTAGGTAATTCTTTATAAATTGTTATGATTTAACAGCATGGCTTAGTTCGCATGCCTTAGTGCAAACAAGGGTCATTTTTTCTACGTATTAATCATTGTAAGAAGTTGAGGTTTAATTGCAATTACATGTTATGAATAAAGGCTTGGAGGGCACTTTTCTAGTTTGTTTTTAGCCCACACATGCTTGTATTCATCACTCATAATTTGATCTGGATATGGAAAGAGGAGCATTTTGGATGAAGAAGATTTCCTAGGACAATTGTTGAGGGAGATAAGATAATAATACTAATGTCCAACAAAAGTTGGTCAATGTGACTATTGAGTACAATGATGTTGGTACAAAGTAGGAATCCCAAAATGTCAACTATATAAAGAACAAAAAATAAAGCATGGTGTCTAGATCAGTGTTCCAAGCATCCCGATTTTATTGGGAAAAAATTACGATTTTTTGGCCTAGCCGATGTTTTGCCAATTTTTATTGATATTTTGGTGTTATCTTAATTTTTCTGTTGTTTGTTGATTTTTATGGTTTTTTGGTTTTCCAGACCCTTGCCAATTTTATCCCGATGCCAATGTTTGCAACATTGGTCTATATGCTAGAACATGGAAAACCCTTAACTCAGGAGCAGGCAGCCACAATGGGAGGGAGATGTATAGAGGGAAAGATCCAGCGACTGGGTCATGGTCCACATGAGGAGCTCTTGCCATTATTTTCAAAGACAAAAATGAAGTTGTGAAATTTGGCACCTTTATAGGTCTTGTGTATGCTTGAAATGATCAAAGGTAATCTTGCATTGTGCATGCACCCTGGGATGAGGACTAAATATTCACTATTGAATGAACACATTGCTTGCAAATGATTGAAGTGGACGTGTACCCTCCTCTACAATGCAAGCAAACACATTGAAATAGGAGCTCTAGCACAAAGAAGGGATAAATGTGTGGATAAATGTACCTGAATCAGGAATACCAGAGAAAGAATTTACCCCCAAAACAGAAAAGTTTGGCCTAGTGAAACAAAGAAAGAGAAAGGAAGAATACTTTCATTGGCAATGCTATTGGCAAGGAGGACGGGGATGTCTTTGATGATGACAAAACTGGCAATGATTTGCTATTTCGAGTAACTGTGTCTGCTTTGTTGGGTGTCCAGATATGGGGATAAATAGTTTTATTGCTTGTTTTGGATCATTGCTTCGGGGAATTTGATGGCACTGGCTGAATGCTACCTTAACAAGGGTGATGATAACCTTACAGAGCACCTATGGGAGTTCCAAATTCTGCTGGAGGAAAAGACAACTAGCCATCAAGTTTTGTAGATATCTTTTTTAAAATCATCTTGTCAGTGAAAATCATCTATGAAACATTATTCTCATGTTAAGGGGGGGCATGAGTGTGAACACTCCAATAATATCTGGTAGTAGTAAATGTTTGTATAATGTCCTCTTTATATTAATGGCTTGTGACCAATGTAACATTTAGACTCTATTACATCTAATGAATCAAATAGAATCCGTCTTTTTCTATAGTTTTCTTCTGAGAAAAGTTCTAGGCATCATTGTTTACAGTTCCAGATACACATTTGGATTGACATTTTTGTATATCGTAATTTAAAATGTTCTGTTCATCATTTTGTGAGTTGTTTAAATTCATTATGCTATTCACAAATCTACATTGGCTTCCTTGTTCATGTTTTGCTCATCTTAATCTAGATTCCTTCACATTGCTTCAATTTCTGTTTGCTGCTTTTGGCAGCCATTGTATAGATTTGATTTGCATTGTTGTTATTCTGAATATCTTTGTCACAAATCAATTAGCTGTTAAATCAGAACGTCAAAATCATTTGATGGTAGTTCTATTTTGTTCATATCCTGTGTGTCAGACATGTGACATGCTAGGATACCTGTCCAACATGTTTGGCACATGCCCTAAAATAGGACACATGCTAAACACCTGCCAGACGTGCCTTAGATGTGTCCTACCTGTTTGACTCTAAAAAAACATTTTTTCATTGATATTTTCTCACTTTCAGAGGTACGGAAACAGTTCTTCTGGTTTCTCATTGTGCAGGTGAAGGGTGAAATTGAGATTTGAAAGGATTCCAAGTGTTTTCTAAATGTTTTGTTTTCTTTAAAATTGTATCTGTCTATGTCTTATTTTTGTGTTTGTAATTTGTAATTTTTTTAATATCTATAATTATTTTTGAATCTCTCTCCCTCTGTGTGTGTGTGTGCGTGTCTATATATATATATATATATATATATATATATATTCTGTGTTCTGTTTCTGGGGTTGAGTGTCCCATGTCAGATACTTGTATTTCCGTGTCCTGTGTCCTCATGTCATGTGACTTAATTTGTTATGTATCTTTCTTTTTTGCAGGCACTGGCACCTTCTCAAATCAAGTTTGTTCCATTGAAACAGGTTCTTTTCTTTCTCTCTCCTTTCATTGATCTGATAACTTTGTTAACATGATATTAGCATCCGAAATAGAACGAAAAGTGTAAAGAACAATTATGGGATCTTAAAGTTTTCACTCTCGAGTAACTATTGTCTCAAATGATTGCCTGTTCACATTGCTAAGTTCCTGTGTCTACCACTGTTCTGCAGGAGAAGGAGTTCAGAGCTGACGAGCTTATGGAATACTACAAGGTAGATATGGTTCATAGTATTTGACAATACAAGTGATAGACTGGTTATATTTATTTTATATAAACCCTCTTTCCAATCTATCTTGTTATGCTTGGGTGAGCTTAGCATTTGAAAATAGTAATATCAGATGGCCAAAACTATTTTATAGCACAGCACAGACGATAACAGGGTACAGATTGTAGCAGGGCAAAGGGATACAAAGATAAGTTTACTAGTCTAGGTAGTAAATGGATTGAATATTTCAGTAAATATTGGCTATAGTATGGTGTGTTGCTTTCCATTTTAGTGTTAACTTATAATCGTGTATTTTTTTTGCAGTCAGATATGAAATTAAAGAAGTTCCTACACATTCTTGAGAACTCGTCAGTATTTCCAGTGATTTATGATAGCAAAAGGTATATTTTAGGTTGATAATAGAAGCATTTTAAAGTAGTGTGATGGATTTAATTGTAAGAAACTATTTGGTTGTTGAAGGATCAGTATGTGTGGCTCTAAGACTAATGCAGCTATTGTGAGTCAATAAATGTTAGTCTTGGCATTAGCTGAGCTTATAAATATGTTGTCCCACAGGCTTCTCTACTGCATAATTTCTGAATCAATTTCACTTTTTCCTTTGCTGTGCTGACATTTCCCTTTTGTAAATGTGGTTACATGCTGCAGAACAGTATTATCTTTGCCTCCCATTATCAATGGTGCACATTCTGCAATCACTTTGAAAACAAAGAATGTCTTCATTGAATGCACAGGAACTGACCTGACTAAAGCAAAAATTGTACTAAACACAATGGTGAGAATTTGCCATGTTATTATTTATTGTGTTCCCACTTCTGTATATAATGTACATTTCTCTGAATCTGATTATTGTTAAGAAAATCTGCTAATGGTGTGATATACATGGCATATGTCAGTGGTCTATTAAAAGTATGCCATGCAGCCTAGCCTGTGTAGTGGTTAGAAAGTAAATTATGTTCTTCGGAAAAGGAAAAAAATTAAAGATAAATTAGGTAATGGCCTTGCTTAGAATATCACATGACATGTTTGCAGATGGGGTTTGTAACAAAATTTTGTTTTCTGTTTATATTTGTGCAGGTGACAATGTTTTCTATGTACTGTGAAAGGAAGTTTGAGGTTGAGCCAGTTGAAGTCATAAACCCAGATGAAAAATCAGTCATATATCCAGATCTCTCCATTTGGAATTTGGAGATTGATTTACCTTACATTTGTAGATCGATTGGTGTTCCTCTCAAAGAAAATGAGGTGAGGTTGATTTTAATTATGATTTCTGATATCGTCTTTTCAATTCACCACTTCTGTTGTTAAATATACCCAAGTATTATAGACTAGTTGAATAACATTTAAGATAGAAATTTAGATTTAGGGGCAAGATTCAATTGCAACACTTCCAGAAATCTGTGTCGTGGTTCTTGGTTCATCATAAGACTGTCTGCACCCCGACTTACATGGGTGGGTCTAAAAGTTCAGAGTGATCCTGGAAACAGTAGCTCATTTGTGAAGGGGCTTAGATTTTAGACTACAGTTCTAGAAAGCCACAGGAAGCTTTTTAAACAAGCAATTCTGTCACCTCTTATTGAAAATAGGATTAAATAAATGTCTTTGATTGGTTCAAATCAATGTTTTAAAACTTGGACTCAGAACCAGTGGACAGTCTGCTCAGGCTCAGATTGTAATTGGTCTGGTTTATGATTTCGTTTACTAAAAACACGTAATAAATCAAAATTGTTGGATCGATATCATTCAACACAATGGGATCTGTATCAGGGCTTCTGTTGAGTAACAGGAGCAGTGATATTTGTATTCTGCAACTCGTATTTTTTATGGGAGTTGGAGCTGTTATTTTTGGCGTGTCTACTGTTAGAGGCAGCGTATGGCAGAAGAACAGGGAGACATTTGGTGTCTTTTGATGATTTAGTGCACTTATTTTTGGTTTGGTGCAATTCAGTGTTTGGAATTCTGAATTTTGGATGGATTGTGAGATTCTATTTTCATAACCTGAGGTCCAATGAGGTTGGAACCCCTCTCAAACATTCTGAGACAATTAATGATAATAAAAAATATTCATGTAAAATGGTAAAAGGGGAATATAATGAAAATGGAAAGTAGTAAGGAAAATATAAGGAAAATGGAAAGTAGTAAAGGGAAATATAAAGAAAATGGGAAATTTTTGTTTTTCAGGGTATCAAGTAACTTATTTTTTTTTTCATTCTGCCATTTTGGAGTATGTTCTTATTACTGTGTATTATAAATTTTCATATTGTACGAATCTGAAGTTAAAAGTTGGTCATTTTATGGATAGATGAATGCTTTATCTTACACATGGAATCATTAATTTTGCAGATGATTATGCTTAATACTGTGAGTATTTCATATATTGTGTTGTTTTAGGCTTTCGCATATCTAATTCACATAATTTTACACCTATTAATATTGTCTTAGTGCAACCCATTATCTCCTCTAGAGATTTCTCCACTTCCACCGTCTTAGCTCTTCTTGATGCCCCTTGTTACTACACCAGTCAGCATCTTAGCTCAAAGTCCCAAAGATGAGTGCCAAATTTATGGAACTTGGGAGGTTGGTTTCTGTCACCTCACCAACTCTCCCCTTCACTTTAGACTCAGGAAAGGTTTTCTAGTCAAGGGCATTTTCATGGGCCTTTCTTCTCTCACTACACAACAAGGATCCTTGGTTTCTGGCATTAGTTTGATGGAGAGCCTTGTTCCTAGGCTAACCTTGCCACACTTGGAATTGTGGAGGAAGGTAGCACCAGAGCATGAACACCCTACTTTAGGAGAGGTCTAAAACATACTGAATATAAGAGGAAACCCTAATGAACAAGTTTACACACATTTGGAAGCATATTTCACGTTTTTAAGGTAAGGGCACCTTGTTTGGGGCAAACCCTTCACATGATGAGGTGCCATGTTGCATTGTTGTACCACTGAAAGGATAGTCATTGCTTATGAATATGACAAATGGCATTGTTGATCCTTTGCATTCATTCAAAATTTAAAGGAGTAAAACATCCCTCAAGCATGACCCCATAGCTTGGCACGACAAAGGAAGTGCACAAAGGATGAATGCCCTTTATATAAGATAAGATAAATGTATTAATGTCCAACAAGTGACCACTGAAGTAGGTCAATGGGAATGTTTTAGGCACAAAGATGTTAGCATAGAGCAAGAAAAGCAACTCCTATATAAAAGCAAGCAATATGAAGTAAAATAACAGGCTAATCTAAAATTCTACTTGCCCAACTTCAAAGAATGAAGAGGCGATCCAGGAGATAGATGTGCAAGGTGAGTGTCTCTTAGCCTATGGCACCAATGGTAGATTTCCTTATTTATTGGAGTCAACTCTCCTGGCCTCCAAGGTTGAATGGAGAAAACTCAAAATAGATGTCTATTTGGAAGAAGAATTGGATGAGGATTTGGGATGAGTGTTGTGCCATTGCTTGGGAGGAAGGATCCATTGTTGTGGTTTGGAAAATTTCATCTGTTGCTTGGTGCCCCTACTTGGGAGCACCATATAAAGGAAGTAATCCGTTGAGTGGAAGTTAGTTCACGGAGTGGTTGAGGTCAGGGTACCTAAAGAAATTTCCACGTGTCAATAACTCATGAAAAAGACAATGAAATTGTCCTTAGATTTTGTAGTGAATTGGGCAATGGAAGACTATGTGCTCCTTAGTCTCCACCTCATAGAGATGCCATAGTTGGTAGATCTTGTCTGATTGGCTAATTTTGGTCATGAGTCTCAATCCATAGCCTATGGGAGCCAACTCTAAATTGGCCTTGGGGGATAGTGAAGTGTGTAAGAGGCTCGAATAATGAGTCCATTCCTCATTACCATGAAGTGCTTAGCAGAGAAGGCGATCTTTGGATGCAACCAACCTTGGAGGTTTATCTAAGTGACCTGCACAAATTGTCGAGATATGTCCCCTTCGATGATTGTGTTCATCACCTATTGTGTAGGTAAGAGGTGGTTTGGTGCATAAAGTGAATATGTGAATGGAGGGAGTTGATCCTTTGTAATTCCAATAAATGCTAGGAGGTATGAGACCTTGGCATACTTGCATCAAGAAGGATCTAGAGAACTAATGGTGTTATGTACTTTGACAAGCTGTAGACTATGTAGGGATATCATTACCATCCCTATGTTGCATCAACAAAACATCGAATGCCACAAAGAAGTGAGATGAGACTGAACAATGTTTCAAGTCAAAAGGGACAAGCACCCAACTCTGCAAGAATGATGGCCTAGTGGACTATCTGCTTGCACTTGATGATGTGGTGCAGGAGGTTGATTTGTACTCTCTCAGCTGAAGATCGATCAAACTCTAGCAGATGAGGTATCCACACCTTGGTGCCATATAAAAATGTGAGTCGAGCAAGAGTATTCATGAGCAACATCTTGGATGATATGTCTTGAAAATGGTTCTAGAAAATATTGCCTCTCTAAGAGGGCCAGGGAACCATAGCCCTTGTTGACTTGAGGCTGAAGTGCATGGTGCACACTGAACTTTGAAGCAAGGTCCCATGAATAATACTTCCAAGTAACTATAAGTGCAAGTGATCTCAACCTCCTCTCCTTTGAAAAAGAATTGGTGATCAAAGACGATCTTCTCGAGTCCATTGAAGATCATGACCTTGGTTTTACCTAGGTTGATCGTTAACTATTGATGGTCACAAAGGAGCTAGGGCATCCAATTGTCTTTGCAACCTTTCGAGGGATGAGCTTTTCAAAAGTCAACGAAGTAGTAGAGTTTCAAAGAGCAACGTCATACCTCCTTTATAACGGTTTGGAGTGTAAGGATTGTTGGAGAATGTAACTAGATTCGGTCTTCATAATTACTTTTATACTTATGACATTGTATATTTTTGGAAAAAGAAGAAAAATAATTATTATCTTAAGCATGGGTTTCATACTCAAATTGATTTGTCTTTTAGGTCAAGCATGTTCTTCATGCTTCTACGGTTTGTCAAGTCAAAAGAATATTTGTCATAAGTCTAGAAGTCAAGTCCTATTTGGAATTTGGTAATAAAGTGTAAAAAGAATTTTATTTTAAGTCAAAATATCAATTTTTGTCACTACAATACCAGGTTGGCCCTGCCTCTTCAAGTTGACCTTGTTTGGGGCAATTCAACCTCCTAAGATGTGTATATATAAGAGTAGCTCGACCTCATTTGAAAGAATGCATCAAGCAAGTTTGATCTCTTGAAAAAAGAGGAAAATCCGCGAAAGGACAAGGAAAGAAGTGAAAGTCAAGGAGAGAGAGAAAAGATCAAAAGAGAAGGAAATTTGCCCTTAAAACTCCCCAACACTTGCAAAAATTTAGAGTTGCAGGGGGGTTGAAAAGTGCAAGTCTGTTGCAGGAGGCCAAAATTCCGTTGCAGGGGCTGAAATCTGAAGTTTAACCAATTTTGGAAGCGTTTGACCATCATTGGAAGGAGGGCAGACTTGGGGCTGAGTGGACTTGGTCTTGGTGTTTGGGTCTTGGATTTCTCATTTGATCTGATTCTATAAGAAGAGAAGAAATTCTTTCTGGATTTTCCCCTTGGAGTGGCTTTTCCTTAGCTGGGAGCCTACATCGTGTGTCCATTGTGTTTTATGATCTTCATGTTTTATGGTCTTGATAATTGTTTGATGAAAAGAATATAACAAAGAGTAACAAGAAGCTAACATAAGTTCACAAGCAGTTATCAAGGATAAGGAGAATTGTTTAAATAATTGCCATACAAGATTATCCAATAAGAAGTTCTTTCTGGGTTTTCCCCTTGGAGGGGTTTTGCCCTGGCTTGGAGCCTACATCTCGTGTCCATTGTCTTTTACGAACTTCATGTTTTATGGTCTTGATAATTGTTTGATGACAAGAGTCTAACAAAGATTAATAAGAAGCTAACATAAATTCACAAGCAATTATCGAGGATAAGGAGAATTGTTTAAATAACTGCCATACTAGATTTTCCAACATGGTATCAGAGCTAAGGTGAAGAGAAGGCAACTTGAAGATCATTCTTGTTGGCATAAGAAGAGATTGTTTATCAAAGGAAATCACTTTCTAAGGACACAAGGAAGGGCAGCAGGAAGAAGACTATAAGCTCTCATTGAAGGCTCTCTAATGCACCTTGAAGAAGAACATCTATCTTTCTCTCTCTTGAAGGATCTTTATTATTGAAGGACATCTTTAAAGTCTCTTGAAGGTTCTTGAAATCTTCAAAATAGTTGAAGGCATCATCTAGAAGGACACTCATTTGAAAAGTAAATACCATATTATCTTCCATGTCTCAATTTACAAATCAAATGACTTTGTTTTGCAAGGAAAGCAGTAAGCTTAGTGGATTAGCAAACTTTCTAGCATTGAAGAAAATGATTGATTTGGTGCTCATAGAAAATGAAGTCATGGACTATGTTCTTGGCGAAATTACTGAACCATAAAATGAGAAGAGTCGAGAATTAGCAAAATACAAGAAGGGGAGAAGTGAGGGCACAAAGGATTCTTATTGAGTCTATAAAAGATCATCTCATTTCCTTTGTTGTTGATTTGAGTACATCTAAAGCAATTTATGATAAGTTGGTGAAATTGTACTCTATAAGCTATGTCACAGGGTTCGTTGAATCTGAACAAATTCGAACCTAAAGGCGAACATGAAGCCAAATTTTATAATTAAAAAAAAAAATGGGGTTTGAGGTTAGAGTTCAGGCAGTTTTTGTCAGTTGTTTTAAGGTTTATGAGAAAAACCGTGGGCAACACATGGTTTTCTCTTGTTCTGCTTCCCGCTAATTAGTTTCCCACAGTGGCAACTGGTTTGTCTTTATTTACCATGGTTGTCGATAGATTTTCATAGGCCAACTTCAGCCCGAGTGTACTCATTCTATTGTGCTCAGTGTTGTATTCTCTGCAATTTCCTTAATTCAATTTCTAGACGTTGCTTGTCCCCGCCTCCCGGAGCGTGAATGAATAGTGGTTGTGATTTGTGACTCGTGCGTGCTCATTGCTATTCATATATATATATATATATATATATATATATATATATATATATATATATATACAATCGAATTTAATGCCGAACCTCAACGAAAAATTCGAATTTGAATCGAACTTAATCGTTGCCGAACTCGAATTTGAACCCGAACCGTGGGACATAGTCTATAAGTACCTCAAGTTAGAAAATATCCTTGAGAAATCAACTATATAAAACAAGGATGTCAAAGATTGAAGATATGGCCACATATCTTATGAAGATCTCACAATTGAGGGATCAGTTGCAAAGGCTTGGGGAAGTCATCTCATATTCAGAGATGACTACTTGTGTATTTACTATTGAATGCTTTGCCACCTAAATGGAGCAATTTTGTGACTAGTGTCTACTCAAGAAAAGATACTACTCCCTTTGATGAACTATGGGCTCAATGCATCTTGGAAGAAGCTAGATTGAAGGCAAAAGATGACACCAAACCAAATGAAAGTCTCAAGCCTTTGTTGTAAAATCCAATAAGAAGAAAGGGAAGTTTGGAAAGTCCAAAGGAAAACAAGATATGTCCAAAATACAATGCTATGGGTGCAATGAATATGGACATTTTAAGAGGGGTTGTCCAAACAATCGACAAAACAAGAAAAACAACAAAAGCAAGGAAAGGAGTGGAGCTCACATAGCTGAAGAAAAAGAACCTGAAAAGATGTCGAAAGGTGAAGATCCCAAGGATCTATACTATTGAAGGAGCTCCACCTCTATCAGGTTTATATGCAGTTTGTCTTTTTTATTTGAAAGTAGCAGTTAGAGTAGCATGCACCATTGCATTCTCTAGAAAAGTTTTGGTTTTTGTGAAGCATGGCATCATAGAAGGAAGCATATGACAATAGAAGATTTAGAGTCTACATGATCAAATTGCTTTGGAAAAAGTCATCTAGCTGACAAGAATAAGAAGATTTGGACCATCTTGCACATCCCATGTCATCCAAGTATTTTCTAACATAATGTTAGAGGTAGTCATCTTGCAGAAAGGATCACTAAGATCCTCCAATAAGAACCATCATTTAGGGGAGGTTCTTTAATATTTGGAAGAATTATTATGACTTGACTGATTTATATTCCATTTAGTATAAGTCAAAAGAATCTTTTGACTTATGATAAGCGAAGCACACAACTCACGTCTTTGATGGTAAGTGAAGCAACACGTGTTATGGCGAAGCAGGTGGTGGCAAGAAGCTTTAAGATGGAGGTAGGATAGGTGACTATCAGTAAAGGTATGTCAAAGTTGACTTTTGAGGATTTTGCAATCATTGTCCTACCACTTGTTCATGGGACAAGATCTAGCATTTAGGGAAGGTAAGTGGATTTGATGTGATGGGAGTAGGACCTAAGAGCAACCTCCTAAATGGTAGAAGAATGCTGTGCGTATTTGGCATTGTTGAAAAGGAGGCATGAGAAAATGGACCTAGGTAGAAGCCTTTTGCAGAAATGTGGAATAAAGATGTCAGGATCAACTTCAATAAAGAAAAATGTGGTCTGAGGTGGGCTAGTAAGGGAGGGGGTTGTCAATCTGAAGGGAGAAAGAGGAGCATTGTCAACTATGGTGATGGTAGTCATCGAGAAGTGGTGGATGAAGGGGAGTAGAGCTTGATTGGCCAAGACTTACACACACTAACACCTCCATCATGAGGTTGACAAATGAAAAACCTAGATGCATCATCTGATTCCAGAGCTGGAGTATTACTGAATCTGGATCTGTTTCTTAGATGCGAAACATGTCGTTTGAGCGATCATGGAGAGGGATTCAAAGAGGTTGGATATGAGCATTGAAGTTGCCCAGTAAGATGACATCCCCCATCATTGAGTACTAAATGATGCTAGCATATAGGTCCATATAAGGGTCTTTGTTTGATTTACTATGAATAGCAAACTGAAATGACAGAGGGTGAAAGGAACAAATTGTCATGTAGATGCCTCTGGGGAGGGAGGTAGATCCATTGAATTGAATCCACATGAACCTAGAAATTTTGTCTGAGGCTACAAGAGAAACCCTATCTCTTAAGGAGTCTCTGATCAAGCAGGAAATTTTTTTTGAGCCTCTAACGCTGCTGAAGATTTGGTCTCTTGATGGCAAGTCAAAAACCATTTATAGCATGCTATGTTTGGGAGTAGTTGATAGGACTGGGCATGGCTGACCATAATAGGCCTAGGATGCCATAATAGGTGCCTCTAGAGTTGCACTTGGTTCTGGGAGTTTGGATATTTTAAGTGCGGGTTTGGGAGGTAATATTTGGAAGTAAATGATAAAACTAGATATACTTTCTTGGTTCCGTAAAAGCAGAAAATCATTATAGATTATGTAGCTTTTGTTGTTAACTCTTTTTTTGGGTAGCATGTTGCTTGGATCATATATTGGCTTAATTTGTTAAATTCTTTAATCAGCTGCGGCATTCTTTTATTCTAACACTGTTTTACTTTCATTTTTAGAATCAGTATTGGATAACATGCTTTTGAAAGATTATTATTTTCTTGATTTTCTCAGCTTAATTAAGAGAAAAGGTTAGGAATTCTCTTATTTTTGGCCTGAGAAACAAATGGTAACTATTGCAGGTTGAATATAAAATGTTGCTCATTCAGTATTCTGCCTTGTGACACAGGTTATAAACCTATTGGCAAAAATGCAGCTGTCTGCACAAAGTCAAAATTCTAAGATTCAGATATCTGTTCCACCAACTAGAAGTGATATTCTCCACAAGTGTGATGTAATGGAGGTATTTGTCTATGTGATTTATTATTCTTTTAACTAGTAAATTTTATTTACTTGTGGTATATAGTAGGGGACTGACTTGCATGGTTGGATATTTTAATGGGGAAGATCTTGTCTATGATCATCTAAGTGATTTGATTTTTCTTTAGCACTGACAAAATAGCTCTATTTTTCTGTACAGGACGTTTCTATTGCCTATGGGTTTAACAATATCCCAAAGACCAAACCAAAGTCCTTAACTCAAGGAAAACAACATCCACTGAATCATCTCAGCGACTTGATAAGGACAGAGGTATGGTTCTCAGGATAGAAGAATATCCAAGTTGATAATATAGTTAGGCGTGATTCGTTAAAATATTTGTGACCTATTTGCATGAAAGCATTATATCATTGTTACTTGGGAAAATATACATAAGGGAAATTCCCCATAAGAATTCCCCTTAATTATGTAGCACACCTCTTATTTAGAGTGGCCAGGATATTGATTTAACATGTCCTTCATTGGTGAACCCCAGGGTTATATGTAAGGGAATAACTATGATATTAACAGAACATTATTACGAGTTAGTGTAAAGCCTAGCTTCACCAATAAACTAGATCTCTGTTGGAGCTAAGAGTCATCAAGATTGGATATTTGTGTTGCAAGCTATATTTAAATAATAATGTCCCATCAGCATGAAACCAACTACGCTGTCATTCATCAGCTCTTCTAACATCTGAGGCCGAGAAAAGTGTTAATGCGTTTCCTGCCATCAACTGGTTGAGTCTCTTGAAATCTTCACTGGTCGACTGAACTGATATTTTAGTTGCACTCATGATGTCTTTTCTGATTGGAACCATCCTGAGTGTATGTGGTTGCTTTAAACTCACAAATCTAGAGTCAGTTGCATTTGGATTTCATGCCTTTAAACTATATATTTAACAGCACATAATGTTTGTGTTAGTAAAATATATAATATTAAAATGCATCATATAATATAGACATGTAAAGTAATATAGCATATGGTATGTACTCTATCTTTTTAACTCCCATGTGTATTGAGCATTCCAAGTGAGGACGCTGATACCTTGCTAGCGCCCTGCAGATTTCCCACATCTTCCTCAGTTTTTCGGCACGGAGGATGATAATAACCATCATTCGAATTACCGGTTAGTAACGCTGTAGGAGTCTGTGGGAATGTATCTCACGATATACCTGGGCATTATGCCTTTTGGAGAAAGGGGTTGAACCAACTAAGCTATATATATTAATTTTTTAGCCTTAATATACTATATATTTGTCGCTCATGTCTTCCATCATTGCAATGATTGGTAATGAAGACGTGACAATTCCACTAAGGTAAAACACGATTTTTAGTAACTTAGGTAGGTCAAGAGGCCACTGATTTAGCAGCTGTGGCAGAGAGGATTTCTCGTTATAACCTCCTAAGGTAGTTTGTTCACTGTTGGTTTCAGAGTGGAACACCTATGCCTGGCAGCTATATTTCTGGCAGATGGTTTCAGAAAGGTATATAACCAGTAGATAAATGATGGTCTGTCCTTTAATTTTTTTTGCACAAATGCTAGTTGTTGGACTAACATTTATTAAATTGACAGGATAGTGTGCCTTTGATTTTTGGGGGCTAGAACTTGTGACCTTTTGGGCTAGCACCTTTTAAACCAATGGAAACAACATGCCATTTTTTCGTGTTTATGATATGGTTATTAACTTTGTGAAGGTAGCCTTCTTGGCCTTCTCTCCTTTTGCAATGCAGTTTGAATGGTAGTTTGATGTGTTCTAATTTATAATGGTGCTGGTGATGGACCTATAATAACACCAAATGCTCATTACATTAAAATTTAAAGCTTCACAAATAAAAAAGAACAAATCCATATACCTTGCAGTATAAAATAAATAAAATTGATATAATGAATGATATTACAAGTTCAACACATGATATATCTACATCTGTATCCATATATTTTTACATGCAATTAAGTTCCCACTCTCCAGCCCATAGGCAAGGGTAAGAAATTCTTTAGGGCTCAAAGACGTACACAAGGTTCAAAACCATTACAACAGTATACTTGATATGAGTTCAACACATCACTTGTAGGAATTGAACCTAAGTAGTGTCTTGTGGGGTACCCCTAGGTATAAGGGGTCAATGATTACAAATTTTGCCTAAAGTATCAAAGAAAAAGAGAAAAACATATCAAGAAAGAGTAATATGGACAAAGAAAGTATAAGAAGAGTGGAAAAAAATGAATGTGATTCAGTTTCGATGGCATTTCCACATGTAGACTATCTAGAGAATCTAAATTTGTGCTGTCCCCTAATAGTAGTGGAGGTTCATATGCTCCTTGTGGACAATTTTAGATTTTCTTTATGTTGGTAATAGGGATGAGGTGGATGAAGTGTTGAGGTTTCGTTACACGTGGTATACAATTCACTGTTCTTCATCTAAAAGATCCAGGAACCCCAGGTATGAGAAAGATAGAACTATGTTACTAGACAAGGAAAATGCATGATCCAGATTGCTGTAGGACAGTTTACAAACTCATGGGCCAGACATGGGGTATCCGTTGTATATGATGGTACAATAAATCTTGAAAACATGACATTGATAAGTGCTCTTGGTGTGGCAGCTTGTAAACTAGTATTCCTTTCCGCCCATGACTATTTAAGAGTAAACAACACCACTACTAAAATTGTAGACCTATTGTTCAAAATCATTTCAGATGTTGTATCGTTCAATGCCATTTAAGTAATAACTAGTAATGTAGCTAATTGTAATGCAACAAGAGCAATCATTAAGCAGGTACACCCTCCCATGCCTGAAGCTTCATGTTTTATTTTCGCAACACTTTCATGAGTTTAGTTTGCACAGTAAAGGGAAATAACCCTTCCAATATTGTATAATCTTTGAGAATGAAATTCATGTAAAAATTCTTATGTAATAATGCTCATGAAATTTTAATTTTAGGGCTTATCAGGTTTCCAAGATAAGCTTTGAATGTGATACCATGTTTTATTATTGTTCTGATATCAGTTTAATTAATTATTAGCTATGGTCTAGAATTATATTGGAACTCAAATCATGAGAATTACAGATAGACAAATCACATCCATGTACAAGCAAATATAAAAAGAAAAATAATCAATTTAAAACTGTTTGAAAATGAACATGGTTATAGGATCATAACGAAATAGCGAACTCATGAAAGACACAAGATATTACATGGTAAAACCCATGGAATGGGAAGTGTCCACAGTTGCAAAGAAAATGAATATTTATGTCACCTCAGTCAACATAGTACAATGAAAACTCAGGTCCCATTTAGTCAACATAGGACAATGAGGACTCAGGTCCAATTTATAGAGCAACCAACTGAATGTAAACTGCTCACTGATTTGCAGTGTACTAAGTCCTCTGGGTCCTAGCCATATTTTTCAAGCTAAGCTAAGCTTACTGACCACTTGGGATCATGACAATGCAGGTTATGATCAAGATGTTTTATCTAAACTGTGCCAGCTTTATTTTGATCATTACAATGTTTAATTTTGATGATGGAAATGTTGCTTTTTGATGATCATGAGCTGCATAAATGACTAATTATATGCACAATAAATTAGAACAATTAATTGAATGTGCACAAATAACTATGCACCAAATACCTAAGCTCCGAGGGTTAGCACAATTGGTCGAGTCCCCGTGGTTAAGCACCTTTGCTATTGAGAGGTTAAGGGTTTAAAATTTTAAATTCTCTCGACATTCTCGGAGTCAGGCTTGGTGTTTGAGCTGGCAGGAAGTGATCCCTTCGAGTGGATCTGCCTGAAACAATATTGCGTGGACATAGCGAGTTACTGATCTTTGGGACCATGAACCATATAGAAAAAAAAAACTATGCACCAATACCCGTGCCCTAAGATTGACTTGGAAATGGAGGGAAGTAGGCATTATGTCATCTTCGTTTATGCTTGGCAAAAAGTGTGCAAGGGACAGACATATGGCAAGGCTTGATTGAAGTATGATCAATATTTTAAGGTGCTGGGAAATCAGGCAAGTGCTAAAAAGTGAGCATCAAAGTGTTCAAGATGGCACAATAGGTTGAAACTTGAAGTTGAATATCTAAATTAGATGCACCAAATTGCTTTATAAATTGGATGTGGACCTCATCCCACTATGTTGATTGAGATGACAAATAATTAATCTCTTTCTTTGCTTCGTGGATGTTGCCCTTTTTATAGTCCCGTGTCTTTTTTTTTAGAGTTTGCTATTTCTTGATCCCATGAGCATGTTCATTTTCAAACAAAAAATCAAGTTTTTTATACTTTACTAAAATTTCTACTCTTTCTCTCTCTCAATCTTCACAAGTGATATATTGTGTCACATGTGTAAGTTGTCTCTCAATCCTGACTCAATATACTTGTGTATCCCATGAATTTTCATCTTTCATGTGATACGTGTTAGCTAGACAATTTTCCCTCACTTAACATGACAAATCCTGACACATGGATATGCTAATTACTTTAATAATGACATCAAGAACCATCTTTTCCAACAGTGGGAAATCCCCTTTCCTTGATGGCATCCCTAGTAATCCCAACAGTGTAGACCAGTGTGCTTCACCGAGGGTGATTCGAACTAGCCAAATGAAATGACCTTGGTGAGTTTTTCTTAAGGTTGGTTCACGGACACTGAGTGGCCGCTACATCCACGAGAAAATCGAGGTAGATCAACTTGAAGGAATCTACCCACCGACCAAACTAGCAAGGCCTAACCCCAAGGGCGTCGACGAGATTTGATCTCGTGACCTCCCGATAGGTCAGGTACTTAGCAATAGGAACTCGACCAATTGAGCTATCCCTTGGGGCTTGACCTTGGTGAGTTGTGACACACACACACACACACAATTAATGTGTTATAATTCCAAATGTTATTTTCATTTATTTAGGGTTCCAAATTATGATTACATACAGACAGGTGAAGGCAACATTTACAATCTTTGAGGGATAGTAACTATTTATGTTGTGCCTTTTTGCTTGCAGATTGCCATGGCCGGTTTCACAGAAGTACTAACATGGATATTATGCTCTTATGAAGAGAACTTTTCTATGGTGAACAGAAAGGATGACAAGAAAACTGCAGTTGTCATTGGAAACCCTCGTTCTAGTGAATTTGAGGTGATGCTTCATTTACTTGTCTTATATTGATAGGAATAAATGAAATTTTACAATCATGATGTCTGTAAATATGAAAAATTTACGTCTATTGTTTTTTGTCCTAAGTCATCTCTTTGATGGCAGGAGTCCTAATAGATTTTAGCATCTTTTCTATTTGCAACAAGTGGTCTGAAGAGAGATATCAGGGTGCATCTTAAATTAATGTGTTTGATCTCTTGTTCTCAATGTTAGCATGCCCTTTGTAATCCTTACCATGTCCATTGTCATTTTAACATTTAACAGGTTGCTCGTACAAGTCTCTTGCCTGGTATTTTGAAGACTATGGGTCACAACAAAGACCATCCTCGGCCTATAAAGGTATAATGTTCTCTGCCTTGCAAGCTAAAAGAGGTTACATTTTTTGTTACTTGTGGTTCATTCCCAGAGGTCTTTTTGAAAAAAATATTGCATCTCAAAATAAACCTGACTGGTTTATCTTTATTGTAGAGAAACTGCACACTAGAAACATACCTTAGGTCACACACAATAATAATATGGTGGGATTTTTTATACAGATAGGTTAGTAATGGTGGACATTTGCAAGAATTGTTGATCACAATATAAGATATTCTAGTGAAATTAATAATAAGTTTCAAACCAGCAATAGATGAAGAAAAGATCAAATACTCTGAATTTCTTTTTGAAATTGTCTTCCCTTGTTCATTCACTATTGCACATATATTGAACAAGATGTTCTATAATTGCTAAAGTAGACTATGGAGGGTTTCAAAATTACATAGAATGGTGTTGTATAAACATCTAGCAAATTCTGTTATTCTCGAGTCTTTATGAACCACTCACCTAATTTCATTCTTTTGTTATATGTGACTTATTTCCCACTCTGACTTTACAACATTAGTCTAATACATAACATGTATGAATTCTTAGATAAAATAAACATTAAGATATCTTAACACCCACTCTTAATGTTTACTTCGTTATCCATAACCCCTGACATCTCTTGGAAGCTGCAATAAATCTGTTCTATCTATTTGGTCTGCACTTGTTCTCTAACGTAATGACGATGAATTTTGACGTACATTGTTTTCAAATAATATATTGGATTCTTTGTCATCTTGGTTGCACTTTGGTTGTCACGGTGTAAAGTTGCTGGTTGCATTTGTGGAAGCTTCAAATTGTAGAAAATGCTATGTAACAAGATTGCTTTACATGTTGGTCCAGCTACTGTTTTGTGTTCTGCTTTTTTTGTTGAAAGAGCTACTAAAGGTAGCATTTGTTTTGCTCATGAAATCACTCTACTACCAAGAGTAAAAGCGCAACTTGTTTTAGATATTGTTTCATCCGTTTCACCTACCCAGTCTTTACTTGAAAAATATCTCAACATGAAATTATTGTTCTTCTCAAGTACAATACCAAACTGAGGTACCTTTGTTATATCTAAGCTCTCTTTTTGCTGTATTCCAATGTGTCTCCCTGAGATAGTTTAAAAGCCTTGGTAACATTTCAACTGCAAAGTTATGTGGACTCTACTTCTTGTAAGATATATCATCTCCCAAAAGCTTTAACATGGATTAAAATTCTCCTAAAGAATGAATGGAATCACTAGGTACCTTCATCTTTAACATGAAGAAAAAGCTTTTGATATTCTCCTAAAGAAGAAGTAGATAATATTGTAGGACAGCACAATGAAGTCATGCTTAGTAGCGCCCTCATCAGAAGCCCTAAAGGATGTATTTGAAGTGATCCTTCAAGATAGCCATAACATAAGTCAATACAAAAGTTGCAGGAGTGGCAGAAGTCAAGGTTGTCAGTTATAAAGATGAAATTTCTCGCCTTAAGCTTCATAGTCAAAAAATCATTTGATATTCTCCTAAAGAATGAATGGAATCACTAGGTACCTACATCTTTGACATGAAGAAAAAGCTTTTGATATTCTCCTAAAGAAGAAGATAATATTGTAGGACAGTACATGAAGTCATGCTTGGTAGCGCCCTCATCAGAAGCCCTAAAGGACGTATTTGAAGTGATCCTTCAAGATAGCCATAACATAAGTCAATACAAAAGTTGCAGGAGTGGCAGAAGTCAAGGATGTCAGTTATAAAGATGAAATTTCTTCCCTTAAGCTTCATAGTCAAAACTTGATCACACAGATTATGAAGTTAAAAAGAGAAAAGAAGTTGCAACAAATAACACTAGAGCAACTTAACAACAATGTATCAATGATTGATAAATAAACAATGAACGATCTAGTTAAGATAAATAAGTCATTAGAGGTAAAATTCCAGACCTTGGAGAAAAGAACCAATACAAATCCAATTGACTTAACAAATCATAAAGATGCTTATATTGAAATCTTATCAATTCACCAATATTATCAAAAGACAGATGTTCCAAGAACAAGACACAAGATACATGGATGCCTTGTTAGCATTCTAATTATAAGAATCATTCTATTATTCAACGAACTAATGAAAGGCGAAATTAATATGAGAAACTAATTGAAGGTTCTATTATATTGAGGAGAAGATTAGGTGTGGAATCTTTATCATTTCCCAAATCACAGAAATGGTCACCGCAGTTCTGTGGAAAATTGAATTAGGGTGGTCTGACTATTTCACAATAAGACAATTCTGCTCGATGCTTTGTAACTCATATCATCTCATATCATCAACCAACACAGCTTTTAGAACATATAATCATGAGGAGGCCTTACAAGTCAGAACAAATACCTGAAGGTTTTTCATAAAATGCTTCAAGGACAAAGCATCTTTGAAGGGATTGGCAATGTAATAAACATAAATATATAAATAAACATTAATAACAATATTGATGATGATGATGAAGAAGTGACACATTCTATTTAAGGACATGAACCATCAACCATCGTGACTAGTTATTATGTACAAGTACACTGCCCCAAAGCATTGTATCAATCAATTTAATCGTATTTTATTCATTATTAATTACACATTATTGATCCTATATTGATTTCAACCTGCCGTCCTTTTTATGTTGGATATTCCTGAGCAAAAGGAACAATTATTCTATTATCTCCAAAAATAAATATTGATGACAAATTTCCCAGACCATTCCCAGATGAATGTATTCATGTATGTTATTGAAAATTATAAAAAACACTTGATCATTTTGAGTTCCAATTTTTTTACGTGCGTATTGGCATACAGGTTACATTGTACACTGTTTTGAACTTAATTGTGCGTGGTGTCTTAGATTGTTTCCTTGCTTTTCTTATACCTTGCTTGTTTGATATCTACTGGAATAATATTTTGAGAAACTATAGTAAGAAGTCTCTGCAATCAGATATAAAGATCTTAATTCCAGATAGATAAGGTTTTGAGAGTTGGTCTCCTCATTTTTAATTCTTCTGCTGTTGTGTTGCAGATATTTGAGGTTGGTGACATTGTCGTTTTAGATGATGAAAAAGATGTTGGTGCGGCAAATCAACGTCGGCTTGCTGCTCTGTATTGCAACTCAAATTCAGGATTCGAGGTTCTCTCTATCTCTCAAGATGCAAGGAAAACCTTTTGAAACATTTTATTTCTTCTTTTTGGCAGTCTTTGCATTTCCTTGCACTACCACTTTGTATTCATACTGGATGTACTTTTCAGCCCCTTTGACCTACCTTTGTGGTAATTCGTTACTACTTTGTATTCATACTGGATGTACTTTTCAGCCCCTTTGACCTACCTTTGTGGTAATTCGTTGGACATTAATAAAATTATTGTATCTTATTTGTCTGCTCAGAGCAATTTGAGTAAATGTCCTTGACTTGTGAATGCTGATTAATCTTCCACATCCTACCAGAAAAATATCAAAAGATGTTTTGCTCTGTTCATTTGTCAATACCAGGATAACCACAGTCGTGGAATCGAAAAGCATTATTTTTTGAGCTTCCTAGACTAAAGGAATGAATGGAACATAGATTTTCATTGCTGTCCAAATTCTCACCGCTTATATTGTTTTTCAAATCATGCAGATCATTCATGGTTTAGTTGATAGAATCATGGAGGTTGTTGGTGTGCCTTTTGTCCCAGTTGGAGATGATTCGGGTTATTATATAAGGCCATCACATGTAAGATTTAAATGGTTTTGCAGTAGTTAACATAACAAAAGCATGTTGATGTAGTTCCTTGAAACATTCTAGCACGAAGGTAGCTTGAAGGCCTAATTCCAGTTCTAATTATGAACAAGCTAGAGATTGTCCTGAAGTTATATCATAAAGAAATTTGAATCTTTAGGGACTTAGCTAATGCTATTCTGTTGCAATCCAATTGAAGGAGCCGGAGTTTTTCCCTGGAAGACAGGCAAGTATTATATTCAAAGGAAAGTCCGTTGGGGCATTTGGCATTGTGCATCCTGAGGTAAATCATGTCTTGGTTGACATCTTTCAATGTTATATAGGTTATTGTAAATTTGTTGAGAATTCAGATCAAAATATCCCGATGATGCGGGGTTCTTGTGAAAAGATATATGCTTTTGGTGGATAGGAAATTTGTTTCTAGCATTTCTATTGCAAGATGTATAACTTTTTGAAAGGTAGTTTTCTTTTTAAATTTCCTGAAATAAATAATCAATATGCAAGTCCTTTAATCTATTTCCTGGAATTGTCGTGTAATGAAAATCCAAATTACTTGTAATCTAGGTTATTGGGATGAAAATTGTTGCCCGCGAATTCAATGGTTTTGATTTGATTGTTGTCCTAATATTCTTTGTTTGTATCCAGGTCTTGGCTCGTTTTGACATTCCAGATCCCTGTTCGATGCTCGAGATTAACATTCAACCATTTTTGTAGAGCATATTGTATGCTGTAGTCATGCTAACGTGTCAACTAAGACTGTTGAGTATTGCATCATTGTAAGTTATTGTTTTGTTGTGCCCGCAAAGATCGTTTATCCATACACACAAGTATCTTTCTGAGCAGCCAATGCAGTGGTCTGTACATTGGCTCCTCTAATTTTTGCAAATATTTGTTGTAATGGACGTTATTCTTCTTATATGAATGAATAAAGAAATTTTATATGAATGAATGAAATTTTAAAAATAGTCCATGGGACTATATGAAAGGTACCGATTTTGAATATGGTGTACGCAAAAGTAAAGAAAATACATGTATCCTTTTGGAAATTCTGTCACTATATCACAGAAAATAAATATAAAGAAAGAAGTCCTTGCATAATCTCTTTTATATATATATATATATATATATATATATATATAATCATGATTACAAAAAGACATTTTACTTGCATGGTATTGAATAAGAGCTGTAATGTATTTTATCCCTATATAATTGTGGTGATAGATGTTATAGTTTTTATTTATTGTTGGTTCAAATTATGATTGTTGCATTATAATTATTGCTTCAAATTATAAAATATTGAAGCTTATTATCAATATAATGATGTTTCCTACATGTTTTTTTATATAGTTAAATTAGTTAAAATAAAAGACCATTCATAATGGTGGTAGGGATCATTTTTTGAAAAAGTGTTTTAGAAAATTGGGTTTCTAAATTTGCAATATTTTATTTTTATTTTTAATTATTATTTTCTTTTATAAATATATCATTTAAGGAAAAAGTAAATTAAGACAAAAATAAGGCCAAATAACATATTTAATAGGAAATGTTTTCTTGAATATGGTGTTCTTTTGCATAATAATTAGCACTGTTACACTTTCTAACAAACAACGAGACTTGTAGGATATCCACAAGTATTATTAAACAATGTTAGTCGATTTCTCTAGGAATATAGATCAAATGTGCAAAATAAAATGTTTATTTCAAGATGTTTTTGTAAATGTCAATTCATTTTGATACTATTTTGATGTTAAATTTGTAGTAGTATTAAACAAATGTGCGTTGATTTTCCCTAATAATATAGAACATGCAAAATGAAATGTCTACTCTAAGATGTTCTAAGATGTTCTTGTAGAGGTCTTTTATCTATTATCATCTTGTGTAATTATCAAAATAGTGCATCCTATAGTAAACCAATGAGTACACCTTAGAGACAAATCACTTAAGAAAAAGAGATTGCAAACCAATGAATAATAAATTAAACCAATGAAAAGAGCATAACTCTAGTTATGGTTCTTGTAGAATAAAAGAATAAGTCACTTTTGTTAAAGAATCAAAGTGGTCACATGATGATCTTACAAACGAGAGTTGGTTATTTAATTATACAAGAACCAAGTGGAGGAAAACATCTGCAAGAATGTTTGTAGGCCCACTATTAACCTAACCGCCTAGAAATACGTAATAAATGAGTGTGGAATAGGTTGACTTCAAACTTAGTAAATAATATAAGAATGATTACAATAGGATTGATTGTTGAAAAATGAAGCTTACACCATTCTCAATATTTCAACATTCCCCCTTGAGTTGGGTCGGAGGCCACGAAGAATAATGATGAACACAGAGAGAGCAAGTTTATATATATCAAATACAAATGGAGTTGGTGTATAAATACCATACACAAATACAACTAAGAGTGAGCTTACATAAATATTCAATACAAATGGAGCAAGTGTCTAGATTCCCATTTCAAATACCACTAAGAGTGGTCGTATTGGATTCCAATTTGTATACATTTGAAACAAGACAATTACAAAGGAGAGTGTTTATGGATAGACAACTCAATATATGATGTGTTGTGACTAAAATACAAAATGAGAGTGGGTTTATGGAAGCCAACACAATACAGATGTGGGTGGGTTTGTGGATATCCAACTCAAATACCCAACTTAATAAATATGAAATTAGGTTGATCAATTCCTAACTCAATCCAAATGTGAATAGGTTTATGGACACCCAACTCAAATATATATAATATCTAGTTTTTCCATATGAAAGTGTTGAGAAATTAGGGTGTTTAATTCAATTTCTCTTTCATAATAATTACTTGTGATTTCATTATGCTTCTTTACTTGGATCTTATCTTCGTTAGATTATTACGTTCTTCATCAAGGAAATTATCAAATGCACAAGAGTGACAATATTTAGGCTTTCCAACTAGGGCTAAAACCTCTCCCTCTTGGAGAGGAAAACTGGATAATCATTCTTCTTATAGATCATCAATTGACGAGTACCAAGACCATGACAAAGACCATTGACACCAATATGCCTCCAAAACCCTTGTCACTTTCTCTTCTAGGCTCCTTAGGTTGATCTTGCTTTTCTGCACCACACTGCACCAATGCTAAAGCTCGGTTCCCAGCCTTAAACAAAGATCTTCATTTTCTGTCTTTCCTTGATTGGACCTCCTTGTTGTGATATCTTTGCTATGCTACACCTTGTCCTTCATGAATACTAGTGACCCAAAACAAATCTTCTTTACTGTGGTATTCTTCTTTGTTGCTGTTGTGTGTATATATATATCATTGAACTTAGGCAAGGGTATGAGATCAATGACAGAGGCTAGCACTGCCTCTCCTTATTGATCTCATACACCTTCTACGCATATCATAACGACCTTCTATACATCCTCTTACACACTGCAGTTTCAGATCATTGAGACAGACCTTAACTAGAACAGTGCTCTCCCAAAATAGAGGTCCGAGAGGACCTTTCTTCCTTCACCGAGTTTACCCTTCTCTTCGTTGTATTTGTCTCCTTTTATGCACCTAGAAAATACAAAAGCTATCCGAACGTCTCAGACATAACCAAACTGATCTATCTGTCATTTGTGCGAAGTCCAAATGGGTATATATAGTGGTTTGCCAATGATAATGAGCCGACATGACCTTTGAATAGATGTGTCTTCACTTTGAGCCGATAGGGGTTATGCATTCTCTATTTTGAGGCTGTCTTCAAGGATATAGTGACAAGGTCTTGGAGCATACAGTTTCATCAATAATTTATCCTTTACGTGAGTGTAACATGACTTCATATACATGACTCAAATTATATTTATTACAAGAGAAATTCCTAAAGGCATCAAGAAGAAGTCTTTGACCTATAATAAAAACTTCTTGCTCATGAAACCCATGAGTCAAACATTTACAAAATACATTTTATTATCTGTCTTCATTACATAAATTCATAATTACAAGTCATTATAAAGACCAAACATAGTTACACTTTCCAATGCTCCCTCTTAACTAGGGAGGTATTCATAATGGTACATGGTCACTCTCAATCTGAAGAATTTGATAAGAAGAATTGTTACATTGCAAAGCCTTGACTTACAACTCCATCTCTCCACGAGACCATGAGCTACAATGTTGGCGAGACCAATGATTATAGACACCTTCATCATTGTCTCCAAGATACATACTCCACCCGGGTGTTCACCGAGTATGACCGCCTAGGACTATTCTTATCGGGATAACTAATCCTCAAAGAATATCCGTCCTTCCGCGACTACTCCTTACTTGGATGCCCTAATACATCCCCCAAAAGAGTATCAGATGCCATATGATTACCCAATCCTGCATTCTGTCTTCCATGTGAAGACAAGAATGATGTGTCTATTTCTCCCTCTCAATTAGGGAGGACGTATTACATAAAGGAATGTGCCCATTCCTATACAAGGAACATACCTAAGCTTCCTCTTAGTAATCACCGAGTTTCTTTGAAGTAAGAAACTTATCACTAGACTCCCTCTTAACCAGGGACTTGCAGCAACAATGATGAAAACACCCAACTGCTCATGAAGAACTCCTTCCTTCAATGTCATGAATTTCTTTGTTGTTAAGGAGTTCATCTTTGGGATCTCTACATAGGGCACAGATCATCCATCACTTTCATCCAAGAGTAATGTCTTCTATCAAAAAGTGATCCATCAATCTTCTTATCTAGTCTAGCTTCATGCCATGTTGCTTTCCTTCGAACCATACTTCTTCCAAGGATCTTTCATCTTGCCATATGGTTTTCAGCTTGTTGAAGACATATATGTCCCTTTGGCAACCCTGCATAAGCTCGTCAAATATTAATTGATTATAAATATGAACTTTTAAATCAAAAGTTACCTTAGTGATGATCTTTTCCTTATGACATCTTCTTGTAGGCATCAACTTCCTTTATTCTGGTTGACATAGAAGGATATGTGGTATCCAAGGTCTCATTTTCCGGGACTTCCTCCGGAGTCTACATATCTAGGAGGTACTAGTCAAGTCTTCTTGGCTTCCTTGGATGTTGACCGCCTCTGACCATCGATCTCTTCCTCTTCCTTTCTCCACACAATCTTATTGCATTCACAGGAACTTCCAATGTACAATTCCTTGATAATGTACCGTCACCTCATATTCCATATAAGGACATATTATGTTGATTTCATCTGGTGTGGAACATGTCTATTAACAACCTGTGCATCATAAGGGTTTCTTCTTTCTTTGATCATATACTTATTCTATTTGCAACCATATGATCTGTCTATATAGCAACCAGTGTAAACATAAATATACATGTCCCACATTTCCTTTCTTTGAGTAATCCTGCAACAAATTTCCTTGGAGTGAAGAGTTTCATTCCCTTGATCTGCTTCATCAATATGTCATCATTTCTAATCCCATAATTTTGCAAGTTAGAATTCTCAAGGAAACCTATTGCTTTCTTTAACCAGTGAGTCCAAAGAGGACTCCATTAGAAAATGTCAGCATCTGTTTCCACAATGATTATTGAATGATGACCCTTGATCTAGATGACTACCTTTCATCAATGTTGTTTTAGTGAGGTTCCCCGGAGCCACTTCTTTCATGGCATAGTTGTTGCATGAGTGTATTGCAGACATCCTCCTATGACAAGTGCTCCTTCAATTCTTCTATCATGATGCCAATCCTAGAGTGATGCATTTATCTAATATAAAATGCTTCCTAACATACTATTTATAACCGACAAAACTTCCTAAAGAGGAAGATGATCTTAATCATAGTAGAGATCTTTCACTTCTTCTTTCTTAGATTTCTTTGCATCAGGTTCTTCCTTTTCTTCGAAAATATGGGATTCTTCCTTTTTCCTCTTGTCCTTATTAGATTTGGGACAATCCTTTCTATAGTGCCCAAGTTCATTACAACCATAACATCATATCTTATGCATGTTTCTTCTTTACTTATGAGGACCAGACTTACCAAATTTTCCTTTCCTCCTTGATATTGCAGCGTATGCTTGATTTTCTTCATTTGATCATGTATCAATTTTAGCTTTTAACCTCATCTCTTCTATCTTACAAAGAGACCATCGATCCTGGAATGGTGTTGCTTCTTTCTTTCCATAGATACTTGAAGTGAAGTTTTCCCCATCCCTCTAGTAGAGCATTCAACATCACTGTATTAATTTCTCTATCAGACATTACTTCCCCCAATTCCTGCGGTTGATCTCCAACTTCATAAAGTATGAAGTTATTCCTTCTATTGACATCTTCAACCTATATAGTTATTATCTCAGAGATATTACTTCTCCTGCAATACTCACCAAGAATAGCTCCACCAATTGTCATATATTTCTTTTGAAGATTCTAGTTTTGATACATAGGGGATGAGAGAGTCCTTTATGGATTCTATATGAATCCTCTGGGCTCTTATGTCTCCCTTCATGTATTTTTCATGACTTCATTTTTAATAAGATTTAGATCTGTCCTTTTCTTCCGTGCAAGAAAGTTTGAAACCCCAACCAATTTGTTGCTTTCTTTGCAAAAAGACATTTTGATAGATTTAGATGAAGTCATAAAGATACTTAATTGAGTAGATGCTTCTCTTCTTCTACTAGATTCCTTGTTGATGATGATGTAGATAGCAGCGGGAGCTCCCTCTTAGATTGGCTTCTTCAAGAGAGGTGAAAAGATCTAGATCGCCTTTAATTCTTGATGATGATGATCAAGGATGGCTTGATGATGATTTCAACAAAATAATGACTTGATGATGTCTTCAATAATGCTGACTTGACTTCAATCACAAGATAGAAATAGATTCCTTGAAGATAAAGATCACCTTTTTGATCTTGCTTTTCTTCTTTTGTAAGTTCTTTGAGTAAGGTCTTTGATCCCTTTGAAATGGCTTGAGGGTTTCTCCAATTTTTGCAAACTGCTCCTTCTTGAATGAGTGAAGATCTTCTTAGATCTGAAGATTGACTCTTCAATGTAGATCCCTTTCTTTAATGTAGAACCTTTACTTTGCTTTGATTTCTTCTAGAAAAAATGATCCTTCTTGTTTCCTTTGAAGCTTGAACCTTGTGCCTTCTTGTAAAACTGCCCTTTCTTGTCTTCAACACCTTAGCTTTGAAACCATGTTGAGAAATTAGGGTGTTTAATGCAATTTTCTTTCATAATAATTACTTGTGATTTCGTTATACTTCTTTACTTAGATCTTATCTTCGTTATATTATTACATTCTCCATCAAGCCAATTATCAAATGCACAAGAGACACAATATTTAGGCTTTCCATCCAGGGCCAAAACCTCTCCCTCTTAGAGTGGGAAACCCGATAATCATTCTTCTTATAGATAATCAATTAACGAGTACCAAGACCATGAAAAAGACCCTTTACACCAATATGCCTCCAAGACCCTTGTCACTTTCTCTTATAGGCTCCTTAGGTTGATCTTGCTTTTCTGCACCATGCTGCACCAACACTAGGAAAGCTCGGTTCCTAGCCTTAAACATATACCTTCATTTTCTACCTTTCCTTGATTGGACCTCCTTGCTGTGCTAGAACTTGTGCTTCATGAATACTATTGACCCAAAATGGATCTCCTTTACTGTGCTATTATTCTTTCATTGCTATTGTCTGTATATATATATATATATCGTTGAACTTAGGCAATGATATGAGACCAATGGCAGAGGCTAGCACTACCTCTCCTCTGCATTGATCTCAATCACATTCTACGCATATCATAACAATCTTATGTACATTCTCTTATGCACTGTAGTTTCGGATCACTAAGACAGACCTTAACCAAAATATTTCTCTCCCAAAATAGAGGTTCGAGAGGACCTTTCTTCCTTCCCCAAGTTGACCCTTCTCTTCGTTGTACTTGTCTCCTTTTACGCACCCAGAAAAAATAGAAGCTATCCGAACATATTAGACATATCCAAACTGATTTATCTGTCATTTGTGCGAATTCCATATGGGTATATATAGTGGTTTGCCACTGTTAATGAGCTGACATGACCTATGAATAGATGTGTCTTCACTTTGAGCTGACATGAGTTGTGCATTCTCTGCGATCAGTCATTTGTGCGAATTCCATATGGGTATATATAGTGGTTTGCACTGATAATGAGTTGACATGACCTATCAATAGACGTGTCTTCATTTTGAGCTGACATGAGTTGTGCATTCTCTGTTTTGAGGCCGTCTTCAAGAAGATAGTGACAAGGTCTTGGAGTATACAATTTCATCAATAATTTGTCCTTTACATGAGTGTAACATGAATTCATATACATGACTCAAATTATATTTATGACAAGACAAATTACTAAAGAAATCAAGAAGAAGTATTTGACCAATAATAAAAACTCCTTGCTCATGAGACCCATAATCAAACATTTACAAAACACATTTTATTATCTTTGTCTTCTTCATTACGTAAGTTCATAATTACAAGTCATTATGAAGACTGAATCTAGTTACACTTTCCAACAGAAAGTGGGTTTATAAAAATGCAACTTGATAAAATTGAGAGTGGCTAGCTCAATACAAGTGTAAGTGGCTGGTGAACATAGAAGTGAATGGGTGTATGGATACCTTATTCGAATAAAGGTCATCCTTGGTCAATATACCAAATTGAGTGGGTTTATGGATAACTAAATTTGAACACGAGGCCATGGAGAGAAGAAATTATGTATCAAATTCTCCCGTTAATGTTGAATGCAAGCCATATATTGAAGATATACTTTGACCCCTAAAAATATAATATCTTGCACACAAACATGTCATTACTTATTGAAGGTGGTTACTAGTGGAAGTGGAGAAAAAAGATCCACAAAAATATGTTGAGTCATTTATGGAAGAATAATATAAGCAATCGAGAAGAGTCTTGTAGGCTTATGGATTAAAAACATCAATGAGGGAAAAGTACTTTGCCTCTCGTAAGTGCAAGTCCTTATAGGCCAATAAATGTCATAAAAAAATGGATGAAAATCAATCCTCATATGACAATAAATTGAAGCATCCATTGCAAATTCAAAAATTCCTAAAATATAAATAACATCTCCAAATTTGGTGGGGTCCATAAAGACTTATAAAAAATAATATGTGCTATCAACTATTGTGACTAGAATGCTTATATAGACAATATCTCAGAAGTGGACCCATGTACTTGATCAAAATATCATGAAATATGAAATGTTGATGTCATATATTGAACATTGGGAGGAAGTGTTTTCATTAGGTGTATCCATAATCCCTTGCTCCAAATAAAGGTAGTTATTTGTTTTCCCAAAATAACATAATCAACCCTATTTAACTAGGAAACTATCCACACTGAGTTCATATATTCAACAAGAAACAAGAACCCTCTATAAAATCATTTGAGTTTCACCTTTATATACCCAAGTGTAAAGGTATCAACGATTTTGAGGAAAGTTTGCAAGAAAAGACGAGTGAATTTATTATTAAAGAGGATTTGAAACCCAAACAATAGAGGAGAGTGTACTAACTTGAAAGGAGGGCTTTAAACCTTGGAAATGTACTAACAACTCCTAGAAAATAGATTTGCAACAAATGGAGAATGTGCTAGCCTAAAAAGAGTGGTATAAGTCCTAGAAAGATCCCATTAGTTCCTGAAAAATAGGCCTATAAAAAAAAGACAATGAACTAGCCTTAAAACACTTAATCAACTAGGAAAACATTGATTTGAACCGTTGGTTATGTAGTAACAATTATCCCACCAACAAAGAAACTTAGATAACTGTGAAAAATGAGTAGAAAAAACGATTTGAAAAAATTCAAGTGACAAAACAATAGGGATGCCACCTACAGAGTCTCCAAATCAAAAGAATTGAATTTGGAAACTATGAATTAAAAAAATTCACTCATTCAGATTCACAAAAGATAGAAGAACAAATGAACCACCAACAATTTGTAAATTAATAAACCATAACCTCCACAAATAGATGATGAATCAACTATAGGGAAAAAGGAAAAAAATCAATGCCATTGTGCGCTAAGGGGAAACCACCAAGTGTGCCTTAAGTGAGAAATCACCTAAGAACAATAGAACACATCTCTAGAGAGAATTCCCATAATCAACAAACCATACCATGAGGCAAGTGCAATGTTGGATATGGTCCATGTGAACGAAAAACAATCATTCACTTTATTAAAGAATGAAAATGATCAGAAGATACTTGTTAAAATTTTCAAACCACAATATGTAGATTTTTCACTTGTAAAAGTTGGACAATGAAAAAAGCTTAGGACTGTAAATTTTGAATATGCTAATATCATAATGTTAAAATGAAAATATAGGATAGAAAGTACAAACTAAACTCTCAACTTGGTACATTGTGTTTCATTAAATCTAGAAAAAAAATGCATCGCACAACCCAAAAGTACTCCACTAATCACTAGCACACAATCAATTTTACAGTGAAAAATATGGAAAAAATAATCAACCCCATCTTTCCTTCTTTAGAGATGAGGAAGACAAGAGTAGTAGATAAAAACAACCTTTCCCCATGGATTCCAAAATCATAAAAGGAAAGACCTAATCTAACTTTGAAAAACAAACTAATAGATCTAGAAACTTAAAATTTGGAAAATAACAAAAGCAAATCCTAAACTCAGACTTGTAAATATGGAAAAACTATTAACTCATTGTTAAAATTGAACCCAATTTAACATTGGAAAGACATCACTTATGATTTTACAATAACTAAGATTAGAACTACTTAAGTCTAACTTATGCATCCCAACAAAATGCATATGCCCTTTACATCACTATCCAATAATCTAATATTGCACCAAATTAATGTTGTTATTACCTCAAATAAAGTGCACCATATTTGCTAGAGTAAGAAAAATAACCAAACAATCACGCGTAAAATCTAACACTCCATATTTGAGAGGATAATGTTTTTGAGCAAACCAAGCCTCTCCCTTTGTGGCTCAATGTTTCTCTTTGTTAAGGGTTTTATCATCACTCTTGCCATATGTGAACCTAAGGAAATATAATGTCAGAGCACTACTCCCTTTTGTACTACGAAATCTCTTTAGAATTGTGAAGGTGTAAATTCCTTGTACAAGGAAAACTTCAACTCCTTGCCAACCACCTTCATCCTTCATGTCAACCTCACTAGTCGAAATCCTTTTACACAAGTTGTTTAGGAATTACTATAGTGATAAACCAATTTGTATATAGGGCTAAGACAAGTGGATCATATTTAATAAATAAACCAAATCTGTACTAATATTGAAAAATCCCAACATGAGTAAAATCCCATCGATTATGAAATTCCAAATTCATGATGCATGCATGAACAATTATAATGCCTTCTTTAAAATGAATTCATGGGCATTTTACCAATGCACCACAAAACATTTTGAAACTCAAGAAATAACATCAACAACATCACTTTTTTTTGAGAGTCCAACAATTAGAGTAAGAGCCTCATCAAGAGAAACTTCCTCTTAGGGGTTGGAATCTCATTAAGGTTGACTCCCTATTTTTGAATGCATCCTTATACAATTAGACTAAGAGTCTCATCAATGTCAACTCCCTCTTTTTGGGAGAGTTTCGAAAATTAGGGTAAGAGTCTCATGAAGATCAATTTCCTCTTTTTGGGAGTCCTATGTTGGACATTGGATAAACCAAAGCTCCTCTTTGCAACAAGGAATAACCACCTCTCATGGATCGTTATATTTGGTGATGCAATCGTTGACTAACACTTGCGAATTTTGGTCTAACAACAATTGTGATTCCGAACAAGTGGTAGCAGAGCATAGGTCACGATCTTGATACACACCCAACTCACGCTAGGGGGATGATGTAGGAGCATTCCACTTCCCAGATAAAATCATATTTTGACTATGATAGGGGCCTTTAGTTTACCAAGGGAGTTGGTTCCCTAGATGAGTGAAATTGTTTAATTTAATGTATTTTCCTAAGTTTCTTATAATAATTGTATATAATTGATTAGAGTGAGTATTGATGTAATCAGATCTTCTCTAAATGATAGGTCTTGAGATTATTTTGGAGAGTTAGAGAGATTTTAGAGTTAGTTGGATTTGTAAGAGAATTTTGCGGACCTGAAGATCTAGAGATAAGATTTGTTGAAGAAACTGTGGATCTGAATTAATTCAAGTTCAGATTCCCTTTTGTATATATTTTTTTTGTAAGACAAAAAGAGATAGGAGAGAAGAATAGGAGGATTAGAGAGAGGACTTGAGGGCTGAGAGACTCGCCAAATAATGTGTTTCTGGCCAAGAGCCTTTTGTAAATTATTACACATAATATATGAGGACACTCTGTTTAAGTGTATGAATCCAGAATGTTGAGCCTTTGTTTAGCATTCAAAAGCTTGATATATATATATCAAGCTTTTGAATGCTAAACAAAGGCTATATATATATATATATATATGTCCAGTTATTTGATGATTACATAACTATACAAGCTTAGGAGGGATTCGTGTGTGTATGTATATATTTTGCAAAATTAGAGTTTGACAACGAAGACATAACAGAGGGTGCAATTGAAATAACCTGGACAATTTCGAGGAACGCAAAGTTGCAGTAGAGGAAGAAAAATAGAGGAAGCGTGAGGATTATAAAGGGACAAATTCTCGTTACACTTGAAGCAAGAACAATTTTCATAATGGAAGAAAAGGGGTCGTCGATCATTGCTCAAATGTATGATCAATGACCGTGAGTACAAAGAGGAGCCACAGAGAAGTCAAAAGCCATACAATCGAGCTAGAGGTAGAGGCGAAGTACAAATGAGCGCAACACTTAGGAATTTATGGGTATTGACAGAAGTCCGTCACTTGACAGTGCCGAGAGACGGTAATTGACAACATCGGGACGAAGGTTCCATCATGTAAAACAAAGGCGTGACCCAAAGGAGGAACGTCAGGATGATAAGGTCCCAACTTACGTGGAACCATGGGTCCCACTCGGAGGTTCTGCCCCAACGTGTTTCATAAAGGAATTTCCCCATTGAGTCGGGCTAACAACAATGGGTCGAAAGCATTAAAGCGAAGGATTTATTGGGTCCCACTTGGAGGTATTACCCCAACAGGCTTTCTAAAGGGATTTCCCAATAACGTTAGGCTTGAAATGGAGCGAGCTCACGTGGCTTGTGGGTCTTCCGAAGGTTTCAAACCCAATGTGGTTCTATTGAGCGACTATTCTATATAGACGAGGAAAAAATTGTGAAAGCGAATGTGGCAAGTGGACCCTACCTATAGTTTGCATAACCCAGAAGAATTGAGGTTTGTGTATTAACAAAAGAGACGAGATGGAAGTGGCGGGCTCTAGGCCAGCGACATATGTGTCATTAGAGAACTTTTGAGGTCTAAAATGGGCCTCCTAAGAAAAAATTACAACCAATATAAACTTTATAAGAACTAATAGGATTCAAGATGATGATTTCAACCATGGGGTGTGATTAACCAATTTTGGGGTAAAATAGTAAAAAGATTAAAATAAAATAAAATAATAAAACTATTTTTATAACTCGTATTTTAAACTTGTATCCCTAAGATTTTATGAAAATTTCGAGCGGGAGTACTCGTTGGATGCAAAATTTAATTCTTCATCTAAGGAGTACCACTTTTGCATATTTTCGATGGACCCTGCTACACGAAAAATGAGAAATACATGAAAAATGTGATTGCGATCACATTTTTTTCATGTATTTCTCATTTATTGTGTAACAAGGTCCACCGAAATTATGAAACATGGGTACTCCTTGGATGTGGAATCAAATTCTGCATCTATCGAGTGTTCCTGCTTGAAATTTGAGTAAACCCAGAGGGAGATAAGTTGAAAATACGAGTTTAAAAAGTAGTTTTTTAATATTTTCCCTCTAAAATTTGATGATGTAATCTAATATTATTTTATTATTTCCACTATTATTTTATAATTTCCTTAGGAGGCCCATTTTAGACCTCAAAATTCCCCTAATGATGAGTGTGTGCCTTGGAATAAAGGAAAAGGGCATGATCACTATTGTTATTAGAGAACAGACAGAAAGCCAATGTATGGGAGCAACACACAAAGGCAGGGAGTTGGGTCGTCTTGCCGCAAAGGCCTATCAACAAAAAAGAAGGATCACAAAGGTCCTATGTTAGAAAAAAATAAAGGGATCATACGAACCCTTTCAGCTCCTCCCACTATAATTTGGTTTTACAACGGATTTAGATCTCGATAAACTTGTTATAGCAGGGTTGAAGGAAGTGCCTTTTCGATTTTTAGACAAAACTAGGACTGTGGGTAGCAGGCTCGAATTTTGGCTTGCATCATGTGGTATAAAAATGATAATGCTTTGAAATTTCAGAATAAAGACGCAGAAGCGAAGTTTTTGCAGAACCAAATCTAGTTGAGATAAATTTTTTTTTTTTTTTCAATTTGAATAGAAAATTGATGATTATGAATGAAGTGTTGTGAAAAAATGGTTTTTTGAACAAACATGATATAAGAGGAAAATAAGAAGAATGTTTTAAGAAAAAAGAAGTAGAAAGAGCAGATTCAGAGAACCGATTAAAAGAGATCTTGGCACAAGTATGAAATTTTAATGAGTTTGTTTTTAGATACTAGACCAAGGAGAAGTAGTAACCATAAAGTAGAAACTTTTTAAAGGATATTGTGATAGAATCTAGCAACAAGATGAATTGCTGAAGGTGAGGACAACATAACTTATCAAAGGAGGAAGTGGGAAGATGAATTTGCTACAACCTAACAACTTTTGTAACTGAAGAGTAGGTTGGCTCTAGAGAAAGGAGAGGACCGGAGGAAGAGGACAACTTCCAACATATAGAGTTGGGTAGAAGTTGTTGCAGGAAGTTCCACAGTGATTTTGGGAAGAATTACCCAGAGATAGAGACAAAGACAGAGATAAAGGGAGAAAGGAGGCTTGTTGCAACCCACAAGGGGACAAGGAGTGCTCACAGAAGAAGAAGGAATGGCTATTGATAGTCATGTGCAGGGTTTGAGGATAAGTCACGATCAAATAAAGAAAAATTCCAAAGCCATTGAAATCAGGAGGATGAGTGATGAAGAGTTCAAGAGAGATAAGATTGAGTTGAAGGAAAAATTCAATTATTTGAGACAACTATTATGAGACCAAGGATATGGATGATTAATGAGGAAGAAGAAAGAAAGGTGGCCTTCATTGCAGAATAAATTGAGATCGAGGATGTGTGATAGGATGAAGAAATAACTCAGAGAAATTGAGTGCGAGATGGAAGTTTTTTGTGAACCTTAGCACCGATCAATCCTAGGAGAAATCGAAAATGATGAAGTTGTCGAGAAGAATCCTTTTGAGGGTAAACGTATGATGATAAAGATATCATTTGAGGCTAGAGAACCTTATGTTATTAAAACTGATGATTGGTGTGTGAATGCACGAAGTTTTGCAGGTGATGTGCAGAACATTGATTTTGTTCGATACAATGAGGAAGAACGATTATTAAGTGTTGTTATAGAGAAGGAAAAGAGGACACAATTTTCTTGTAGAGGCACAAGGTGGAGACTATATAAGGTGGATAAGTGCAGTTATGGAAGAAAATCCTGAAGCTGAAAGGTTTTTATTCTTGGATGAGATGCCTGAAACAAGAATTATTTATTTTTTGATGATGAAATTGATGAAGTTTCAATTGAGTATGTATGTTCAAGCACTAACTATGTTGAGGAAGAATTTGTTGCAGTAGAAGAAGAAAATGTGAACTTGATTAAAAATTTCATGTTTTGAATAATGAATTAGGAGGAGATGTTTGAGGCACTTACAAAGACTTCAAAGTCTCATTTTTTAAAAAATAATCACTATTTTGTGTCTATAGGAAGTAATAAATGCAAGGATATACATGCTTATAAATTTTCCATTGCAAAGAAGAAGCAACAATAGAAGGATATGCAGATACAACAAGTGCAACGAATGAAAATTGTCAAGAGAGTTGGAATATGCAAAAAATGATAAGTTGGCTCAGAGATAATTCGGTAGAAGAAGCAAAAAGAACTTTAGAAAAATTTATGCAGGGTTATAAAGGAGTAAGCATGGCACTAACAACAAAAGAAAATTGGAACAAAGCTTTAGAGGAAACTTTGTATAGAAGTATGAGTTGTTTATGGAAGATCTATTATTTTAATAAGATGCAAAATATGGAATTGTTGGAGCAGGAAGATAATTTGAAATTGCAATTCACATATATGTTGTAGAGTACATATAGTTTTGTTGAAAAAACATATAAGAAGCTGGAAATGAAAACAACAATACAAATTCCTTGTAAAATTCAACAGCCAGGAAATGACAATAGGCTTTGAAAAATATGTACTAGCCATAGGATCAATTAGACATTGAAGTTGAGAAAATGAGGAATTTGACGATGAGGGCGTCTCAAAGAAGATATATTGCCGAAAGGAAGAAGAGGATGGAAAACAAAATACATTGGATTGAATGAGTTTACATCAACATGGAAGGAGGAAGACTACACCACAAGATCTAGAAACGAGGAAGGGAGAAAGAAACAATAGTAGCGCAAAAAATATATGACCGAGTCGTTGATTTACTGCAAGTCAATGTTTGTAATCCAAGATAAACTAGCTATGAGAGAACATGGTCAGAAGAACATGGATATTTTGCATCTTGGGAGTCTAATGTTGGAGCATTCCACTTCCAAGACAAAATGTATTTTGACTAGGATAGGGGTCTTTCATTTACCAAGGGAATTGGTTCCTAAATGAGTGAATTTTTTTAATTTAATGTATTTTCCTAAGTTTATTAGATTAATTATTTATAATTGATTAGAGTGAGGATTGATGTAATCATATATTATCTAAATGAGAGATCTCGAGAGTATTTGGGAGATTTAGATATATTTTAGAGTTAGTTTGATTTGTGAGAGGCTTTTGTGGACTTGAAGATCTAGAGATAGAATTTGTTGAAGAAATTGTGGATCTGAACTAATTCAGGTTCAAAATTCCATTTTGTATATATATTTTTTGTAATCGAAAAAGAGATAAGAGAGAAGAATATGAGGATTAGAGAGAGGACTTGAGGGCCGAGAGAGGGCCAAATAATGTATTTCTGGCCAAGGGCTTTTTGTAAATTATTACACATAATATATGAGGATACTCCATTTGAGTGTATGAATCTAGAATGTTGAGGCTTTTTTTAGCAATCACAAGCTTGATATATATATATATATATATATATATATTTGAGATAGGTACACAAAAAAGGCATAAGAAAAGGTGCAACAAAAGTAACCCAAACAATGCCGAGGAACGTACAACTGTAGTAGAGGAAGAAACGCAGAGGAAGTGTGAATATTACAAAGGGATAAATGTATCATTGCAGTTGAAGTGAGCACTCTTTTCATAATAGAAGAAATGGGGTCATCGATCATTGACCAACTATATGATTAATGATTGTGATTACACAGAGGAGACACAAAGAAGTCGAAAGCCATAAAATCGAGCTAGAGGTGTAGGTAAAGTAAAAAGGAGCACAAAACTTAGGCATTTTTGAGTCTTGAAATAAGTATGTCACTTAACAATGTCGGGATACAGTAATTGATAGTGCCAGACCAAAGGTTCCATCCCGGAAAACAAAGGCGTGTACCCAAAGGAGGAGCGTTAGGATGATAAGTTCTGGGCTTACGTGGAACCATGGGTCTCGACCGGAGGTTCTGCCCCAACGGGTTTCATAAAGGACTTTCCAGATTAGGTCGGGCTAACAATAGCGGGTCGAAAGCATTAAAGCGAAGGATTGATTGGGTCCCGCTCAGAGGTATTAACCTAACAAGATTATTAAAGGGATTTTCGAATAGCGTCGGGCTTGAAATGGTGCGGGCTATGTGAACCGAGCTCACGTGGATTGTGGGTACGCCGAAGGTTTCAAACCCAATCTGGTTCTATTGAATGAATATTCTATATAGATGGGGTGACATTGGTGAAAGCCAATGTGGCAGGTGGACCCTATCAAGAGGTTTCATAACTCAGAAGAGTTGAGGTTTGCGTATTAACACAACAAACATGATGGAAATGTCAGGCTTCAGGCCAATGACATATGTGTATGAGTGTGGGACTTGGAATAAAGGAAAAGTGCACGAGCATTGTTGTTAACAGTGAAAAGGGAGAAATCCAAGATATGGGAGCAACACATAAAGGCAGGGAGCTGGGTTGATGCCCTACGAAGGCTGATCAACAACAATGAAGGACTGTGAAGGTCCTATGTTAGAAAAAAATAAATGGATCAAACAAACCCTTTCGACTCCTCCAACTATAATTTGGTTTTACAAGGGATTTAGATCATGATAAACTTGTTAAATCACGACTGAAGGAAGTACCTTTTTATTTTTTAGAGAGAACTGGGAATGTGGGTAGCAGGCTCGAATTTGGGCTTGCATAAGGGGATTTCGTTGAACATTGGATAAACCAATGATCCCTATGTGTTTCAATTTATGGACTAACCTCCTCTCTAAATTATTATCTCTAGTGATGTGATCGTTGACTAAGACCTACGGGTTTTGGTCTAACATGAATCATGATTCCCAACATCCTCAAACAATTGGATTAAGAATCTCATCAATGTCAAGTCCCTCTTTTTGAATTTTTTCTTCGATATAACCCTATCCTCTATTGCATGCATATAATCAATCACTAATTTGAAACTATCTCCATAAATTTGGAAGGATACTCCTCCATCATGGTACCCTATGATACCTACTCTACATGGTCAACAAGTAGCCTAAGGGCCACCATATCAAACTTCTTTTCAAAGACTTGACCATGTTAGAGGTCATGTTTTCTAATTATCACTCGATAACCATTAAAATCATCCACATAATGTATCTATATCATGCAAGAAATGAAAAAATATTCTTCATTAAACTATGAACATACACGACATTTTCTTGGGGCATCAAGATGTGATAATGTGATATGCATAATGTCCTTATTCTACTACAATTAAATAATGAACTAGTTCCTATCACCATGATTTTAGATTCCATACTATGGATCTTCTTGGGGTGATACTTTCAATCATTTTAATTCTATAACAAAACCAACGTTTTGCTATAATTAGACTGCTATCATAAGTGTATTTTACTCAAGAAGTATAATATGGGGTGCTTAGAGAGGTACCCAAGGGGATAATTTATTTAATGTGGCCATAATAATGGAATAGACCTACTATATAATTAAAAGCTGATACTATAATAACAAGGGCATTTGGAATATGCCCCTAGGAATACTCATGAGAACGTCTAAATACACGAGTATCATTATATTGTAGGAGTGTGGATTGTATTATCTTTTCACCAAGCATGACTTGTGGAGTGATTCCTTCCATAAGGAATATTTGATGGTGTTGTTCATGACGAAAGCTTTGGTATTTTTGGTGTTTAAGGGTTTATCTTGGAAGTTATCAATAATTTTTTAGGGTTTTTTTCTAGTGATAGTCATGAATTTCACAAATTGGATACCTTTTGAAAGAGAGAGAGAGAGAGAGAGAGAGAGAGAGAGAGAGAGAGAGAGAGAGAGAGAGAGAGAGAGAGAGAGAGAAGATATTTTAGTTGAACTAGTACCGATAGATCCAGAGAAGCTGTGACATTTCACAATTGGGGTCATAATAGCCAACTATAGAAGTATAACCAAAATTATGACCATTTTAAATTTTTAGCCTAAAATCCTAACATAAAGGAGCTCCATCAAAAGTGACTCTCTTTGAAACCCCAGTTCTCTTTTTGGGGTATAGTAAGAAAGATGTATTTTATAGGAAAATATGGTAGTCATAGTATTAATGAATTCTTCAAAGAAATGAAGGACAAACTGATGTTTTGGAGATTATGGCTCCCTAATAATTCAAGAGGTGAAGTGGAAATTTGGAGGAATGGAATTAAACATGAAGAGATACATGCAATTTTGGATGAAGAATATGAAAAGTAATTTTAGATAGGTAGTCTTATGTCGTGAAGAAGGAATGAGAAGAGAACAAGGGATTTCTTCTCATGTCACAAATTATTATTACAAGTTCATGAAAGTAATCAACAAGAAAAGGTCATTGTTTCTATTAACAATAGTTGCAAACATAATTTCATCAATGTTAACATGGATAAAAGATTTCAAGTTCTCACAAAGAATATTTAAAGTACATAGGTTGAGGGTGAAAATGTTAGAAAATTTATGCATTTTGAAGATTGCCATGGATAAATATATGTTTCTTTCAAATTTGTATGTTATAGATATGGATGAAGTGGATAATATATTGGGATATCCGTGCATATAATTAGTTGGTATAGTTAATATTAGTGTGGAAAATAAGTTTTAAAAGATTAATATATGAAAAAAATTAATATTGTAATACATATTTCTTAGTGAGAAAGAAGGGTCCAATGGGCCACATGAAGAAATCCTTATAGAGAATAATTACAATACCTAATGACGCATCAAATGAAGAATTTGGGGTTTAATTGGAAGAAGAGTTTATTGAAGCACTTGAGAAAAGACCCATGGAAGAGCATAAAATGGAAGATGAAGCTAAGGAAATACATGTTGACGAGTCAAATAAAGAAGAATCAATATAAAGGTTGTTGTATATCACCACACAAATAAACAACAATCATCAAGGCAATGACATAAGCGTTTGAAAACTTACTATGTATCTACTTGGAACCAGAGAGGCAATCAACATGGAGACACATGGAGGAATAAAAGCGATGCATATATATATGAAAGTAGCACAAAAAATACATGGATTCCAAAGAGAAACCATAATCAATATTGTGGAAGGGCCATAGCTAGAGACCATGTCAACATTTCATGGGGATGGTTGGATACTCAAGGATGGTACCAATTGACTACATTACTATGTAGGTCATACTATATGACTTCTTCCTATGTTTTAAGGATGTATGATCCAGAATTATGCAATAAAAAAACAAAATACATATATAAACATAAACACAATAATGCAAAAAAAATACATCTTCATTTCATTAATATCAAAGAACTGAAATATGCTTACATACATAATGAAATAAACTAGCTCGGACGATGGTAGCTTATCTCTAAGAAGAGATGTGGAGGCTACATGCCTCTGAACTGTGTTAAAATGGGTCTCAAAAGATTATTTATTATTTACTAACAATGTAAAACCATAAACATCCAAATACCTAACCCTAGGAGATGAAGCGCCAAAACTGTGGGCGCTGTTGGGGTAAATTGGTACATCGAATTACCGTGATCTTAACTTTGGCATACGATCTGCGTTTGATGCGTATGATTCCTTGTTAGAAATATATATCTGAGGACTACAAATTTCGACCGCAAACATGATTTTAAAACTCTCGTTTTCCCATTTAAAGAAAAACACCATTTATGTCCTTAAAACGACTCTGGAAGTTTAGGACCCAAAAAACTGCCAAAAATAGTAGATCGTGCTACAACTAAGGAAACCGAAAGAAGAAATAGTGGGGGTACAAGTGGAATCGGTGGGTTTCCACCTATATTCACATGGATTAGTCCTCCCGCCTTAGGAATCAATGGTCCCCATTGCGTTGAGTGCCTCCATGAGATGGGGAAAATTCTACTGAACTTGGTCCCTGGTCAGTCCTTTCCTTGGTGCAAGAGTTGGCCAACTTTGAAAAACCGATATACTTGGATATTTTGTTGGCGAGTATTCTTGATTTCTGTGTCCATGACTTGATCAGTTGTGTCTTGTTCCATGCAATCTGGGCTTAGCTCTGTTGGTGTGAGTTGTTCTGCAATATTTGATGTGTCTAGTAATGGTTGAAGGCGATCCACATTGAACATTGGGTGTAGGCCAAGGAATGATGGAATGCTGAGCTCGAAGGCATTGTCTCCTACAAACTTAACAATGGTGCAAGTCCCATATTAGAGCGGGCGAAGCTTGAGGTGGGCCCCAACGAGGTGCTCCTTCTGCAAATGTAACCAAAATTTGTCTCCCACCTGAAACTTGTAAGGCACCTGATGCTGATCATGACGTTGTTTGCAGTTAGAATTTTCTCTATCCAATATATCATGGACATGCTAGAAAATGTGTTGAATGCATTCAATGAAGTTGGTAGCTCTGTTAGCTTCAGACTGGACATGATTCGAATCTATCTGAGTAGTTGCAAGTGGTATGGAAACATCAATGGGACATAATGGATGGAATCCCAACCTCACCTGAAAGGGGATGTGGTCAATTAATTTGTGGAGATATTTGTTGTAGCTGTACTGGAAATAGGGTAGGCCTTCCTCCCATGTGTGTGATTATTTTATTTGTACATGCACATGATGTGCACAATCATCTTGTTTACGACCTTTGTCTGGCCATCAATTTGGGGGTGGAAGGCCATGGACTTAGTGAGCTTGGTATCCAACAATGTCCAAAGGATTGACCAGAGTGTACTTAGGAACCTACTATAGCAATATGAGATAATGGACTATGGGATCCCAAAGTGTACCCATACTCATTCAAAGAATATTTTGGCAGTGGATTCTACTGTGATGCTCTTCCTGCAGAATACTAGAATGGCCATATTAGAGAATATGTCGATGACCGTGAAAATACAGTCGTTTCCATGCTTGGTAGAAGGAAGGCCCAACATGTAATCTAAGGAGATATATTCCCAGGGTTGGCTAGGAGTAGCGAGAGGAGTATAGAAGTATTGCTTCTTGATTGTAGTTTTGGAAATGACGCAGGTAGTGTAGGATCTGATGTATTTCCCAACATCCTATCGGAGGTTCGACCAATAAAAATACTTTTGCAACACTTCCACTATTTTCTCCACCCAAAAATGTCGAACAAAATGATTGTAGTGCACCTAAAAAATCATCTTGGCACGTTCACTTGAAGTAACACATAGGTGTCCCAAGTGGAATACCAATGCATCCTAGAGGTGAAATTCTAGAACTTACTTGCCTTCTAGGAGCATCTGTCATTTGGTGTTGAATTATGGATAAATCTTAGAAATATGTGGCCATCCCGAAGTATCATGTTCATAAGAGTCGAGCACAATGGTTAGCGCCATAACGGGTGGTCGGTTGAGGCAATATGCAACATTATTGGGTCACCCTTCTTATACTTAATGTTAAAATGGAACTGTTGCAGATATGTGGACCATTTCTGATGGCGATTGTTCTACAAATTTTCTTGTGCCTGTATGAGTTGCAGGGGCCAGTGGTTTGTGTGGATGACCATTTCCTTCGCCACATTGTAGTGCTTCCATTTTAGGCAGACCTGCATAATGGAATACATCTCTTTGTCAGAGGTGGGATAATTTTGGAATGTATTTGAAAGTGTCTCACTGTGATATGCCACTGGATTCCCCTGCTGGTTAAGAACTACACCGATAACATTTTCATAGGCAGCTGTCTCAATTTCAAATGGTTGTTGTAGGTATGGTAATGTGAGCACTGATGTAGAGCATAGGTGATGCTTCAACTCGACAAACCCTTTTTGTTGGGATTTGGACCAAAATAAATTTCCTTTCACTCCGCCCTTGGTGACTTGACTCAAAGGTAAATTGATACGAGAGAATCCCAGCATGAACTTGCGATAGAAATTGGAAAGACCTAGAAAGTTGCAAAGCTCTGTTAGAGTGGTTAGGGATGTCCAGTCCTGAATAAATTGTATCTTGGCTGGGTCCACATGCACACCTCGCTCATCAATGATGTACCATATATATTGAACATGGGTCATACCAAAAGTGCATTTCTCCAAATTGGAACAAAATTTGTGTTTTCGCAAGATTTGGAGGATCTGCCAAATATGGCATCAGTGCTCTTCCTATCTCTGGATGAAGATCACGATGCCATCAAAACAAACTACCATGAATGAGTTGGTGAAATACCACAAGATGTCTTACATTAGCCCCATGAAGGTTGCGGGGGAATTCGTCAACCTGAAAGACTTGACCAACCATTCGAAAATTTCTTCCTTGGACTTGAAGGAAATATTCCACACATCAGAGGGTTCGATTGGTACATGGTGATAACCAGAATTCAAGTCAATCTTGATGAAATATTTGGCCCCCTTGAGCTGTTCCAAAATGTCATTAATCCATGGGATTGGATACCTATTATGGACAATTATCTTATTCAATGCCTGATAGTCAATACAAAGCCTCTAGGTTCCATCCTTCTTCTGTACCAACATGATCGGGCTCCTACAGGGTGAGGAACTGGGTTTGATGTTCCCTTTCTGCAAAAACTCCTAAATTCGCCTCTTGATTCCATCGTTCTCCAGAACATAACATTGATATATTGGTCCCTTGGGTAGTGGCACACCTGGGGTCATATTGATGGAGTGCTTGACCTGACAGTGTAGGGGTACCCTTGTGGCTGAGGTGAAGATGTCCTCATACTCCTCCACGAACTTTTCCATCTATTGATGCCGTGCGGAGGAGCCTTGTTTGGAGGTTGTGGATGTGGATACAATATTTCTCTTGCTTTGAGGGCGAATCACAAGGAAGATAAATTTCCCAGTCTGGGAAATGATATTATTGCATTGTTTAACAGAGATCAAAGAAAAGGTGGTAGGAAGCAGTACTTCTAGTATCCTATACAATTTCTAACCCAAATTAATAACAACATAATGAGGTATAGAGTCATATACAACATGCCACTTCCATAGGTATGGTTGACATAATAAAGCATCATATAATTCCAGAGGGGTAACATCGCACAATGCCTCATCTGCAAAGTGCTTGATGCTATAAGGCGGATGACATTGCTGGCTAACACGAAGATCTCGCCCTTAGTGGAGCCACCCGATGTTGTACGAATGTGGATGTGATTTTTTTAACAACTTCAATCTCTTAATGACATCAACTGAGATCAAGCTCTTCTAGCTCCCACTGTCAATGATGAATTGCATCAACGTACCCTTCACCCAGGTCTATGAGTGGAAGAGGCGCTCCTCCTCCTCTGGATCCTCAGGTTCCGCCTTTTGGAGTTTAGTGGTGGCTATTATTGCAATGTTTCTGCATCAATGATTTTATTTTCCTTGTCTTTTCCCTTGTTGGGTTTCGACTCAGAATCAGAGAAGGCATCAGTCTTTGATTCCTTTAGCTCGGCCACCAACACATGCTTTGTGCAATATTCGTTCGTGTTGTGAGTGGGAGTTTTATAGAAGTCATTTTACTTCCCGATATTGTTGGATTACGACTTCAAGGAGTTATTTTTGGGGGTCGCGGCTTGGCTCTACCCTTTGCTTAGTTTCTTGGGGGCACCTTTGCTCTGCTTTGGGTTCAGAGATCCAAAATTTCACTTTTTCTGCTTGAATTTATTCTCAATATTTGAAGCATAGTGGTTTGCTGCACCAAGCAAGGAGATGTCTAGGAACTCCATTTCCTCCTCAATGCATTTTTGCAAATAACCGCGATACTTGAGTACCAGATGTTTCTCAAAATATTTGATTCCTAAGTTTGTGCGTAGGGTATGGAAAAGATTTGTCAACTCATTCACATCTTGATCCCTTTGCTGTTGTAGTGTAGTCCATTATATGTACTTATCTTCATAGCTCCTAAGAGGGTAATATTGTTCCTTGATGGCATCTTAGAAAGAATTCCAAGTGGGGGCAGCTGAAAACAACGAGGGTTCCCTCTCTTCCCTCTGCTCAAAGTAGGTTTCCCACCAGTCCTTAACGTGGGGGGTGACATTGAGGAGTCAAAAAGTAATTATCTTCTCCCTGTCGGAAAATCATGAACTGTAAAATATCCTTCCAATATATTCAACCATTTAATTATAGAATATGCATCTATCTGGCCTTCAAATATGGGAATGTCAAAGTTTACTTATACCTTAAAGGGAGTGGCACCTCCAGGGTGGCTGCTGGATGAAGATGCATCGCCTGTGGGTATTCGCCGAAGGATCTGGGTAAATTTGTCCATCATTGCGTTCCTTTGTCGCTCGAGGGCCTCTTCAAGAAATATTTTGAAAGGATCTCCCGATCCCTCATATTTATTTTCTTCTGCCATGGGAGGCCTTCAGGGTCGACGAGGCCGATCTTGCAATGGTTCAACCAATTCAAGCCCTAACTCCTTATATCCCGACCTCGTTGGGGACATGAAAAGAATAAAAAAGAAAGAAAAGACTGCTCTGATACCACTGATCTAGACTTATGCAGGAACGGAAAAAAATACATATATAAACATAAACATAGAGATGTAGCAGAAAGAAATCTTCATTTCATTAATATCAAAGAACTGAAAGATGCCTACATACAAAATGGAAATAAACTAGCTCAGGCGATGGTAGCTTACCTCTGAGAAGGGATGTGGTTACCACATTCCTATGAAATGTGTTATAATGAGGATCAAAGGCCTATTTATTAGTGAGAAACAATGGAAAACCCTAAACATCCAAAAACATAACCCTAGGAGATAAAACGCCAAAATTGTGGGCCTTGTTGGGGTAAATTGGTACATCAAATTCCTACGGTCGTAACTTTGACATAGTATTTTCATTTGACGCACAATACCTCGTTAGAAAGATATATCTAAGGAATAAAACTTTTTCCTACAACCATTTTCCACAAAAGTGTCATTTAGGGCCTCAAAACGACTTTGTAAGTCTAGGACCCGAAAAACTACCAAAAATAGTAAATTTTGCTACAATAAAGGAAACTAAAAGAAGCAATGGTGGGGGTCCAAGTGGAATAGGAAGGTGACCACCAATATCTACTTGGATCAATGAAGCATGCCAAAGGTGGATGAAATGTAATGGACTTAGGAAGGATACTATGGGGTACCTAGGGAGGTACCCAAGAGGATAAATAATATAATATGGCCATAATAATGGAATAGTTCCACTACACAATTAAAATGAAATAATAATAAAGGGTATTTGGAAAATGCCCCTAGGAATACTCATGAGAAATTATAATACACAAGGAAAATTTTATTGTGTTGTCCTATAACAAGCATGGTTTGTGGAGTGATTCCTTTCATAAGGAGTATTTGATAGTGTTACTCTAACTTAAGGGTGGTTATTACTTCTATAATCTTGGTTTTGTTCATGGTGAATGATTTGGTATATTTGGTGTTTAAGGGTTTTTCTTGTAAGATTCATGGCAGATTTTCTCTTATATATTTGAAGCATTAATACAATAATTCATGCTTATTTCAACTAAGTAAATTAGAGGAAAAAAAATGAATATAAAGGAAGAAATAATAGCTAATAAATAAACATATTCTAGACATAATTAAAAACACTACAATATGCATATAAAACACATATCCAAAGCATATATATTTCCTTACCTTTATAGTGGCCCTCTCCAAGGGTTCAAGTTGTATGATTTTACTACAAAAATAGATCACACACATTATGTAATAGTCATGCATAGGAAATTAGAACTGAACATCTATATTAAATAATAAGAGATTATTACAATGCCAATAGTACGTATCATCCCCTATCAAAGTGGACACTATAATTTTAGAGAACAAGATAGTATCTTTAATTTTAAAATAGAAATGAAAACAACTCTATATTCATAGGGAGATTCGCATTTAGTTACACTTTAAATCTTGGAGGATTATGATCTAAAGGTATTCACAACCTCTTTAAAACTAATTTCATAACATAATAATAATACAATTTGCTTCTTGAAACCTAATGTGCATGAAAACCATAATGCTATCTGTGAATTGGAGGATTGAACTAACAAATTGGTTGCAAAAGCATTGTGTTTGGGAAAATTCATTGACTCTTTGGATGGGAGTAAATGCAAACTAGTAAATTAGCTCCAACCTCTTTAAGATAAATTCATTTTTTATAGATTAATCCATATGAGAGTAAATACTCTATCTAAATTTGTGGTGAGTCGACATGTACTTTTCAAGTTGCTACAAATACTTTTTACCACTTCTAGCTTTGGCCTTGTTACTAATGAGTATGAGATGGGGGCACATATTATAGAATCTTTTAGAAAAAAATGATAATGACATGCATTCTGGTAAGAAACTCCTAGTAATGACTAAAAATCACAAATAATTTCATAAACCTTTCTCTAAATCAATAATGTAAATATAAAAATATTTAAAATGCAATCCATCATACCTTGTGATATTTACCAAGCAAAATGATGAGGATGTCAAGCATTAATGGTTTGAAATTGGATCTTAAGATGACAAAATATATTATTTTCATTAAGAAAAAAATTTCAACTTATGGACCCATCATCTCGCATTAGTCAAAATTGATGCATGTCTGCATGTGGGCCATTTATTCTTGCTTAGTAATACCCGAATGAAGATAAGTCTAGATAAAAGTTATATACCAAATTCTATGGGACCATAAAATCACAATGATCTATCCACTTGAATCTATAGAAGCTAGTAGGACACCATATAAGAGGAAATTGAAATTTTATCCCTATCCATTTGACACCATGCATCCTCAAGGAATTTTCATACAATAATGCTTTAATAAAGGAATGGCTAAAATTAGGGCATCTCATTGGATTTCAATTTCTCGAGATATTAGGAAGCCTCTCCCATATATCTTGTGAAATTAACAAGGTTTAAGGAATGAGCTCTAACTATCTCTTTATGGTCAATGATGGTATATCTATGATGATATTAAATACATATAAATCACCGATATCTTGTAACATGTAATGCATTATATACCCTTTTTCCATTGTCAAGAAGGAACTTTGGACAACTTATTCGACACCCATTTTTTCCCTTTCTGTGTTAACTTTTTTCTAATAACACATTCATTGACATGTCAAATTTACTCATGATTCAAAAAATTTGACCTACTGTTGAATATCCACCAACCCTATCAATGGATCCATAGACCTTCGACTACATAAAAGAATCAACTACTAGTTGACTTCATACATGAGTCAACTGCCAGACAAATGCATAAACAAGTCTAACTGTTTATTGACTATTGGATGATTATATACATGATTTCACAAATTATTAATCAGACCCACTATGATATAATGTTAGTCAACATTATTCAACTTCTCTATACATACTTTGGTCTCATTACCATATTTAATTCCTTCATTACCTTTCCCTTGTACCATATTTTGGGTTTGTCTCAAATGTCTCATGCATACTACCATGTTATGCAATAATTACCATACTCAAATGCATAAACATAAACAAGATATACATAACACGTATGCACAAGAAAATACACAACATTAAGCATTTAAACACATAATTAGAACACTTATATTCTATAAATATCCACCAATTGGGTGCATACCTTAGACATTCCTCCCAACCATAGAATCTACTATTCAAAATCTCTTAATAATGGGTCATCCTTGAGATGGAGTTATAAGTCCACCAAGGAAAATACTCACATAGAGCCAATTATGGATACATATTCCATACCAAATAAGTGCTAGGCCAGATACCAACTCCCATAACCTTTCTAACTATAGTCTCACATCCCACAACTTGCACAAACCAAAGGTAAGGCACCCCCTTTTCTGCCTCTATGGCCCTTTAGGATATGCCACTACCCTTCTATGGCTTCTATCTTAGGCCAAATTGAAAGTTTCAAAGAAATATAACTTTATGGGTTCTATCGACCCTTAGGAATCTTCTAGGCACCCCTCAAACCTCATACTAGGTAATCTTAACCAACCAATTCCCCCCAAGCTCTAGCGTTAGGAAATATAACAAAAAAAAATAAGCCACATAATTCCACTAAGGAATTCACAATGATTTACATAGGTCACAAAGTTCAATGGTTATCCAAGCTCATATCTTGACCAATCTTAGCATATCCAACAAGGAACCATGGGGAGTGATGGTCATATCATGGCAAGAATGATGGAATAATCCTCCACTACCATGGATAATGTGACTTATATATGAATGTGGTATTTTTTCCAAGTGTCATATGAGGAACTCACCCCCACAACTAGTATAATCAAATAGGTTATCCATCCATTCACTTTGTGTACTTAAGATATAACAGATATTTATAAATATGGCTTATATCATACCTTTTGACTTCGGATTATATTCCATACGGTGAATTTAGGGATATTTTATTAGTATCATCGCTTATGAACCATGTGATAACTCCACCTCCTCACCTTTCCCTCTTGTGGAGTCCTATCCCACCATACTATTATTTTTTGGTGGTCTACAACCATGGTGTATTTTATTATGATGGGTGTGGGCCCATAACACATATATTTGCATGGGTGTGTAGGCCCAACATAACTTATCTCTCTAGCCTAATAAAACATGTACAATATATATGAGGGGTCATCATAGGGGTATTACATTCCCCTCATTATTTATGCAATGTCCTTAATGCATTACATGTAGATGTAAGGTAAAAAATATTCAACCTTGAACTCTATTTCGTTTTAGGCTCTTACTTCATGCCTTTATTATTTAGTTGTTCTTGACTCAACCGTCAAGAAAATAGACATGATATATTAGTTATTATGTAACATTATATTTTATCCACATAAGCTCAACTCCAAAATGTAATCATTATAAAAGATAAGTTTGCATTCATCAAACAATACTTATTACTATGTGCTTTGTAAAGTTAATATGGATAAGAATTTGGCCTATGACATACCCTCATGGCTCTAGGAATATTCCATAGTTTCCCTCTAGGTTTAGGGATCTCCTTCTCTGCACAAAATTCCCTTGGGAAATCCATCATTTTTTAAGGTGTTCACATTATTGTTGAGTTGACTCTCTCTTACAATACTCACCATTTAGGATCAGGCATCCCATTCATTGCACAATATTCCTTCGGAAAATCTATAATTTTCCAAGATTTTTCCATGGAAGGAAAGCAAAAACTAATTATCATGCATCCATTGGTAATTATTATGCAGTAATCCATGGCACCCATACTGTTTAGTGTCATCATTTTGGCCTTCTTCATGGTTTTTCTCACTTTCAACCATCTCGTTTTTTATAATTCTCTCCTCTTAACATAGTTTCAATGTAATCCTTTAATAATGAATACTTTAACCCACAACTTCCTCGCTGCAATTTTCCAATAGCTCCTAAAATACACACACACACATGAGTTAACTTAACCAATTCATTGTGTTAGCTATTAACATGAATATTTGGATTAAAAAATGACATATACATGGATTCACCTATGCATTCAACAATGCTTTCAAACACATTCAAAAATGTATAAGCATGCCCATGTGCATGCTTACCATTTTCACACTTTATAATTACTCATGCATACATATTTAATGCAACCTTGCATTGATTTCAAAATACCATCTTCTAGGTATGCATTCCACCATGGTGAATCGAAAGTTCTAGCTAGCACCTAGAAACATCATCCACACACTTCCTTACGACTTGCTCAATTATTTGGTTGCCCTTATTTTCATCCCAAACACAACATCAAGGATTGTAAGCCTTTGGTTCTCTTATGTGCTGGCGAAAAAATTGTAGACCAAAATATCAATTACTGGTATGGACACCATTGGATATTTGTGTAATGCTATAGCCTTTCCATATCAATCTCTATTATGGCTTCACACATGGCTAGCTTTCCTAGCATTCATTTCTCTACCAGGAGTATTTTTCTAGGCTTGACTTGGTTATCACAAATAACCAATACACATTACATGCCACCTATTTAATCATTAATAAATTTAAGCATTAACAACTTGTATGCATATGCAAGGTCCCCTACCTTTAGCGCACCAAGTGGTATATCATTCTCATTCCATGTGTTCTTTAAGATTGCCTTACATATGAACTTTAGTTAAGGGATTCTTACCTAAATTCCCTAATATTTAATGTGTCATAATCATACCAAAATCATACTTTCCTAGATAATATTAATTATTTGGTTTCTACTTGACCTTTTTCTTCTTGCATAAGCTTATAGGATTCCTTAATTATCCCTCTACTCATGAACATTTACCATGCCGATATTTCTTAAGATAAATGACTTTCATATTCAACAAAAACCTCACACTCAAGCCATGCAATAGATTTATCTTATTTGGGAACAAAAATCCATCATTATTCACTTGCTATTATGATATAATAACTATTTTACTACATGCATAAAAATAGACTATACCTAGTATACAACTTATCATATGCATGCTCAACAATATCATATGCTCTAATGCATATGTACATGCACCAAAAATTAATTCTTAACTTTCTCATGGGTGCATATGCATTCTATCAGCCTAAGCTCTCTATGACTATCCTATGGACACATCATAATTGTTGCTACATAAATGAATTTTTTCTCTTTTATTGTTGCCATCTTTCATTGTCATCATTAGTTTTTTTTTTTCAATTGTGGTTCACTGTCATTGAGTGGTCTCTACATCCATGGGTAATAGTCCAGGCAGATCCATCCTTAGTGATCTACTTGTTGTCTTATCTGGTCGGGCCTAACCCCAAAGGGTTCAAGGATATTTGACCCTGTGACCTTCCAATTGGCATGGTACTTAGCAACATGAACTCGACCATCTGAGTTGTCCCTTGAGTCTATTTCCATCATTAGTTATACTTAGGTTCTCTTGAATTATTATAGAGTTTCACTATCTTTTTTCCCTGTTATGGGATCCATATCTTGGAGGCTGAGAACCAGGACCCGTGAATGTTGACAGAGGAGGGAAGCATCATATACATATGCAAAGAAAAATAATCACAGAAACATTAAAAATACCAAAAATTAGTGTAGAATATGACTTAATTAATTAAGAACAAGACCATATTTATAACTACATTATGGAGGCCCAATATGTCATTTTACAAAGTGAGGGTCATTATTTATATCCTTCTTGAGTTATAATTCTATGGGTAAATACCATGGTTAAATTCCATGGGTAAATACCATGGTTGGATGCCATTTTCCATTTAGATCACTCCTTCCCCCTTAGGAAACAATGGTCCCCACTGCGTCAAGTTCCATCATGAGAAGATTTGGTTGAATATGAGCCAATGAAAAGAAGGTTTTTATGTGGTTGAACCATAACCATGGGTTTGTGGATGACCCATAACCATGTGCTATTGAAGACAAGGATTTGTGTGGTTGAGCCATACCCGTGGGTTTATGGAGTATCAAAAACCGTGATGAAGATTCGAGGATAGAGAAACCATGTATTGCTTGTGGGCCAAATGTGAATCTGACAGTGTGTGACCTAGAAAATGGACTTCGATGTCAAGGGTTTTGTGTGGTTGACCCATAACATTGGGTTTTTGGGTGACCCATAACCATGATGAATGAGGATTCAAGGATAGAGATATACTATAATGCTTGTGCGCCAACTATGAGGGTGATATTGCATGGCCTTGAAAATGGACCTCGAGATAGTTTTCTTTCCAATTTTCATGATATAAATCTAACAACATATCTGGTGGATTATATTTGTAAATTATCACATGACACCTCAAAAGTAAGTAAAGTACACCTAAGAGTATGATGCTTACACTCTTCCTTTGAAATGGAAATTCTTGATCTGTAGATACCTTGGCAGATGCCTTGAGATTACTTGATCCTTTGTTGGAAACTACAGATGTGGATTTAATCTCACTACAAAACAAAATGGACAAGATTGAAGATATTTCTATAACACTAATAAATCACATGGTTGGTGCTGCGACCATCATTCCAGTAAAATATAAGCTAGTAAGGCTATGTAGCCAAATAGTGGCATATGCCAAAAACTAAAGCCCCACATGTAACTCATGAGTGAACTTTGTTCTTATAAAGTCTGCCTTTGCACTAGCCTGATTTATTAGCTTGTAGTGTCGAAGAAGATCAATATAATAAAGTACATTCACACTCAAATATGTCATATCAACCATATTGCTGATGGATGGAAGAGTGAACTTAAACCTAAGTATCTTGAAACTAACAAGTAATGATATATGGAATGTGATGAAATGAGACCCTCTCCATACTTGGAAAATGTTTTTTCACCAAAAACCTGATCAATCACGGTATCTCTGACCAAATCCAACACCACCTCTCGTGACTCCGCAATTACAATGAGCTCCTCAATGGGCCACTCCCGATTAAAAAAAGGCATAAGAAAATTGAAATAATGTTGGAGATCCTTGTTATCCTTGTGAATACTCTTGGCAACCTTCTTCTCATCTGACACAAATAACACAACTTCCTCATTCATATAAACTTCCATATTGTCCTCATTCTGACAAGGAACTAGATAATTATACATCATCGATATCAGGTCATGCTTGTTGTGAATCTCTATGGTCACTAACAACCCTTGGCAGTATTGGTGCCATCTAGCATAAAATTTGAAGACATTATGTCCTAATTTTTGTTAGTGTCATAATTTTCATTCTGCCATCAGTGATCAAAATCACTCTTTTCATATTCATTTTAGGGGTCCCACTCATTTTTTTTTTATCATTCCATTAGGTCATGTAAAAAATTGATTCACTGATGGTAGCCCTAGTCATAAAACCTCACTCTCCCTCAAAATTTCACATTTTCTAGACCCACCTTCATGTCTTTCTGAGCATAAAACAATCTTAAAAGCTCATTTCACTATGCCATTATGCTAGTCAAATTCAACCATGGAGTCAAGTCATCCAAGGTCCCATTAGGTCAACTAGGTTATGTTTTTCAAGGTTCATAACACAACATTTCATCTCAATAAGGTCAGAAAAGGTGTGAGAGTGACTCAAATAATACTTTCTCAATCATCTGCATAGGATTTATCAGCATGTAAATATCATTTTTAAAGTTGCAATTTTGGTTTCAGAGTATGATTTTCATACTAAAATGTAATTTTATTCAAAACAAAGATGTAATTTTTTTTAAAATTTTTTTATGTAATTTTATGCTCATAATATGTAATAAGTTTTGTCCCAAGCTTCCAACTCAAACTTCTTATGCCAAACTGAAAGTGAAAAGTGCCAAACTATAGCAACATCATCCTGCAAAGAAGAAAAAAACAAAGGAAATGGGTAATCAACAATGTTTTCAAAAAAGTGAAATGAACATTAGAAGAGTGGGTTTTTAAAATCCAAATTCAAATTCAATTAAGTATTTATGACTCTTTGACATCTTTTCAAACTCATTTGTTTCCTCCAAACACCAAGCAAGCGCTCTAACACAACAAAATTTCGAGTTTCTGGGTGAAATTGCTAAAAAAATTGAGCTGACGGTACAAACGCTGAAGGTAGGGTGAAAATTCACAGTTGAGGGCGCAAATGCTTGAGCGAGGGAGAAAATGTTTTGTTGAGGGCACAAACATTCTGGTGAGGGCGAAAATGCTTGACAGATGGCACAAATGACCAGGAAGCCCTAGAAACCTGTTTAAGTGGAAAAAACAACATCTTCAAAGATCCCTCAGTCTACTCATTGACCTCCAGCAAACCAGTAAGAGCTCATGCCATTAAAAATATAATCTCCATCAATTTATGTGTTGAGTGTTGTCAAAATTGAGGGTATAATTTGTTTGAATTGGTAAAAAACCCTAGTATCCCATTACACTTTTGAAAAATCTTAAATTTCACTCCCTTACCCTTTGCATCCTTCCCACACTTACAAAAACCCATTCCCAAACCCCTGATTTGAAAAATCCCCTTTTCCTAAACCTTTCTCCGAAAACCCTAAGCCCCATGTGTTACATCTACCTAGGCTCCCAATCCCCAAATCCCTATCCTAAATCTCATTATACTATTACTCCCTATCCCCTCCACCATTTCATACATCCCTAGCAACATCTCCCTCATTATCCCTTTCCTATTCCCCTTTCCTAAAAACATATTTCACACCATCGACTTCTCTATGGTTTTGAAAAAAAACACCATGTCACAAGAGGAAGAAAACCCATCATTCAGTGAAGGAGAGGAAACATAGGTGAGGAGGCCACATAAAGGAGGAAGAGTAATCAGAATTGAACCTACCAACACTAGGGAACTCTTGGCTTATCCATTGACTGTGACATGCTTCAAACATGTTGGGGGTTATGATTTCTGTGAGAAAATTTAGAGGGTCTAACACCATCCCATGCTAACCAGAATTTTCATATCAAGACTCCATGAAAACCAAGTTACTTTACCTGGTGTCACTTTTACTCTATCTTCTGATATTATTTCAGCTGCCACCAGGATCCCAAATGTTGGGGAGAAGTGGTTCAAGAAATTTAATTTGAAGAAATAGGATTTTGAATTTTTCTTAAAACCAAGACACCAAAATCAAACAAAGAGGTTCTTTCCATTTTCTCACCTCCTAGACAGGTATGCCCCAATGATGAAGATAATCATGAAATACTTTTCATGTGAAGGTATAATTTCAAGGCTTTATTCCTATCACATCCGACTCTTAATGCATTTCACTAGGGTAAGAATGATTAACATACCCTACTACCTTTTCCGGAGCATAGAGAAGATGGAATACATTGCTCAGAAAAAGGAGTATGAACATCAAATGAGAAGTCTATTTCATCATTCCCTCATTAAAATCATAGTCCTCCACCATCTCAATCAACTAAAAATTTCATGGAGTACCTTCATAGCCAATGATATTTTCAAAGAGCCATCTACTCAGCATGCATAAAATGTCCCTTCATCATCCTAGCCATCCACTTCCATCCCTCCATCTCAACCCATAGCACATTCATCATGAACAGATCAGTCCCCTTCACCTCCTTCCTCTCCAACTCATCATGACATTGGGTCACCTAGCAAGATTGAGGACATCGAGCCTAAGTGGGATAATATGGTTGAGGTTGAGCCATTTCCAAAATCCTACCAGAGAGGTCACATGCATGTGTTTGATCCACATAGAGTGTAAGGGGCCATGCCTTCTACAAAAAAAAAGAAAGTGGACAAGGGCAAAGAAAAGGTGATTGAGGCAGTCAATCATGATGAGGAGGATCTTCATGAAACAGAACAAAAATTTCAGCTTGTTAACCTAGATAAGGATGAAAATGAAAAAATCACTAATGCAACCATCAAAGGAAAGGAGGTCAAGATTAAGGAGCTCCAAACTAATCTTGACAGGGAAAAGTATGTTATAAATTCCTTGAGCATGAGAATGAGCAATTGAAAACTAAATAGGTCATTGATGAGGTCAAGTATGTCACTGCTAAAAGGGAGGTTGAAAAGGTCAAAGCCATGCTAGATAAAACACTTGAAAAGTATGGCTTACTTGATGAACATGAGGAACAAGTACCAAGATAAAGACCTATAACTAGAGGGATGAAAAGAGCTCTAGCTCTAGAAAGACAAAGGGAAGCTAAGCTTGCTGATCAACTAACCCTAAATGAGCAGCTTTCTATATTGATTAGTGAAAACAGGGAGCCATGGCTTGAAAAATCCAATCAGCACTTAGAGAAGCTGCTAGCAAAGGCTAACAAAGACAATGACCTATTGAGGAGGAAACTCAAACACCATGGCCTAAAGGAGAAAATTGCAATGGTCAAGCTCATAAGAGCCAATGCAAAGATTGAAGATTTGACGATGGAGGAGAATAAGAAATTGGACATACTTTTCGAGGCTTCTCTCCAAGCCTAGATGCATCATCATCAACTATTCTACCAATTTTGAGGCTTTTTAAAACTTTTTTGCAAAATCTGGAATTTTTTGAGTTTTTTTGGACAGACGTTTAGCAAAAATTTGGTCATTTGCGTAGCGCCTTAGACACTACGCAAATTATTGGGGCACTTTTTGAGGGAAATAAAGCTACCGTTGGATTCCTAAAGACTAATTCATTTCATAAAACCATGTTTCTAGCCTTGGTTTGCAATTTTGACAGGTCAAAAGGTTAAAAACCGCCTAAAAATGACCTTTCTGCCCCTGTTTTGACCTAGGTGCTGCACAAATATCAGTCTTGAGAGAATGAATTTTTTAGGGGGAAAATGACCTTCATTTTAAAAACTGGAGGGATATTCAAAAATAGGACTAGAAGAGCTTTCTAACAAGCCATATTGGGCTTGATTTGGACACCTAAAAGTCATCCAAAAGTGGCCCTGAACATGTAGGGTGCAAATGACAAAGGGAGGGCGCAAATGACTATTTTGTTGATTTCTTTGGAATTTCTCTGAAATTTTGACTTTTCTTAAGAAAATCATGTTTATACCTATGTAATTAATGATGGTAAATGTAATTATGTTTAGGAATAGTTACCTAGGGGTATATTCATTGGGTAAAATTTATCATTGCGTCAAAATGAATCAGTTTGAATGTAATTAGGAATAGGTCGCTTGGACCACCCTACACTTCATATTTCAGTTCAGTATTTTGTGGATCTCTTCCTCACCTCATGGATTCGACCCCTGAGGATGAGTGAATGTTGTTTTGATGTCTATTTAGTCCCTTTCTTCACTCTTTGCAAGGGTTGGAATTAGTTTGGATGTTAGCTTATTGATCAAATAACTGTTGTACTCAGTTTTGGCCAATTAATAAAGAAGAGTTGCAACTATTTTTTGGGATACATGTGGTATGATGTTTATAATTGTTTTTCCTTCAGTTTTATATTTAGAATGTGTTTTATTCATGTTCATTACATCTCTATTGTATGATTTCTTTCAAGTTGATAGGTAGAACACATGCTTGCTCATGCTCTATTTAGGGAAAGCTATCATAATTTGTCCATTTTCCTTTGTTTAGGAAGAATACATCTCCCATGCTCTTCCTAGCTTCTCATCAGTCTTAAAACCATCTCATCACAATCATATTTAAAGTGTTAAGCCTTATGCCTACCTTTCCCCATTGAATTTTTGCAACCCTGTCTCATTTTCCCTGACCTAGATCCCTTGACCTAGTAACTTCATCCAGTGAAACCCAACCCAATCAAATCAAATCAACCCCTACACTCATATCTAGCCTAAAAAACCTAATTCCTCGAGCCCTCTTGGTCGTGAATTTGTGGAGAGATCCCTCTCCGAATTGGTAGGGCAAGCTACCAAGTCAAAATCTTGGTCTATGGTTACCTCTGTTGGGATTCCTTATTCAACCTTGGGAATCTGGCGGAGTGCTAACGTTCTGGCACTGTTGCCAGGGATCGAAAGGAAAATATCTTCCCTGGGAAAGAACAAAAAAAGTTTAGATTTGATTGTTGATGACAACGATCAAATGAAAATGAAGGTTAAACCATTCACCTAGCTACTCCAGTGTCGATTTATCCAAAGGTTCATAATTTTCATGGCGACTCCACTTTTCAAGAACCGGTAATTTGAAGATATTCTTAGTGAACTCACTGTTGTCAAAATGGATTTGATTGCTCGAAGGTATGCTCCTATGAATCGAGCTCATATTCATGGTTTTACGAACTGTATTCCTCATATAGATTGGCAATCAGGATTGTCAAAGTTTAAGGGTCAAGACGGTGAAGATGCTAGTTTGCATTTGGTCAAATTTAATTTTCATATTCATAGACTAAGGATTGAGTTTCCTGAAGATTGTCTGATGAATATTTTTATGGCTACCTTGGAGGAAAAAGTGAGATCATGGTATGAGAGTCTACTATCTTCTAGTTTATATTATCTAAAGGAATTTCATTCAATTTTGTTTCAACATTATCAAAGCTCTAATTCTTCCCTTTCGATGATTAATAGTTGTTGTGAGATATATGATAATTTCATTGATTTTATTGAAAATTTGTATGGGGATGAAGAGTATCTAGATGATGAGATCATAGAATCCCTTCATGATTTTTCCTCCGAACAAGAATCAACAATTTCCTCCTTAGATGAAGAGATCCTTGAGCCTTTGCATGAGAACCTTTTTCATCACCAAAAATAATCAGTAGCTTCATCCTTATATGAGACAGACTGGGACCAAGAAAGAGAAGTGCCAATTCCCGATCCTTCAAATGAAAATCACCAGATCAATGTAAATTTCTTTAAAACTCAGTTTTCTCCTTTGTCTGAAGATGAAATAGATCAACTCCTAAAAAATCATGTTACATTCCAAGCAAATGTAGATTTGCAGCTCTTACAATGTTCACATAGTCAAGAATATGTGAGTTAAGCATCTTCCATTATTGAAAATGAAAGTCTGGTTCTGATTGATGATAGTTATGAGACTGATGAAGCCATACAATAATTTTTTGTGAGTAAGCCAATTTGTGATGATGATTTTCTGCAAGGAGATCAACTAACAGATATTATTTTCTTTCGTGAAAAAGATAGGGCTATCATGTTTAACATTCTTGAAGAATGTTTTCTATTCCAAGATGATTTAGTATATGAATTTGAGGAGTATGAGTCTAAGAGAGACAACGTGCAAGTGATAGAGTCATAATTTCCCATGCTTCAGGAATTCTTAGCCAACACTAAGATAGAAGAAAGTCATACTTCCCTATGCTCTCCTATGGATCAACAACCAAGTGTTCTTTCAGATCAAAATGAAGAATGTGCTTGTGTTTTTGCTGAATCTCAAGACAAGGTAAATTTTAATGTTTTTGAAGATATGTTTATTGATTTGCTACAGTTAGCAGGAAAGATGTATTTTCTTGTTTTCATGGAACAGAAGCACATGTTCAGTAAACACTTGGAGTGGCCTAGTTTTTGTTTTTTCTGCCTACTCAAGGAAAATGAGAGCATAATTTCAGTAAGTAGCCATATGCTGGATTGATTACACTGGAAGGATCACTTCACATGATTGTACATATGTCTTCAGCATGCAGGTGGTTGTCATCATGATTTGAAGCCCTCAAGTCTCAGTGATATGCTGCCATCAATAAGTTTAGTAATTTTTTATTTTTATTATTAGTCAATATTTAGTCATGCATTTCAGTTTGAATTTTTTTTGACCGTATTGGCCCAATGGTTGGGGACTTGGTCTATGGTGATCTTGACACCTCCAAGGAGCTGCCATCCCCAATAAGGCTGATGTTAGTGTCAGAATTTTCATTCTGCCATCAGTGAGGGGTCCCACTCAATTTTTTTTTATCATTCCATTAGGTCATGTAAAAAATTGATTCACTGATGGTAGCCCTAGTCATAAAACCTCACTCTCCCTCAGAATTTCACATTTGCTGACCCACCTTCATGTTTCTGAGCACAAAAATATCTTAAAAGCTCATTTCACTATGTCATTATGTCAGTCAAAGTCAACCATGGAGTCAGGTCATCCAAGGTCCCATTAGGTCAACTAGGTTTTATTTTTCAAGGTTCATAACACAACATTTCATCTCAATAAGTTCAGAAAAGGTGTGAGAGTGACTCAAATAATACTTTCTCTATCATCTGCAGAGGATTTATCAACATGTAAATATCATTTTTAAAGTTGTAATTTTGGTTTCAGAGTATGATTTTCATACTAAAATTTAATTTTATTCAAACTAGAGATGTAATTTATTTTTTATTTTTTATGTAATTTTATGCTCATAATATGTAGTAAGTTCTGTCCCAAGCTGCCAACTCAAACTTCTCATGCCAAAATGAAAGTGAAAAGTGCCAAACTCCAGCAAAATCATCCTGTAAAGAAGAACAAATCAAAGGAAAAGGGTAATCAACAATGTTTTCAAAAAGGTGAAATGAACAATTGAAAAGTGGATTTTTCAAATCCAAATTCAAATTCACTTAATTATTTATGACTCTTTGACATCTTTTCAAACTAATTTTTCTCCTCCAAACACCAAGAAACCGCTCTAACACAACAAAATTTCAAGTTTCTGGGCGAAATTTCTAAGAAAAACTGAGCAAAGGGCGCAAACGCTGACGGCAGGGTGCAAATGCACAATTGAGGGCACAAACACTTGAGTGAGGGCGCAAATGTTCTGTTGAGGGAGAAAATGTTCTGTTGAGGGTGCACATGCTTGAAATATGGCACACATAACAAGGAAGCCCTAGAAACTTGTTTAAGTGGAAAAAACATCATCTTCAAATCTCCCTCGGTCTACTCATTGACCTCCAACAAACCAGTAAGAGCTCATACCATTAAAAATATCATCTTCATCAATTTATGTGTTGAGTGTTGTTAAAATTGAGGTTATAATTTGGTGTTTTAATTAGTAAAAAACCCTAGTATGCCATTACACTTGTGAAAACTCCCAAATTTCACTCCCTTACCCTTTGCATCCTTCCCACACTTACAAAAAACCATTCCCAAACCCCTAATTTGCAAAATCCCCTTTTCATAAACCTTTCTCCCAAAACCCTAAGCCCTAGGTGTTACATCTACCTAGTTTCCCAATCCCCAAATCCCTATCCTAAATCTCATTATACTATTACTCCCTATCCCCTCCCCCATTTCATACATCCCTAGCAACATCTCCCTCATTATCCATTTCCTATTCCCCTTTCCTAAAAACATATTTCACACCATCCACTTCCCTAGGGTTTTGAAAAAAACACCATGTCACAAGAGTTAGAAAACACATCATTTAGTGAAGGAGAGGAAACAGAGGTGAAGAGGCCACATAAAGGAGGAAGATTACTCAGACTTGAACCTACCAGCACTAGGGAACTCTTGGCTTCTCCATTTCCTATTAGATGCTTCAAACATGTTGGGTGTTATGATTTCCGTGAGAAAATTCAGAGGGTCCAACACCATCCCATGTTGACTAGAATTTTTAGATCAAGATTCCTTGACAATCAAGTTACTTTAGCTGGCGTCAGTTTTACTCTATCAAATTCTATTATTTTAGATACCACTAGGATCCAAAATGTTGGGGAGAAGTGGTTCACGAAAGGTAATTTGAAGAAATGTGAATTTGAATATTTCCTAAAACCAAGACACAAAAATCAGACAAAGAGGCTCTTTCCTTTTTCTCACCTCCTGGACAGGTATGCACCAATGATGAAGATAATCATGAAATAATTTTCATGTGAAGGTGGATTTTCAGGGCTTTATTCCTATCACATCCGGCTCTTAATGCATTTTACTAGGGTAAGGATGCTTAGTATACCCTAGTACCTTTTCCAAAGCATAGAGAAGATGGCATACATTGCTTAGAAAAAGGAGTATGAACAACAAATGAGAAGTCTATTTCATCATTCCCTCATTAAAATCATAGTCCTCCACCATCTCAATCAACTAAACATTTCATGGAGTACCTTCATAGCCAATGATATTTTCAAAGAGCCATCTACTTAGCATGCACAAAATGTCCCTTCATCATCCCGACCATCCACTTCCATCCCTCTATCTCAGCCCATAACACATTCATCATCATCAGATCAGTCCCATTCACCTCCTTCATCTCCATGTCATCATGACATTGGGTCACCTAGAAAGATTAAGGACATTGAGCCTAAGTGGGCTAGTATGGTTGAGGTTGAGCCATTTCCAAAAGCCTACTAGAGAGGCCATGTTGAGGAGGTAAATCCCCTCTGCGGACAGAGGCGATCCCTACTAGCCCAGCAGGGGTCTAGCAACAAACAAACAATGCTATGACGCAAGCTCCTAGTTACGAATGAAAGACTTGGGATAAGAGCCTACCTGGATTCCAACGCTAGATCTGAAGAAGAAGATGTCCCCGTCCTTCAGCCCTGGCAGATCACGATCCTTCCACGATCTCCGTGGATGAACACCTGCACACAGAAGAAACGAACAGATACATGCATAGGAACCAGCATACGTAACTAAACATCGGTCAGAAAAGATATTACTCGCATTAACATGATAGAAAAAGGAGTGGAACCATAATCATAGTCATCTATTAAAGTGATAAACGAATAGAAGTCACAACCAAGTTCTGACGTCGCGGCTTCCTTCGAACGGGTCTCCGGTTGTCCACGTCTCGCAAAGCTCGCCAAGGAAAGGGAAACCTCTCCAGAGTCTCGTAACAATGGTCTCCTTGCTTAATGGGCCTTAAGGGAAAGAAGGGATTCTTTACAGCACGAAGGCACTTGGGAATAGGGAGATGCAAAGCTTCAGCACTTCAAGACTAGCTTGCCATGGATCTGAGCAAGCTTTTATAGATGGGGAAGGAGGGAGTTGGGATCCCTATTATTATGGGATTGGCCCTATCAACAAGGAAGGTTCTATAGAAGGTGGCAAAACCACTTCCATTCCATAGAACTCCCGCAGCCAAACCTCCCAACTCAAGATAGGCAATGGTTGTGAGTTTGTTTGAACTCAACTTCCGCCATCCATATTTAAAAAACAGTCCCTAAAATGGGTGGCGCGATTGTTGCTCTATGACAGAGCGCCAAGTGGGGCGACCTCTTTACAGGATTTCCCTGATTGGCGCGAGCACTGAACTGTCTACCCGCGCCAATGCAAAAAGAGCTGTTTTTCATGGATTTTGCAAGGAGATGTCTCAAGGGGAAATGAAGCTCATACTCGGAGGGATGCATTGATGATGTTTTCAAGGCATGACAGTGTTCACAGGTCACATAATGGGTCCTCCATTGTGCGGGACGGGGAATGGTAGGGACGGTGACAAATTACTGTGTAACAGATGCCCCCTAAAGCATGAGGCACGAGAGAGAGAGGGGTGAAATGCTTTACGAGAACATGTCCAACTGAAGGCCCGCCGTCGGAAAACCTGCACAGAAAGATACAACTGATATCTCAAGTACATGATGTATATATGGCATGGACGCAGCCATCCGAAACAGAGTATGCTATAACCCGGATCTAGGGTATGGGCGCAGCCATCCAACTAAGATCAAACAAATAGACTCAGGTATGGTCGCAGCCATCCAATCAGTGAGTCATGTACATAATGATAATAATCCACAATCGCAGCCTGGATTACAACAGACACAATCCAGGGTCTTGCGCTCCATCTCGATCCAAACAAGTACAAGTTCGAGCATGTGAGTATGTGAGCTGATGTCGAACATGCAAGAACATCGTCTGATTACCAGCCAATGATGAAAGCTATTAACAGACGCGAGAGAAACCACCAATAATGACAATGGTCCTCAAGGTACTACAGGTACAATCTACGGCGTGTGAATAAATGAGTTGACGTCGAACACACGCAGAATCATTCGATCGGAAGTCAATGATGTAAACTTCACGTCGAATGCGACGAACCTGCCATTGAGGCATGCAGGCTCCAAGGTACCATCAGGAGTCTCTAGACCAACTTCCTGGATAATGAGTTGAAGTCGACGGGAAGTGACCTTGATCGAAGGTGGGCCATAATGATTCCCACATCATCGACACGAGACAGAGGAACATAATGTTTTGTTGTGAATCAGGACCATATAAGAAACAGAGGAAGGTTGATATTTGCAGAGGCCAACTTCTCTTGAACACATGAACGACACGACAATGGACTTGGCAGTATTTGACATCAACGGATCAGAGGTCATGGTGACGAGGCAGTGAACAGATGAGAGGTCAAAAGAGATTACCCAAACCCATGGAGGCAAAGTGAAGCAACGAGATGAGATGTCCCCAACCCGACACGAATGCAGACAAGTGCCATGTTCAAGAGCGACATACTGCCGATGACAACGACGATGGTTCCATTTTTCCCCCACCATTTCTGGCGAGTACCCCAATTATTTTTTATAACAAGCTTGAAGGGGATAGCATATGCTTGTGATATAAGTCCGCCCTTCGGGCGAATCCATCCTAGTGCATTTAACGAGTCCTAGGAAGGAGAAACTCGGAGAACGTCATTTCGACGAAATCCAATGTCATCAAGGTTTAACGAGTCTGACAAAGGAAGAAATCGGCGTCTTTTCATGTTTAGAGAGTTTGAAAAGACAGCGGAAAAGAAAACTCCACAGGTCCCTTTTCGTAAATAGTTTCCCAGATCCGAAAAGGTAGAAAACAATATCCGGGAAAACCTCCTAGTCGCGATAGGCTAGGGTATTCCTTTTCGTAATCGATCCAGCCCAGCCCGAAAAAGGGTTAAACTTATACTGGGTGAATGTCGATTCGTGTCCATTTTAACGAGATCGAAACGACAAGGGCCTCGGCGATCTTTTCATATTTAGAGAGTCAGAAAAGAGCTGAAAGATGACTCCAGAGCGACTTTTTCGTGTATTTACCGAGCCCGAAAAAGTATAAAATATAACTCGCTTCCACCTTTTAAGTCGCAAAACCCTGCTGCTGCACATACCAAGCAAGCGTAAAATCCATTTTCGACATAACATATGCAAATATATGATAAAAATAACTTTTTAAAGCTCATTTAACGTCGAAAAGTTATAAATATGTCTAATTGGTAAAAAATGAAATTACTTTTTACTATTTACCTTGTGGAAAGCAACAGTGGTCCATTTGGAGCAGAATCTTCTGACGGTGATTGCGACCAATCCAGGCAACCATTCAGCGTCTCGTCTGTCACAGGTAAGAGGCGCTCCTTTTCTCTTCATTTCCATCCATTTTTAAATGATTTCCCTTCATAAATTAGTTCTGTAAGGGCACTTTTAAAATTTTAGGGCCGGGCCCAGTGGCGCGGGTATCGGGCACGGACCCGCGCCACTGAGCTCTTTTTACCAAAGGGCCCGCGCCACCTGGCGCGACTGTTAGCAAAACAGCCGCGCCAGCGACGGAACCTAAATTTTCGCCTAAAATTCCGATATTTACACCAAATTTCTTGAAATTTGAAGCTCACCAAAGATCTAATCAGGGGCTTTTGACCATGTGAATGCAGATAAACACTCAAAATGGCAATTGAATGGAAGGAACGAGAGCACGGAGATGAGGATGAAGAGGCCATGCAAAGCCAGGCTTGCATGAACGCTCTGAGAGACTGCGGATTGAAAAAGTTCTTCCTCACGCCATGTTTACGAGCTCAGCCCGAGCTCCTCCAATATCTAATCAGCATCTGGGATGAAAATGAACAAGTGTTCAGGTTACGAGACCAGGTGTTAGAACTGGAGGTCACTGACGTTTATTTCATCACTGGATTGTCCCGCAGAGGTCCAATCCCTGTACTGACCGGAAGCAGACCATCTGGGGAAAAGATGGAAGAAGTAATGGCACGGGTGTGCCGAGGGGCACAAACAGGATCAGGAAGCAAGAAGGTGGATATCTCCACCATCCCTGATCTAGCACTGAGAGTAGTTCTCCATACCATTACGCGGGCTGCTGGGTCGCAGGCTCCGCACGAGGCTACAAAGGCCCAACTCTTGTTGGCCTCATAATGTATGGGTCCCCGACTGTATGATTGGGCAACAGCTGTAACGATTAACATGAAAAGGCAGCTCACCAAGTGCAAACAGGGGAAACTGAAACAGTTCGGCTACGGTTCCATCTTGGTATCGTTCATTCTGGAACGCATACCAACCTTCCAGGGCCAAGAGGCCCATGTGGCGAGTCCGATACCACGAGAGCCGAGAATGGCTCGCTGGGCAGCACTGATGCCCAGATCTGGAGGTGGCCAACAGATGTCCTGGAAGCCAGAGTTCTTTAGGTGGCTACGACGCCAACTGATTGTTGTGGAAGATTGGCCCTATTCGGGAACTGACTTTACAGGAGACCCAGATCTCCCACTACCAGAAGGGGATGACTGGGACGAGGAGCTGGGTAAGACCTCAAATTTTTGATTTCATGTTTATATGTTTTTTTTGTTAATACACACTTGTCTTAACACAATTATATATGCATGCAGATGTAGGACCTGAGAGACCAGCCGGGATGTCTCCTATCTCCCGGAGGACACAACTCGCCCCTGAGATCCGGGGGGAAGGCACCGGAGGAGAGGCACTGGTCCAGAACCTCGAGGGGATTGCCCATGGGATCCCAGACTATGCCCGGCTGTCAGACGTACCGATGGAGTACCAGCGCCATACGGTGGGAGTTCCAAACCGGCTCCACCGAATCCTGAGGCGGCTAGTGCGTGCAGTGACGTGCTATCATGAGCACCATGCGGATTAGTCTCTAGGATTTAGCTACACCTATTTTTTGAGAGACATAGCGTCTCCGGATGTACTAAGACGACTATGTATATTTTTTGAGTTTTGTGATGCACACTGTGCAAACATTTCGACACACACATATATATATACATATGACTATTTTGGATGGATCTTTCTTTACATGTGATGATGTTTTCTATATGTCATGCAAATGTCTAATACAGATGTAATCTAATGTATCAGTTACATAACAAACGACCCAATGCGAAATGTATTCACACAATGTATCTAATCACACATTTCATTTTTACGCACGCTTAAAAACACACATGAACACACACATATGAAAACTATGCTTGAAATGAGGAAGACGGGCATGCCCCCCGGCATGATGTCTCAATTCGAGGTGCATGCCCCCCAAGCTTCAGTCCATTGAAAATGGAGTGAAGGTTCAAAACAAAAAGTCGAATTGAACATGCTTGTGTTTCATTATTTTAACGAGGTTGTCACACTTTTAAAAGAACTATCCTCAAACAACTTGTTTCATGTTTTAAGGAGCTTGACACAAATGAAGGAACTATGCTCCGAGATCCTGGTTTCATTTTTTAAAGAGCTTGACCCAGGGAGGAAACCGTGCTCTAACCGACTTACATCAAAATGAATAAGAAGGCTGTGCTTCCAAGAGTTCCACTCCTGATGGAAGGGAAACATCCCGGAAGTCAGGACCCAATGCCCCCAGCACATTATGCACAACGGCATCATCACTGAGCACAGGCACGGGGTAAGTAGCCACATAGTTGACCTGCGGTGGAGTAGATACAACGGGTGGATAGAAACCAGGAGGGGGTGATGGCGGACCAGATGCCATATTAGGACCAAAGAACGAAAGCTGATCAATGGTCACAATCCGTCCTTCATGTGGAAAGCACATTACGCGAAAGAGGGAGGAGACAAGTGCTCCCATGGCATAGGTGTAATCGCGCCCCAAAAGCAGATTGAAATCCAAGGGGCCTGGAACAACCATCACGTCTGTTGGGAACAGCAAATACATCCATATTGACGGTTTTACCTCCCAAAGTAACGAGGTAACCTTGGAAGGATCCCCAACGGTTGAAAGTACCGGAGTTCTTCTATTGAATGTCGACGGATTCTGCGTAACGAGCGCAAGTGGCGGCGAGCAAAAATTGCCGAGGTAGTTGAAGACAGAATACTAACAGACGCACCTTCGTCTATAATGGTGCTGGGTACAACCAGACCAAGAGCCTGTACCGTAATCTCGAAAGGCACATAAGACGGAAGGCGAAATCCTGCAAATCGATTCCAATCAAAGGAAGCGACCAAGCTACTCGGAGGGGTTACCATCGAAATGCGAAGGTCTTCCCCTGATGTTACGGAAGCAGAAGCCTCCTCCATGACCTCCATCTCGAAGGCGGGAGGAATATCCTCTGGAGCCTCCATCATGGGAGGCGGAGGAGGGGCTTCTTGAAGTACCGGGACAGGAGAATCTTTCTCCAAGTCTGAAGAATCTGAAGAGATCAGAAGGACATGAGGGGTGTGAGATCCACTCTCGACAGAAAAGACCTGGTGCACCGCGGACGGGGCCAGTTCAACCGATCCGACGACCAATGGTTGGTCAGGGACGGATTCGTGAATTTGAATTTCTGAGTGGGTGGGATCGACCAAGGATGACTCTTGACCAATCATGGGATCAGCTGGCGGAGGACTCAAAGAAAGTAGGTTATAACCAGGTGGAAGGCGTGGTGTAGAACCGGCTGGGTTGTCCAAGACTTGCTTGGCTTCATCCATATAAGGACAAAGGTGAATGGCATGGTGCCCTTCACACAACTTACAGGGATTGGTGATCTTACCCTGCTTCTTAGAGTTCTTATCAACAACAGCTGAAGACGTGCCCCCAACTTGACCCCTGGAAGCCAAAGGCAACGGTGGGCGGCCGTTGGACCATACTTCGAGCACCTTGGAAATGCCAGGGCAGTCTCGAAGAAGATGGTCTCCCGTGCACAACAGGCAAGGGAACTTGACTTTCCGTGGAGGGTTGGAAGGTTTATCAAGAGGAGATATCTCGGAGACAGTAGCCGTACATTTAGCCTCTCGCTTATCAGACTTCTTCTTCTTTGTCTTCTTCTTCTTCTTCTTAGCCACCTGGTTACTTGAATCCAGACTTTCACCAGGCGAAGTAGAAGAGGAGGACGCAGAAACGGGCGAAGAAGGGGAGAGGTCCACCTTGGAATCAACATGATGTTGTTCCGGTGGAGGAACTGACTGAACAGTAGTGGAGACATTCGGGACAACAGAGGTTGAGAACAACCAAACAGGCAACCCAACAGTTAACCCGGGAAGGGACAACGTCGCCATGTAAGGAGCACCAACATTTCCAAAAGGAGGAAAATGACCAGGATTCCCTTCTGAGGGGATTCCTTGGTTGGTAAACTCTGAAAAAGTTGCCATCAACTCAAAACCACACACGGGCCGAAAACGAGTCCAGACACACGATCAAACGGTCAACAAGCAATATCTAAGCGGGCGTGTAATCGTGGGTGATTAATTTTACCACATTGGAAAGTAAGAAATTCTACCGTTTCATATTTTAAGAGTCGAGAAACGATAAAAAGATGACTCTATCTCTTTCAGAGTTGACACAAGCGTGAGAGGACAAGCGCTTGACGGTCTTTTCAAGTTTAGGGAGTCAGAAAAGACCAAATGACTGCTCAGGAAAAAACTAGGCACAAAGGGTGTACCAAATATCCGTGAACTGCAATATACACCTTGGTTTCAAAAAATGAAACAGAAATCGACCAAGGACTTTCCGTACGTGCAGGTAGTCTCCCCGAATGCTGTGTTCGGTGTATCACGGGTATAGGGCGGCAGACTCGGCTTCCTGTGGATAAAGGATTAAAAACCTATAGGGGTCTCCCTTTATATACGCGACGGTACGAGGAGCACAAGTCCGTACTAGCGCTGTCTAAAGCCAACAGGCGAACGACAGCTGCTAGGTTTAACGACGCCGGAACACGTCTCTAGCCTAGACCTTCTAAATATGTTTCATTAAGTTCCAATGTTGCCTTAGGTTAATTGAATAAATTTTACAGTTGATCTTCAATTAAGTTTCAATTTCCAGGCCCTATCGTATGTAGTGTCTCGAAAGACTCCTAAATGCAAGCTATATGCCACAGTGCAACATTTCGTTCGATGAAAACTAGTTAAATATGAGTTGAGAGCTTTTATACAAACGAAATGAACGGAATACAAACAACAATGTCTCTAATGCAACTAATGCAATTGAACACTTTTCATTCAAACACTAATCACTAGCGATATGGAAAAGATCACAATTTGCACTAATTAATCAAAACAAAAGAGATTTTTTTTTTTAAATTTTCAATGTTTAATGGCTAATGTGCACTGAAAACAAAAGGAACAATTTGAGAAATGATATCCAAGAGAGCGAAACAAACAAATTCACTCAACAATGCAATCAATCAGATCTCTAAATCGACCCCAAAGTCTCTCAAATCAAAGAAAGACTCAAAAGCTTCCGATGGACCGTGTGATCTAGGTCCAAAGCAAGGGCAAACGAATTCCGAATGAAGGAACAAACAATCACTCAAAAGACGCAGCAAAACAATCAAAGACTGTTAAGAGAATGCGGAGAACCAATCAACAAGTTGACAGGACAATCAAGACACCTAAACTCCCAAGGAGGGCTCGATACACTAAGCCACTAGATGCCCTAGGGCTCAAAACGTGAAATCGGTAGAAAGAAGCAAACAACCAAAGGACAGAGGTGAATTCCAGCCAAACAAGACTCCAACACACTCAGACAGTCGGGAAATCAAGAAGAAAAGTATTGGTCAAGTCCAGAAAGCCAAAAAATGAAGAAACTCAAAAAAGTCACAGGGGTGGCGCGACTGTGGGCTTGAAACTGGCGCCAGAGGCCAATTGGCGCGAGACAGACAAAAGCAACAAGCGCCAAGTGGCGCGACTGTCGGGTTAAAAACCGCGCCAGTCGAGTTCCTCAATAAAAAAATAAAAATAAGCTATTCCAGAAGCAGACCAATACAAGCTAAGCAAACCAAGAAGCTAAAACAATGAAAGAATCCAACCCAGAAGGTTCATCAAGCAAGGAGAAACAATCAAAGCGAAACAATCATAAACGAGACAAGGAAAACCGGACGTTCCCCAACGGAGTCGCCAATTTGTTGAGGAGGTAAATCCCCTCTGCGGACAGAGGCGATCCATACTAGCCCAGCAGGGGTCTAGCAACAAACAAACAATGCTATGACGCAAGCTCCTAATTACGAATGAAAGATTTGGGATAGAAACCTACCTGGATTCCAACGCTATGATCTGGAGAAGAAGCGTCCCCGTCCTTCAGCCCTGGCAGATCACAATCCTTCCACGATCTCCGCGGATGAACACCTGCACATAGAAGAAACGAACAGATACAAGCATAGGAACCAGCATACGTAACTAAACATCGGTCAGAAAAGATATTACTCGCATTAACATGATGGAAAACGAAGTGGAACCATAATCATAGTCATCTATTAAGTAATAAACGAATAGAAGTTACAACCAAGTTCTGACGTCGCAGCCTCCTTCGAACGGGTCTCCGGTCGTCCACGTCTCGCAAAGCTCGCCAAGGAAAGGGAAAACCTCTCCAGAGTCTCGTAACAATGGTCTCCTCACTTGAGTTGGCCTTAAGGGAAAGAAGGGATTCTTTACGGCACAAAGGCACTTGGGAATAGGGAGATGCAAAGCTTCAGCACTTCAAGACTAGCTTGCCATGGATTTGAGCAGGCTTTTATAGATGGGGAAGGAGGGAGTTGGGATCCCTATTATTATGGGATTGGCCCTATCAACAAGGAATGTTCCATGGGAGGTGGCAAAACCAATTCCCTTCCATAGAACTCCCGCAGCCAAACCTCCCAACTCAAGATAGGCAGTGGTTTGTGAGTTTGTTTGAACTCAACTTCCGCCATCCATATTTAAAAAACAGTCCCTAAAATGGGTGGCGCGATTGCTGCTCTATGACAGAGCGCCAAGTAGCGCGACCTATTTACAGGATTTCCCTGATTGGCGCGAGCACTGAACTGTCTACCCGCGCCAATGCAAAAAGAGCTGTTTTTCATGAGTTTTGCAAGGAGTTGTCTCAAGGGAAAATGAAGCTCATACTCAGAGGGATGCATTGATGATGTTTTCAAGGCATGACAGTGTTCATAGGTCACATAATGGGTCCTCCATTGTGCGGGACGGGGAATGGTAGGGACGGTGACAAATTACTGTGTAACAGGCCACATGCATGTGTTTGCTCCACATAGAGTGGAAGGGTCCATGCCTTCTGCAACAACGAAACAGGTGGACAAGGGAAAAGAAAAGGTGATTGAGGCAACCAGTCATGATGAGGAGGATCTTCATGAAACACAACAAGAATTTCATCTTGTTGACCTAGTTGAGGATGAAAATGACAAAATCACTAATGCAACGATCAAAGGAAAGGATGCCAAGATTAAGGATCTCCAAACTAATCTTGACAGGGCCAAATATGTTATAAACTTCCTTGAGTAGGAGAATGAGCAATTGAAAACTAAACAGGTCATTGATGAGGTCAAGTATGTCACTGCTCAAAGGGAGGCTGAAAAGGTCAAAGCCATGCTAGATGAAACACTTGAAAAATATGGATTACTTGATGAATATGAGGAAAAAGTACCAAGACAGAGACCTAGTGACTAGAGGGATGAAAATAACTCTTGCTCTAGAAAGACAAAGGGAAGTTCAATTTGCTAATCAGCTAACCCTAAATGAGCAACTAGCTATAGTGATCAGTGAAAACAGGGAGTCGTGGCTTGATAGAGGCAATCAAAACTTGGAGAAGCTACTAGAAAAGGCTAACAAAGACAATGAATTATTGAGGAGAAAATTCAAACACAATTCCCTAAAGGAGAAAATTGCAATGGCCAAGCTCAAAAGAGCCAATGCAAAGATTGAAGATTTTACCATGGAGGAGAAGAAGAAATTGGACATACTTGCTGAGGCATCCCTCCAAGCCTAGACACATCATCATTAACTATTCTACCAATTTTGAGGCAATTTCAAACTTTTTTGCAAAATTTTGATTTTTCTGAGTTTTTTGGGACAGACATTTAGCATAAATTTGGTCATTTGCGCAGCGCCCTAGTTGCTACGCAAATTATTGGGGAAATTTTTAAGGGAAATAAAGCTACCATTAGATTCCCAAAGACTATGCATTCGATAAAACCATGTTTCCTGCCTTGGTTTGCAGCTTTGACAGGTGAAAAGGTAAAAAAACCACCTAAAAATGACCTTTCTGCCCCTGTTTTGACCTAGGCACTGCACAAATACCAGTCTTGGGAGAATGATTTTTTGAGGGGGCAAATGACCTTCATTTTCAAAAGTGGAGGCATATTCAGAAAGAGAACTGGAAGGGATTTCCGACAAGCAATTGGGCTTGATTTGGATACCTGAAAGTTAGCCAAAAGTGGCCCTGAACATGGAGGGTGAAAATGACATTGCGAGGGCGCACATGACAAATGGAGGGCGCAAATGACCATTTTGCTGATTTTTTTGGAATTTCTTTGAAATTTTGAATTTTATTCAGAAAATCATGTTTATAACTATGTAATTAATGATGGTAAATGTAATTATGTTTGGTATTAATTACTTAGGGGTAATTCATTGGGTAAAATTTATCATTGAGTCAAAATGAATCAGTTTGAAAGTAATTAGGAATGAGTCACTTGGACCATCCTACACTTCAAATTTCAGTTCAATGTTTTGTAGATCTCTTGCTCACCTCATGGATTTGACCCCTAAGGATGAGTGAATGTTGTTTTGATGTCTATTTAGTCCCTTTATTCACTCTTATCAAGGGTTTGAATAAGGTTGGACGTTAGCTTATTGATCAAGGAACTATTGTACTCCGTTTTGGCGAGTTAATAAAGAAGAGTTGCAACTATTTTTTGGGATACATGTGGTATGATGTTTATCATTGTTTTTCCTTCAGTTTCATATGTTAGAATGTGTTTTATTCATGTTAATTACATCTCTATTGTATGATTTATTTCATGTTGATAGGAAAAACACATGCTTGGTCATGCTCTGTTTAGGGAAATATATCATAATTTGTCCATTTTCCTCTGTTCAGGAACAATACATATCCCATGATCTTCCTAGATTCTCATAAGTCTTAAAACCATCTCATCACAATCATATTTAAAGTGTTAAGCCTTATTCCTACCTTTCCCCATTGAGTTTTTGCAACTCTATATCATTTGCCCTGACCTTGATCCCTTGACCTAATATATTCATCCAATGAAACCCAACCCAATAAAATCAAATCAACCCCTGCACTCATATCTAGCCTAAAATCCCTAATTTCTCCAGCCCTCTTGGCCATGACTTTGTGGAGATATCCCTCTCCGACTTGGTAGGGCTAGCTATCAAGTCAAAATCTTGGTATGTGGTTACCTCTGTTGGGATTCCTTATTCAACCTTGGGAATCTGGCGGAGTGCTAACATTATGGCGTCGTTGTCGGGGATCAAAACGACAATATATTCCCTGGGAAAGAACAAAATTTTTTAGATTTGATTGCTGATGGTGGACAATGGTCAGATGCAAATGAAGGCTGAACTATTCACCTAGCTACTCTAGTGTCGAAGAATCCAAAGGTTCAGAATTTTCACGGCAATTCCACTTTTCAAGAACCTGTATTTTGAAGATATTGTTGGTGAACTCACTGTTGTCAAAATGGATTTGATTACTCGAAGGTATGCTCCTATAAATCGAGCTCATATTCCTAGTTTTCTGAACTGTATTCCTCGTATAGATTAGAAATAAGGACTGTCAAAGTTTAAGGGTCAAGACGGTGAAGATGCTAGTTTGCATTTGGTCAAATTTCATTTGCATATTCACAGACTAAAGATTGAGTTTCCTGAAGATTTTATGATGAAGATGTTTATGGCTACATTGGAGGAAAAAGCGAGATCATGGTATGAGAGTCTATTGTCTGCTAGTTTATTTTCTCCAAAGGACTTTCATTCAGTTTTGTTTCAAGATTATCAAAGCTCTAATTCTTCCTTATTGATGATTGATATTTTTTGTGAGATCTTTGACAATTTCATTGAGTTTCTTGAAAATTTGTATGGGGATGAAGAGTATCTAGATGATGAGATCATATAATCCCTTCATGATTTTCCCTCCCAAAAAGAATCAACAGTTTCCTCCTTGGATGAAGAGATCCTTGAGCCTTTGCATGAGAACCTTTTTCATCACAAAAATGAATTAGTAGCTTCCTCCTTAGATGAGACAGACTGGGACTAAGAAAGAGAAGCGCCAATTCCTGATCCTGAAAATGAAAATCACCAAATCAATGTAAATTTCTTTAAAACTCATATTTATCCTTTGTCTGAAGATGAAATAGATCAGCTCCTGAAAAATCATGTTACGACCCAAGCAAATGTCAAGCGAATGTATATTTGAAGCTCTTACAATGTTCACATAGTCAAGAATATGTGAGTGAAGCATCTTCCATTATTGAAAATGAAATTCTGGGTTTGAATGATGATAGTCATGAGACTGATGAAGCCATACAGGAAGTTTTTGTGAGTAAACCAATTTGTGATGATGATTTTCTACAAGGAGATCAACTAGCTATATTTTTTTCTTTCATGAAAAAGATAGTGCTGTCATGTTTAACAATCTTGAAGAATGTTTTCCGTTCAAAGATGATTTAGAATATGAATTTAAGGAGTATAAGCCTAAGAGAGACAACGTGCAAGTGATAGAGTGAGAGTTTCTTGTGCTTCAAGAATTTGTAGACAACACTCATATAGTAGAATGTCATACTTCCCTATGCTCTCCTCTGGATCAACAACCAAGTGTTCTTTAAGATCAAATATATTTATTTATTATTATTATTCTCTGAATCTCAAAATAGGGCAACATTTAATATTTTTGAAGATCCCTTTACTAATTTTCTACAGTTAGTAGGAAATATGTATTTTCTTGTTTTCATGGACCAGAAGCACATGTTCAGTATACACTTGGAGTGGCCTAGTTTTTTTTGTTTTTTGTTTTTTGTTTTTTTGTTTTTTTTTGTTTTTTTTGTTTTTTTTTTGTTTTTTTGTTTTTTTGTTTTTTTTTGTTTTTTTTTTCGTTTTTTTTTTTGTTTTTTTGTTTTTGTTTTGTTTTTGTTTTTTTGTTTTTTTGTTTTGTTTTGTTTGTTTGTTTGTTTTTTTTTTTTTTTTTTCTGCCTGCTCAAGGAAAATGAGAGCATAATTTCAGTAAGTATCCATCTGCTGGATTGGTTACATTGGAAGGATAAATTCACATTATTTTACATATGTCTTCAGCAGGCAGGTGGTTTTCATCCGGATTTGAAGCCCTCAAGTCTCAGTGATATGCTGCAATCAATAAGTTTAGTAATTTTTTATTTATTTTTAGTCAGTATTTAATCATGCATTTCAGTTTGATGTTTTATTTTTTACCGTATTGGCCCAATGGTTAGGCACTTGGTCTAGGGTGTTCTTGACACCTCCAAGGAGCTGACATCCCCAATAAGGCCGATGTTAGTGTCAGAATTTGAATTCTGCCATCAGTGATCAAAATCACTCTTTTCATATTCATTTTAGGGGTCCCACTCAGAATTTTTTTATCATTCCATTAGGTCATGTAAAAAATTGATTCATTGATGGTAGCCCTAGTCATAAAACCTCACTCTCCCTCAAAATTTCACATTTTCTGACCCACCTTCATGTATTGTTGAGCATAAAACAATCTTAAAAGCTCATTTCACTATGTCATTATGTCAGTCAAAGTCAACCATGGAATCAGGTCATCCAAGGTCCCATTAGGTCAATTAGGTTTTATTTTTCAAGTTTCATAACAAAACATTTCATCTCAATAAGTTCAGCAAAGGTGTGAGAGTGACTCAAACAATACTTTCTCAATCATTTGTAGAGGATTTATCAGCATGTAAATATCATTTTTAAATTTGTAATTTTGGTTATTTTATTCAAAACAGAGATGTGATTTATTTTTTTATTTTTTATGTAATTTTATGCTCATAATATGTAATAAGTTCTATCCCAAGCCGCCAACTCAAACTTCATATGCCAAATTGAAAGTGAAAAGCGCCAAAATCCAACAACATCATCCTGCAAAGAATAAAAAATCAAAGGAAAAGGGTAATCAACAATGTTTTCAAAAAGGTGAAATGAACATTAGAAAAGTGGGTTTTTCAAATCCAAATTCAAATTCACTTAAGTATTTATGTCTCTTTGACATATTTTCAAACTCATTTGTCTCCTCCAAACACCAAGCAAGCGCTCTAACACAACAAAATTTTGATTTTCTGGGCGAAAGTGCTAAGAAAAATTGAGCAGAGGGCACAAACGCTGAAGGCAGAGTGCAAATGCATAGTTGAGTGCAAAAACACTTGAGCAAGGGAAACAATTCTCTGTTGGGGGCGCAAATGTTCTGTTGAGGGCACAAACACTCTGGTGAGGGCACAAATCACTAGGAAGCCCTAGAAACCTGTTTAATTGGCAAAAACATCATCGTCAAAGCTCCCTCAATCTACTCATTGACCTCTATTAAACCAGTAAGAGCTCATGCCATTAAAAATATCATCTTCATGAATTTATGTGTTGAGTGTTTTCAAAATCGAGGTTATAATTTGGTGTTTGAATTGGTAAAAAACCCTAGTATCCCATTACACTTGTGAAAAATCCCAAATTTCACTCCCTTACCCTTTGCATCCTTCGCACACTTACAAAAACACATTCCCAAACCCCTGATTTGCAAAATCCCCTTTTCCTAAACCTTTCTCCCAAAACCCTAAGCCCTAGGTGTTACATCTACCTAGGATCCCAATCCCCAAATCTGTAATATTCCAAATTTTAAATCTGTTTATTGGAATATTAGAGTTCTTACTTACTTTTCTTAACTAAGTATATAAATGGGTGGAGGGACCCATAAACCCTTAAGATGAATAAATCCACTCCTAAGAGTGTGAAAATGGTTAACTAGTTATTAAACCTACATCATGGAATAGTGGAGAAGCTTATTAATGAATTAAGAGTGGAGATGAAATATCATTAATAAGAAGAACATGGAGAGATGAAGGAGTAAAATTATATCTAGGAGGACTCAAAGTAAGATCATAGAGCAATAAATGATGAGATGATGGAGGAAGTGGTATTAATGCACACATGATGGAGAGGGCGATCATTAAATGTAGAGATCATGGAGATCATGGACAGACAAAGCAATCAACATGGAGACCTATGTACACATGTGCAACGCAGTTATGAGGTGGGCCAAGGCATGGGAAGGCTCACAATCTATATAATGAAGATGAAGGCATCATTGGAGGTAGGATTTGTATTATTTATTTTTGATCTGTTTAGATCTAGATTTGTCATGTGACATTTCTATGCACGCTTATGTTGTCTACATAATTCTGCAGTGCTGTTTACCATAGGGTGTTTCTGAGCGGAAATCCCACCCTTATCCACGAGGGACTTCAAGTGCCTACTCTGGGAAGGTTATTTTGAGTTGCCATTCATCATCCAACATTGGTGGCACATTGTTCATACTTTCTACAACCCATACATCTTAAGAAATAACACATTTCTGCATCAGGGTTTGAGAGGAGGAGGTTGTCCTTCAGTATTTCAGCTGAGGAACCAGTGGAGGGTCCTTTCACTTGGTGCTTCATAAGAAGCCTTCCAGCACTTCATATATGTATAAGGAATTAGGCCAAACATATCACACCTCCATGCAGCAGCAGTCACTTCCAGGATTGCGCAGTCCATTCCTGTAGATCCATTAGAGGAGGGAAGTTTCCAGTACTTCAGCTAGAAATCCTGTGAGGGATCTTCCCCTCACTTTGTAATCATCATTTCCATATTCCTTAAGCTTAATAGACATATTTTGTAGTAGGAATCAACCTTTCCCTCCCATACAACGCAGTTTTTCCAGTTGTTGAGTATTCAACAAAAACATTCAGTGGAGGAGGAAGAAGAAGCTAGATCTCAAGATTTTAGCTTGGATATCTAAAGGATGGATCAACCCTTAAAGCATAGATCTGATCTATATCACATTGCAGCCACCTATTCTTCAGATCGAGCTTCAAATATGCATGACCCAACAGTCAAGGGATCAAACCCTAGGGAGGTGAATTTCTGATCTTCTTAGATATGGATTTCCTTTTAGGATTATCTTGGGTTTCCATCATAGTGCCTAGATCTGCAATCTTGTCATCATCCGAGCTCCAGAGCACTATAGATATGAATTTCCCTTTCATCCAGCAGCTGTAAGATCATCATCGGCTAAAAGACAACGCAGTATTGAGCTTCTAGCATCTCCATTTACGCAGTGTCTGCTTTGGCATGTTTTTGAGGTCATTCTAGGCCACTTTGTTGGCTTGAGTGCTTCTATCTTATCCACTGTTGTATCTATATTCATCTCCAACATAATAAAATGGCTCACCTATTCTGTCTATACCTGTGTTTATCATAACTTATGTGTACATAATCTGTTGGCTCAAATATTGTGTTTGTTTATTACTGCATTATCCCTTTTGGGATATTACAGTGGTATTAGAGCATGACCTTTGGCTCAACTTGTTGAAATTTTTGACAACATATGAAAAGTAGATAGTGGAGATCTGTAAATAATGGAGGGATTAAGTTTTTTTGCATCTCTCTTTATAAATATGAAGGATCTCTCCAAGGATATTAATGAAATGAAGAGGGAAAGACAAAGAGAAACCTCAAGAAGGTTTCATAATGAAGAAGGTCCCAGTACTTCTTATCAGTAGCAAATAAGACCGAAGAAGCATGGAGCTCCTCAAATATCTACTATGCCCACTTTATTTGAAGAGGAAAGTGAATGGTATGGAGGCAGAAAAAATTCAGAGCCTGAAACTCATGAGACTCTAAGTCTATATCTTGAAGAGTATAAAACACAGTCTAGAGCATTAAAGGAGAATCTAACTCTCCAACAGTTTTTCCAACTCAAGGAAGACCGGAGATGCTACAACAGTAATATAAGGAAGAGGCGCAATAGATTTTATTCTTCAGGCTACATCCTGTAATTGAGAAAGAGGTTGTTCAGATTGCAGCTTTTCACCTTCAAGGTGAGGAAAATGAATCGTGGTTTGGTCACATGAAGCATGCAAAGGTGACTAAATATTCAGACTTCTTTCAAAGGATAAGGAAGAAGTTTGATAGAAGAAAACTAGAGACATTTCTCAAAGAAACATTCCCTAAGAAGTCAAAGGAGGATGTCAGTTTGGACAAAGAGTCACTACATTCACCACCAACTGCAGAAGTACTTATATCAGGAGAAGAGGCACTTTCATCTTTGCAAGGTAGTCTTAAGTTGTTGACATATAGAGTCCCATGCATGATTCAGGAGATGCATGAGGAAGAGGAGGAAAATTCAAATGCTGGTAAATTGACAGAAGAGTAAACATCACTCTTACTAGCAGTTGGAGAGATCATTGCACCGGATGAAGGAACTCTTGTGGTCTTGCAAGATGTTCCCAAAAATAAATTGGTTCAAGGTTTGCAATAATTTCCATCCTATATTGATTCAATATCTCTTATTGAAGCTTGCAGGGACATGCCATCAAGGCCATTGCATAACCAAGGATTAGAGCAACATGCGTATTTTCAGCAGCAACCTATCACTGCGCAAAGGACCCTTGATCTAAACAAGGAAAATATGAAGAGATATCCCATTTTGTCATTCTTGAGCTACACTCAACCCTTTGAGTTGAAGTTTGGCGTTTTAGAAGATGGGATGAGTATGGTCCTAGGTACAATGTTTGAATATGAGTTCAACATTGTGCCTTGCCATGAGACAACATATAAAACACTTTCAATAAGCATCAGTGATGAGAAGATGACCCATACATTGTTTGAGCATTCCAATGGAAACTTCGTTCATGAAGCATTGAAGATTCAGATGATATATGGTAGACATCTTGAGATGGGAAATCTTTTCTCTTTTCGAGTTGACACTTTCTCAATGAGCATCTCACAGCTCAAAGAGAAACTTATAACAACAACATATTCAGAACCTTACGTGTTTTGGAGGGCCAATGATGAAAGGATATCATGGAGAGATCTCATGGGAGGTGCACTTAAACATATCATGGAGTGCAAAGTTCTTCAAAAACCTGAGGAGGTTGGTGTCCTACAATGGAAGGATACCAAGTTTATGAAGAATGAGATCCATCATCCACATTGGGATGAATGGTTGTTGATGTGGAGCAAGGGGTTGAAAAGCCACTTGCAGAACTATGAGACAGGCTAGCAAGAAGCTTGGCTGCACTGGTTGCTCTTGGGAGAGGATGGTTACTACCAGAAAACACATATTTTCATGATCCATTCCTTGCACAACACTGATGTAATAAAGTAGGAGGCATGGCTGCACTGGTTGCTCTTGGGTGAGTAGGGTTACTACCCAATGGTTCATATTTTCTTGACTCCTGCCTTACATATTAATGATAGAATGCAGCAGAAGAAGGCATGTTTACTTTGGTTGTTGTTGAGAGAGTTTGGCCATCACATGACATCTCCCATGTTTATGTGTTTTTTATTGTTTGGAATATGGCATAACACACTCATGATGTGTAATGATGGAGTTTGTTTGTATTGGACTGATATGACTTTCCACATGTCAATCATTATATTTTTTCTCCATGATTCACATGATGATGTGAAGAGGCAACAAGATATCTTGTTGCTATGGTTACTCTGCAACGGATATCTCGACAGTGGATATCTCGGTTTGGCTAAAAGATATCCGTTGCTGACTCTGGGCAACAGATATCTCGGTTTGTCTTGACATACTCCCATACTTTGCATGATAATGTTGGAGGATGGCAGCAAGAGGCATTCCTCCTATGGCTCTTATTGGGAGAGTATGGACACCATACTTGGTATGATGATGATGTGGTGGGGCAGAAGGATACTATGATGTGTTGGCCTCTCTTGAGAGAATATGGCCAACCCACCTGGTATGATGATGGTATGGTGTGTCAGCAAGAAGCTTTGCTACAATGGCTACTATTGGGAGAATATGGTTTGACATCTTCTATGTCTACCCATATGTCTATACTTCTTATTTTTCACAATGTTGGGATGATGCTTGGATCCAACAAGGCCAACAGGGCTAAAGATGAAAGCATGGAGAGACATAGTCTACTTCATGAAGCATGGGATGGAGAATTTTTTTGTGATTTGGGGCTTTCCTCTTAGGGAATGAACCACTTATTTTCATGCATCTCATGTATTGATGAGGATGTTGGACAACATACGGTTTTCACTTGGTAATTCATTGAAGATGAGGGACATCTAACTACACAGTTGGAGGTCACTCTAGACATTCTAGAGAGGCAACTTTGGAGATGGGCATACAAAACATATTGCAGAAAATGGGGAGGCCTTCCTTATGAGGATGCCATTTGGAAGTAGATAGATGACTGGAGCATCTACTTTTGCAGTTTCTTGAGGACAAGCACCATTTTGGCAGGGAGGACTGTAATATTCCAAAATTTACATTTGTTTATTGGAATATTAGAGTTCTTATTTATTTTGCTTAACTAAGTAAATAAATGGGTGGAGGGACCCATAACCCCTTAAAATGAATAATCCAATCCTAAGAGTGTGAACATGGTTAACTAGTTATTAGACCTACATCATGGAATAGTGGAGAAGATTATTAATGAATTAAGAGTGAAGATCAAATAACATTAATAAGAAGAACATGTAGATATGAAGGAGTCAAATAAGATCTAGGAGGAATCAAAGTAAGAGCATAAAGCAATAAATGATGAGATGATGGAGGAAGTTGTTATCACTCAGAAAAAAGTGAAACATCATTTGACACAGTCTTATAGGTTCATATGTCAAAGGTATGGTCATAGAATTCATTTTTCATTACTTGGCAAAGGAAAATTTTAAAATTTTCTTATTAGCCTATCCTAAGGTCCAAATCCACCCCCATTCAAGTCTTTTCATGTCACATCAGTCATTATTTCCTGACATATTTCATTTCCCAAGCTTACAACTCCGAAAAGGTCATTTTAGCCAATATTTCCTACTTTCATAGCGAATTACACAGAAAAAACGCACTTTTTGGTACGAAACTGCTAATACTTTCGTAGCAAAATTGCCCAGAAATACACTAAGTACGCTACGAAAGGAGGTATTCCTGTCTGTCTTTTCAAAACAGGTGCTAGGTGTCAGTCAATGATTGAAAGCGTTAGGGTAGATGCCATTCGAGTCAGTTAGGGTTAAATCAAGGTACAATGGTCATGGCTGAAGTCATTATTACTATTTTAAGCATGTATGAGTCATGATTATGCCATGAGTTGTCATAGAAACTTTAAAATATTTCCCAATTGAGTCATTTGTCATTCTCTGCTCCCTCTTTGCATGTTATTGAGCTTTGGAGAGCTATTTCACTAAGCCCAAGATGTGGCTGGAATTTTCAAAAGTTTGCAAGTATCACTGATCAAGCAAGGTAGAGAAGACATAAAAGTACCATGGCTGCAAAGAGGAAGACCAAAAAAGGTGGCCACTATCTAAGATACGAGCCATCAGACATGAACTTGATAAATGAAGACCCAACAACTTCAGAAGTTTTCAGAAGAACATGGTGTTTGCAGTTTTTCCAAAGACTGCAAGGATGCCATGTACAAGTTTCTAAAGAGTTTTCCATCAATTTCAATGGGACAACTTCAAAGGTGGGGATGTTGAACCTCACCATAACTCCAGAAACCATTGCAACAACAAAAATAATTCCAAGAGGAGGAGAACAATGGTTCAAAGGTTTCAAATTCAACATGTAAGATTGTAAGGAATTTATCAAGCCAGAACATAGTGATATTGACCTTACAAATTCCATTTCAAGGAGCTACATGAAAGAAAATTTCTCAAAGCTGCTGCTTATTATTCAGAAGTACTTCATTTGTGAAGGGAGGTATCATATGGTTTATTCTTACCACTTCAGGCTTCTGCTACATTTTGTTGGTAAGAAATCTCTTGATCTATCTTTTTACTTATACAGAAGCTTAGAAAAAATGGCAAATAAAGTTCAAGCTAAATCTGAAGGAAATGAAACCTCACTCTTTCATCATGGTTTAATCAAGTTGCTAGTTTTAGAAGAGTTAAAAAGACTTGGCAGAGACTGGTCATCTTTTCTATTTGTTAGTGGTTTTGAAGTGGATGCCATCACTCCTAAAAGAATTCCTAAACCTAGAGGTATACCATCACCTTTAGTGGCAGAGAAAAGTGAGCCTATAGGGGCAGAGCAAAGTGAACCAGTAATCATGGAAACAGAGCAATTGCAGAAACTTGATACACTTGCTATTTTACCTGCAAAATAAAAGCCAACTGTGAGAAAACTTGCAAAAAAATAGCCAACTGTGAGTAAACATGGCAGAAAAGGGATTACAAGAAGCTAAATAGTGGCTAAGGGAAATTTAGAAGACATTCTACATGCTATTGATATTGAGGAAACCCCCATAGTCCAAGTTGAAGATATAGATGAGGGAGGAAAGAAACTCAAGAAAGCCAATTTAGCTAAGAAGTTAGAATTTGAAGGTGAGGATGCTGGTTTCATGTTTCAGGCTAGGAAACCAATGAAAAGGCATGCCATAAAGGTGTTGGAAAGAAGTAAGGAAGCTCATAAGGTCACTGAAACTGTCCAACCACCACCAAGTATCATTGACCTATCATCACCTGCAAAAGAAGATCCAGTCATCAAGCAAAATAAAGGAAATGAGAAAATCATTGAAAAAACAGAGATTGAGGTCCTTGAAGAGCAGTTGAAGTTAGAAAATCATGAAATAGCAGTCTTGAAGAAAGAAGCAAGGAAACATAATGTTCAGAAGATGTAGTTTGAGAAAATGAAAGAAGTTTGGGAAGAGCAGGTTAATAGTGTGCCAAAGACTTTAGATAACACACAACAATTGATCAAATGGACTTAGCCATTGAGAGGAGAGGTGAAGCATATCAGAATAATAAACCTGCACTTGAAATCTAGGAACAGAAAACTGAAGGACCAAGTCAAAGACCTCCAAGAGAAGTTAGAATTGATCCATGAGTTGCTGGAAAAGAAGGGCTTAAGATGACTGTAGTGGAGGAACCCATAGCTCAACTTATCATTAATGAAGAGGAAACACCTCAAGGCTCTTAAGTTGAGTTTGATTATGTTTTAAGAGGTTAATGGCATGCTGAAGACCAAGTTTCTATAGCTGGAGGTTACCTTTTTGAGACAGGGTCAAAATCTGGAAATTTCATGGTTTAGCTACGAAAAATTTTGTAGCTGTCTTTTTGCTTCTAAAACCACTTTTTGCAGCTTTCAAGAATTTAGAGAATTTTGCGGTCTAAAATGGGCCTCCTAAGGAAAATGTATAATCAAAGTTCACTTTATGAGAACCAATCACATTTTAGGGGATGACATCATCCCTAATGGTTGAGGTGGCATTGCTTGAGTTAAAGGTACTTAATTTTCACATTCTCAATGGTGGATAAAAATTCATGGTTAACCATGGTAGTGCTCTAAGTACTTTTAAAGTCAAAGTAAAATACTCATAATAAATGTTATTTCACACTTTTTGAATAAAAATATATTATTGTCATTTCATATTTATTGAAAGAAACAATGCATATCCCTATACATTTATTATATTATATTATATAGTATATTAATTACATGTTATTATACAATTTAAATAATATAAATTTTAATTAATAGCATATAATATAATTAAGAATTTATAAATTTATATTTATATTTTATTTTAAGTTATTTAAGTACAAAGGACAAATGCATTAGTTGTTCAATGACAATGATTTTTTCTTGAAAAACTCATTCTTATTTATAGTCACATCAATACAATTATTTTATTAATTTTATTTTGGTACAACTTTTGAATTGAATTTAACTATGGTTAGATTGATTGTGGTGCACAAAGTGAATTGAAAATTCATAAATATTATTTTATTAGTTTAGCTATTATTTTATTATTTCCTTAGGAGACCCATTTTAGACATCAAAATTCCCCTAATGGAGGGAAAATGGTAGCGATGATATGTCAGGTCATGATGGACACTATGGAACATCAAATAAGCATAAATTTTGAGTGAAAAATCCATTTTTTGGACGCTACGAAAGCATGCTATGAAACTGCCTTGTTTTCGTAGCGAGCTGTTTTTTAAGGTTTCTAAGCAGTTTAAAAGAAATTTTGGATAGGTGGACACATCCAACAGATCAAGGGACCTCTCCACCAAACATCTATGACTTGAAGACCATGTAATGGAGACAAATAATGAGCTGAAGATTTCATTGAAGATAGGGTCATGTTTTCCTAAAAAATAGGCTTTGGTTCTATATGTTTGGTCAAGTAGTGATGAGCTATGTCATAGCCTATTCGAACATGTGAGACTTAGTTTTCACTGATATGCAACTGTTTTAAAGATAATGTAGACTAATGTAATAAATAGGAGTTTGAGTCCTATTAGGAAAACGTCTTCTTTAGAGTATAGCTATCATTTTTTAATGAAAAGACACATTTTTCTGTTATGTAAGGTGTCATAGGAAGAGTTCGATGAATCTAGCCAAGAGACAGATCATCCCTGTTGTAAGAAGGTCTATTTAAAGCCAAATTATCGAAGTTGTAGAGGGTTGGAGATTTTTTTCACCATATGCTACTTTATGTAATTTGAATGATATCAACAATACAAAGGACTTATTCTTGATAGACCTGAGATTCTCATCGAGTTTTTAATGTATTTATGATATATATCTTTATGTGTACTACTTGCAGTAGATTTCATCTTTATTACTCAGAATTCATATGCGTATGCTCTAACTTCCTTTATTGATGAAATGACTGTGTTTCCCTATGTTCTATGTGTGATTTTCCTTTATTAAAGACTCTTATCTGCCTCAACTTCCATGTCAAGAAACCTTGCCACTGAATCTACTGATTTGTTGACTCCATAAGCCCAATGGTTGCAAGCCTGCATTATTTTAAACCTACATAAAAAAAAATCAAGTTACTTTTCAAATAGAATTAGCCATCTAATCCTATCATTATCTAATATCATAAAACCCTTTGAGAGAGCCCTCTCAGACTGAAGAGGCCAAGCTTCAGTCAAAAGATGGTTTGAAACAGTTACATAGAGTTGTCTGATCAACAGCCAATCAAGTGCAATTTTGTGATAACAGAAGTGGTGCATTAGTGCACACATGATGGAAAGGGTGAACATTAAATGCAGAGTTCATGGAGATCATGGAGAGACAAAGCAGTCAACATGGAGACCTATGTCCACATGTGCAGCACAATTATGAGGTGGGCCAAGGCATGGGAAGGTTCACAATCTATATAATGAAGATGAAGGCAACATTGGAGGCAAGCTTTGCATTATTGATTTTTGATCTTTTAGATATATATTTTTCATGTGACATTTCTATGCACACTTATGCTGTTTAGCTAAGTCTGTAGTGCTATTTAGCATAGGGTGTTTCCAAGCAGAAATACCACCCTTACCCATTGGGTAATTCAAGTGCTTACTATGGGAAGGTTATTTTGAGCTACTATTCATCATCCGACATTGGTGCCACATTGTTCCTACTTTCTGCAACCCATAAATCTTCAGAAATAATGCATTTCTGCATCAGGGTTTGAGAGGAGGAGGTTTTCCTTCAGTATTTCAGCTGAGGAACCAGTGGAAGGTTCTTCCTTTCACTTTTTGCTTCATGATCAGCCTTCCAGAACTTCAAATCTGTATCAAGCATCAGGTCAAACATATCACACCTCCATGAAACAACAATCACTTCCAGGATTGTACACTCCATTCCTGTAGATCCATTGGAGGAGGGAAGTTTCCAGTACTTCAACTGGAAATCCTGTGAGGGATCTCCCCCTCACTTTGTACTCATCATTTCTGTAATCCTTGAGCTGAATAGACATATTTTGCAGCAGGAATCAGACTCTCCCTCCCATACAACACATTTTTTACATATGTTGAGTATTAAAAAACAACATTCAGTGGAGGAGGAGGAAGAAGCTATATCTCAAGTTTCTAGCTTAGAGATCTGAAGGAGGGATCAACCCTCAAAGCATAGATGTGATCTATATCACATTGAAACCATCTATTCTTCAGATCTAGCTTCAAATCTGCATGAACCAACAGTCAAGGGATCAAACCCTAGGGAGGTGAATTTCTGATCTTCTTAGATCTGGATTTCCTTTCAGGGTTATCTTGGGTTTCCATCATAGTGCCCAGATCTGCAATCTTGGCATGATCAGAGCTCTAGAGCACTATAGCTCTGCATTTCCATTTCATCTAGCAGTTGTAAGATCATCATGAGCTGAAGGGACATCACAGTATTGAGCTTCCAGCAGCTCCAGTTACGCAATGCTTGCTTTGGCATGTTTTCAGGGTCATTCTAGGCCACTTTGTTGGCTTGAGTGCTTCTATATTATGCACTGTTGTGTCTATATTCATCTCCAACATAATAAAATGGCTCACCTATTATGTCTATATCTGTGTTGATCATAACTTATGTGTGCATAATTTGTTGTTTCAAATATTGTCTTTGTTTATTACTGCATTCTCCCTTTTGGGATATTACAAAATCCCTATCCTAAATCTCATTACACTATTACTCCCTATCCCCTCCCCCATTTCACACATCCCTAGCAACATCTCCCTCATTTTCCCTTTCCTATTCCCCTTTCCTAAAAAAATATTTCACACCATCCACTTCCCTAGGGTTTTGACAAAACACCATGTCACAAGAGGAAGAAAACACATAATTCAGTGAAGGAGAGGAAATAGAGGTGAGGAGTCCAGATAAAGGAGGAAGAGTACTCAAACATGAACCTACCAGCACTAGGGAACTCTTGGCTTCTCTATTTACTGTGACATGATTCAAACATGTTGGCTATTATGATTTATGTGAGAAAACTCAGAGGGTCCAACACCATCCCATGCTGACCAAACTTTTCATATCAAGACTCCATGACAACCAAGTTACTTTAGATGGTGTCAATTTTACTCTATCAACTGCTATTATTTCAGCGGCCACTAGGATCCCAAATGTTGGGGATAAGTGGTTCAAGAAAGGTAATTTGAAGAAACAGGACTTTGACTTTTTATTAAAACCAAGACACCAAAATCAGACAAAGAGGTTCTTTCCTTTTTCTCACCTCCTGGACAGGTATGCACCAATGATGAAGATAATCACGAAATACTTTTCATGTGAAGGTAGATTTTCAAGGCTTTATTCCTATCACATCCAACTCTTAATGCATTTCACTAGGGTAAGGATGCTTAACATACCCTACTAAATTTTCCGGATCATATAGAAGATGGCATACATTTCTTAGAAAAAGGAGTATGAACAACAAATGAGAAGTCTATTTCATCATTCCCCCATTAAAATCATAGCCCTCCACCATCTCAATCAACTAGACGTTGCATGGAGTACCTTCATAGAAAATGATATCTTCAAACAACCATATACTCAACATGCACCAAATGTCCCTTCATCATCCCAACCATCCACTTCCATCCGTCCATATCATCCCATAGCACATTCATCATCATCAGATCAATCCCCTTCACCTCCTTCATCTCCATGTCATCATGACATTGGGTCACCTAGCAGGATTGAGGAAATTGAGCTTAAGTGGGCTAGTATGGTTGAGGTTGAGCCATTGCCAAAAACCTACCAGAGCGGCCACATGCATGTGTTTGCTCCACATACAGTGGAAGGGGCTATGGCTTCTGTTATCTCTAAATTGGTACTGATGGGCTGCTCCACCAGACAACTTAGAGTAATTATTTCAACCAAATTTTAACTGAAGATTAGACTCTTCAATCTGAGAGGGCTCTCTCAAGGTAAATTATGATTTTCAATGAAAACTCTATTAGATGGCTAACTCTATGACTATAACTTGATTGTGATTTATTACGGATTGAAAATGTAAAGGACTTGCTACAATTGGGCTAATGGAGTCAACATCAGGAAACTTAATGAAAATGATCCTTCTTGTGGAAACTGAGGCAAATGAAACTTTAAATGAAAAGATGGTACACATACAACACAAGAAGAAAAACAACAGTTCAATATCTAAAGGAAGTCAGAGCATGTTATCCAAGAATTATGAGTAATTAGACATAAAATTGTTGGATATATTAAACAGGAAAAATATAATACATAGAACTCATTGAAAACCTCATTCAAATCTCAGGTGAAGAAGACCAAATATCCACTATGTATTATTGAATATCAAAAAGTTTTATAAAGTAGCAGTGTGATACATTATTATCCAACCCCATCCAACTATTTCCTCTCACTATTTATATAATTAGAGACCTTTACATAATGTCTGCTAGCTAGGCTAGACCACGGAATATCTTAGAGGACACCTAATCTAACTAACAACTGATTAGAAGGAGGAAAAGTAGAGACAATTTTGTTTTCGAGAATTACAAAGTTAGTATTTCACTCATTATTACCTTAAATAACTTATTAAAACTCCATACATATAAAGGATTTATCGAAAGAGAAGCCTTATGAGGTGGCAGAAAACAAGATTTAACAATAAAACATAGTGGCTAGAATTTAGGAACTGTTCTTCGGATTCTGATTATAAACTGTCATGTTGATGATGTGGCAGCATGATGAGTTGGCATCTCCAAACCACCCTTGTAATGAGTGTTTCCATTCATAAAATCTCTCCTCTGATACTCTTTGAAATTTCATATGGAAAATAACCTTTAAAAAAACCTCCTTATTCTTCGGTCATTTCCAAAAACTTACTTTGCTGCAAAAACATAGTTTTTTTAGGTGCTTTTGCAACGAGATTTCGCAGTGAAGAAATTTAGGCCACTTGTGCTATACACGTAATACTTATGATTAGTGGATGGTGTTGAGTGGTCAAAAACATTTAAATATAGGCCTTAGAGCTCCTCAACCAAGTCAAAATTGGTGATTTTGAACCAAAAAGACATCTTCAGCAATTTCGCAGCAAAAACTGGGCTTCAAGCCTGGGACACACTGCTGAATTGCCTAATTGCCCACAGACTTCACAGAACTTTGATTTTCGGCCTAGAAAAGGTGAATGAGTGTAATTTAAGGTGAGATATGATGAAAAAAAGACAAAAAATAGCTATTGTTCATTTTTATCTCTTCATTTAGCAGCAGGTCCTTCATGAGTAACTTCAATAGGTTCCTCTACAACTTTCATTTTCAAACCCTTATTCTCTATTTCAGACTTCACCATTTCCATTTTTTCCTTCAATTCTTTGACAAGTCTCTTAAGATTCTTCCTTTCTCCCTGCAACCATAAGTCCTTTTTCCTTGTGTGTTTCATTATGATGCACAACGACTAGGTTCTTTTCAACAATTTCTTAGCCTTTGCAAGGGATTCTTCAAAAAATGTGACCTAATCAGTACTCTCTTTTCCACCCATCTATCAACTCTCTATCTTGTTTGTATTTCTCCAGCTCCATTTTCGTTTCAATCAACTCTTCTCTAGCCTCCCTTAGCTGTTCTTTAAGAAGCTCCCCTTCAATTTTCTCCATGACCTTTTCTTTACCTTTCCTCTGTTTGACAATTTCTTCATCATCTTTGAGTTGTTATTTTATAAAATCTACCTCAGACTCCTTCTGAACCTTCCTTTTGGATTTACCATTCTTTCTCTTAGTAATGTCTGTCTCAGTAGGTGACAAATCTATGATTTCTTCCACCAATGGATTTTTCCCTTTATCTTTCTTCTGCTGCTTGTTGTCATCTTTAATAACCTCAACACTCTGTGATATGGTGAGAGGTTTTCTAGGTTTAAACAGAAAACCTGAATCTTCAGTAGAGAAATCTAAATTCTTGGCAGTGAGACCCTTCTTTTTAGTTTTGGATCCTTTTACCTCCACCGGTTTCACTATAGGAGTCTCTGCAATGTCTATTGCCTGTAAAATATCTTCAAGCCTACCTTTACCTCTAGTGGATTCCTTTGTGCTTCTCTTAGGCCTTTTTGCAGCAGGTTTGGACTTGCTGATTGTAACAGACTCTATAAAATGTTTGCTAGATGTTGGCTAAGGTGCTGCCTCTTGAATGAATTCAGTCACTATCTCCATGGGTTCAGCTGAAGGCTGCAAAATTTCTTGATGATCACCTTCTATCTCTTCAATGGTATCCATCTTTTGTCTAGGAGTAACAGTCTTGGACTTAGGAGTTTTCCTTGGAGTTGGAGCATCTATTTCATAGCCACTTATAAACTAAAAGGTTTCCCAATCTCTATTCAGTTTGTTCAGTTCTTCCAAAACTAGCAATTTGATTAATCCATGGCGAAAAATATAATTTTCACTTCTTTCAAGCCTACCCTGCACCTTATCCAAAAAATTTCCAAGACTTCTAAAAATATAGAAAGGGATATCCATTAGCTGTTTACCTGTAAAATGAAGCAGCAACTTGAAATGATATAGGTAGATTGTATGAAACCTACCCTGGTAGGTAAATTAATTTTGTATCACCATCAGTAGTTTAGAATAGTTGTCTTTGAGACAAGTTCTAGGAATCCCTACAGTCATATTTATCCCTACATGCTCAGGTTTCAGAAAATCATCACAAATTTGTAAATTGAACTCCGTGGCTTTAAACCACTCTTCTCTTGTCTTGAGGATTCCCGTTTCTTGAGAAATGTTATCAGGTGAAACTGGAAAATGGAGGATACCCACCTTTGTAGAAGTTCCCTTGAAATTCAGTGCAAAATCCTGTGAAACCTGTATATGATGACCCTGTAGTCTTTGGAAAAACTGCACGCACCCTAATTTTGTGAAAGCCTCCATGAAAATGTTGGAAATATTGTCATTGAAGGCAAAGGAGCACAAAGGAGCAGCACCAGAACTATCATTAAGGCAAAGGAGCAGAGAAGCAACAACAATAAGGCAAAGAAGCAGATTGGAAATAATGCAGTCAGAAAGCATAAAAGAGAGGCAGAGGAGCAGTAGTAGACCATCATTAAGGCAAAGGAGTAAGAAACAAATCAAAAATTCTAGATTCATAGAAGTAACACAAAAGGGTGGTTTGTATTCTAGATTGAAATAGTAAGGCGTGCAAGAAGCGTGATAATTCCAAAAAGGAGTGAATAAAAAACAAAAGAACAAGCTCAAGAGAGATCAACGCTTTTAAAAATTGAATAAATCTCAGGAAGGATAGTAGAGATGCAGAGTAGCGGTGGTCGTAGAAAGCAGAGGAATCAACTAAGGCATAAAAGACTTAGAAGAATTCCAAAGGAGGAATCAGACGGCGAGGATTGAATCACAAAATTGAAGTTTTAAAATTAAATGACAGAGACGTGGATGCGTGTTGGGCGGAGAATGAAAGCGCACATCACAAATCAGCAATTATAGTGTTTATGTGTTAAGGAATTTGCAAGTTAAACAAAATAACTTGCGATGCAGTAAGAATTGAAACTTGCGATGCGATAAAGGGAGGAGCCACTTGTTGGCATATCGATCCAACGCATATCGCACATCGACGGTTTTAAAGTTTAGCATTAAGAAATCACAAGGTAAAGTATTTTGGTTGCGATGCGATGAGGACGAGAGATGGCATGTGAGATGGTACAACGGGGCCGTTTGATCTGGAAAAGATCTACGGTGGAGATTACAGCGCAATTTTGCATCAACATCTATATTGTTTAGTTTTTAAAGGTATATGTTACAAGTTGCGAATTGCGAAGTGGAGAAACCTGCGAAGTGGGATTGCTTCCGATTGGTCACTGTGTTGTGGTACCCTACAACCAAAGTTAAATCCATATGTAGAGCCTTTTTTTGTTAAAATTTACCGGAGGAGGACAAGGATATTACAACGTAAACTCTAAGGAACGTGAAGTGCGAAGTGAGATTTTTGAAGCGAACGCGATGCGGTTCAAAGGTAAATACTAATATATTTCAGGTATAAGGTTTAATGTGTTTGCATTAGTTTTATGAAGAAAACCATGGAAGCGAAGGTCGACTTGTGTTACAAAGGAAAGGCCTGAACACATGAAAAAGTACCTGGATCCCGTGCCGAACAGTGTTGTACGCAGTTGCGGTAGTGAGTTAAAAGAAAAAGCTGAACATAAGAGAATGGACTCGGGTAGAGAGATCGAACACGATAAAGTTTGAAGTTAAGATCTGATGTATTTCAAGTCCGGGGCTATGTGATTTTATGAAGAAAATGTTGGAAGCAAAGTACGACTTGGTTTACGAAGAAAATATTGAATGCAGGCAAGATACTCGGGTGTATAAATAAAATTCTGAATGGGAGTAGACTCGGGCAAGAACCGACTCTAAGTGCAGAACAATGTCATGTAGATGTGGCTGTGAGTTAAAAGGGAAAGGTTGAAAGCAAGAGAAAATACTCTGGGCAAGTGACCCAACAATTGTGCAGAGGTGTTATGTGGCTACGACTGTTTGATAACAAAGACTGAATGTTGGCAGAAAGAGACTCAGGTAAGTAACTCGACACAGAGAAAAGGAGAAGAGTAGAGCATAGAACACTGCAGGTAAGATACACAATAGGCAGAGGCAGTGTAAAACATAAAGGCATGGGTCAATTCAGGCTAAGACTGTTGAGATTCAACAAGATGATGATGCTAGTGAAAATTAAGAACCAACACTAGGTGGGGCCTACATGCTATTTTTAGGTGTATGTCTATTTTTAGAATGGTGAGAAAATTTTATTTATAGCGGGATTATATTTTTAGAATGGTGAGAAAATTCTATTTATATATGAGATTCTATTTTTAGATGCATGTGCGAAGTCTATTTATAGATCACATGTCTAAATATAGAATGCATGTCGATTATTATTATCTCTTAATAATATTTGGACAATAAATATTAATCTATTCTCCTGAACCACTTGATTTTAGTTAACTGGAGTGGCAAACCAGTTAGCTGAAGGAATTTCGAGTTCTAACGTTGGTTGGTGGGACATGCAAGTGGACTTAGTTGTAACTGTGTGATTTGAAGTTGTAACAGAGTTGGATGTGTAGTTATGTGAGTTGTAAAGTAGTTTAACTCAGTTAAGTGAGTTAAACTCAGTTGTGCTAGTTGTAACTAGTTGTAAATAAAGATACACTAGTGAGAGATCAATGAATTAAATGTTAAATTAATTCACATGGAGTGATCTGACATGCAAGTGAATATTTACTACTGTTAACTACATGCATGCCAGATCCAGTGGAGACCCAGTTGAGAGATAGGTGAAAGGGACAATTTGAATATCTGTTGTGACATTAGTGGGTGCACTCATGCAACCACACACACATTAGAGATTCAAACGAGGATTGCGCAGTCAAGGAAAGGCCATATCTCATTCATTTATAGATTGTGATCAGCAGGGATTTCACAGTGGAGGCAGGCTGTCAGGAGGCAGTAAATTGGCGCATGTATTTGCCAATTTTTGTATGACAATGTGAGACGATTGTACATTGTACTAAGATCTCTTGGATTAGATTTTTGTATGAGATTATTTCATGATCCATGATATATACATAATATATGATAGTGGGTTTTTATCTTTATTCTTTCCCGGTAAAAACATCTACGTTATGTGTGATTGATCTTTCTTCATGTGTTTGCAATTGGCGATTAAATTTCTGCAAATATTTTAGTAGAAACGATTATGTATTTAAGAGTGGCATATAATTGTTAGATCAGGAGAATCTAGGCAATACATATTTGTATTAAAATTTCTACATGGTATCGGAGCAAAGAAGATTTCAATATTGAAGCAATAGCTAAGTTTGTTGGTGGAAACAATTTGAATTTGCTGCAAGAATTTCTTGGTGTGACAATTGAGTAAACATCGAAATGGATTTCAATGGTTTGCGGCTAGAGTATGCACTCGAGGGAAACTCAAACTACATTTCATGGAAGGACATGATGGAGGTAGTGCTTGAAGATAATGGCTTGAAGGAATTCATCGACAATGATGTTCCTAAGCCCACTTCGACGGATGTTGCATTACTTGACGCATGGAAAAAGAAAGTAGCGAAGACGAGAAGCATTCTGTTGGAAGGTGTACGAGACCATATTGTCTCAAGAATTCATGGGAAAGCCACTCCATATGCTATGTGGAAGGATTTGACGGATCTTTTCCAAAGCAGCATCGACCATAGGAAATTGGTGCTGAAGGATAAACTCAGAAAGATCAATATGGAGAAGGGCGACAATATTCCTAAGTATCTCACAAAGTTTGTCCAATGTCGGGATGAATTGGGGAGTTTGGGAATCATGGTTGCTGATGATGATTTGGTGAGATTGTCTTTCTTGGGACTTCCTAAGAGTTGGCACAATTATCAAGAATCTGTCAACAGTCGAGAAAAACTGCCAAATTGGGAACGACTGTGGTCGGATCTAGTGCAGGAGGAGTTCAGGAAGAACGCCAGAGATGGCTCTTCATCAAAGAATGATGATGAAGAGGGTTGTGCTTTGGCTACCAAGGCAAGGAAAGGGAAGGGGAATATATTCCACTCAAAATCCAAGTCTAAAGGCAAGAATTTGGATTTGTCCGAGGTGAAGAGTTTTCACTATCACGAATGTGGGCATATCGGCACTAACTGCCCATAGAAAAAGAAGAACAAGAAGGCTGCTGGAGCTACATTTGGTGAGGCCCTTGCCTTGCAATTTGAACTTGATTTCTCATTGATCGCATGCTTGGTATCAAGCGCAATGGGATCGGTGTGGTATCTTGATAGTGGTGCTTCCTTCCACATGATGGGAGATAAGGAGATTTTCAGTGACTTGGAGGAGAAAGATCTCTAGATGCATATAGAGATGGTAGACGATGGAAAATACAGTGTGACCAGAATTGGTACCATTAAATTTGAGAGGGAGTCAGGTAAACTATTTCAATTGAAAGGTTTTATGCATGTCCCAGGTCTGAAGAAAAACTTGGTCTCAGTCGCGATGTTGGAGGACAGAGGCTATGACGTTGTTTTCAGTGATGGAAAATATTTCTCGCGACATAAAAAAATGGGTCAAGCCAAGAGGATAGGGATTCAAGTCAAGAATTATCTCTACAAGCTAGAGGTAGAAGGCTGCACTGCCATTATGGGCAAGGCGGAAAAAGTGGTGAGCCGAGATGAGGGTGAATTATGGCACACGCGATTGGGCCATCTTCATCATGGAGCTTTGAAAGTCATGCAACAAATATCTACTGGAATTCCAATGGGAACACTTGCTCAGTTAGATCAGTGCAAGGGTTTCACCATGGGGAAGTATGTAAATTCCACCTTTCATGAAAAGGAGAACCGTGCTGCGGTGATCCTGGAGAGAGTTCACACAGATGTGTGTGGACCATTCTCGGTTGCTTCAACAACAAAACACAGGTATTATGTTTTTTTTGTTGATGAATTTTCTCGTAAATACTGGATCTTCTTCATGCAAAAGAAGGATCAAACATTCTCAAAGTTTTGTGAGTTTAAGGCATTGGTTGAGAAAGAGTCGGGGAAGAAAGTGAAGGCTCTAGGGAGCGATAATGGTGGATAATACATCTTGAATGAATTCAAAGAATTTTGTAGCAAAGGAGGAATTTGAAGAGAACTCATAGCGCCTCATAACCCACAACAAAATGGGGTCGTGGAGAGGAAGAACAAAATTATCGTGGGTGCTGCATGAGCGTTGTTGCATGATTAGGGCCTACCAATGCATTTGTGGGCGGAAGCATGCAACACTGCAGTTTATGTGCAAAACTGTTGTCCTTATCGAGTACTTGGCATGAGTACACATGAAGAAGCTTTTACTGGTAAGAAACTGGATGTTTCCCACTTCAAGATTTTTGGCTCATCTGTTTATGTGCATGTGACCAAGAATGCCAGGAAGAAGCTAGAGCCGACTATTGAAGTTGGAATATTTTTGGGGTACAAAGAAACACCCTATAATTATTGTGTGTATTTTCCTAACAGTAAGATGACTGTTATGCGACGGGATATAAAATTCGATGAGGGGAAAGCCATGCGGTTGTCGCTTGAGAGGGAGCTAGACTTACATGCAGAAGAGGAACTATTGGTTCCCAAAGATGAGTCTCTAGATGTGGATCAACCACGGGAGTAGGTTCATGGAGTGGAGGAGTCCACTCATGCAAAGGAAAACATAAGAACTGGCAGAAGGCGTACCACAAAATCTAAGAGGCTAAAGCTTGATGCGGCACAGAATGTAGGAGTCCCTACTTCACAGCGCAGACAAAGACAATCTCGTGACCGATTCACCAGATACATGGCTCTCATGAGAAAATGTATTTTGACTAAGCCATCTTCCTTTCAGGAAGCAGTGTAGGAGCCCACATGGGTAGATGCAATGGTGGAGGAGTATGACTCCATTTTCAAAAACCGTGCTTGGGAAATTGTTGCAAGGCCAGTTGATAAATCAGTGGCAGGTTCAAGATGGATCGACAAGGTAAAGCAAGCTGTCGATGGGAGTGTTGAGAAATACAAGGCCAGATTTGTGGCCCAGGGCTTCTCATAGATCGAGGGGATTGATTATGAAGAAACATTTGCACCTGTCGCATGACATTATTCCATAAGGACCATCCTTTCTCTCTCAGTGCATATGGGTTGGCACATTCATCAGATGGATGTGAAGACTGCATTCCTTAACAAGATCATTGAGGAAGAAGTGTACATTGAGCAACCTGAAGGATTTGAGATCTTCAGCAGTGAGTTGCATGTGTGCAGACTCAAAAGAGCGTTGCATGGGCTGAAGCAATCACCCCATGCTTGGTACACTCGGATCGACAGCTATTTCACCAGACTTGGCTTCACCAAGAGTGAGGCAGATGCAAACCTATGCCAGATTGTGGTGGAGGGTAAGCTTTTAATCATTGTTATTTATGTTGATGATTTAATACTGACTGATGATGAGCAACTGATACACTCATGCAAGGAGGACCTTGCAAAGGATTTCGAGATGAAGGATATGGGCCTCCTTCATTATTTCTTTTGGATCGAAAATATGGCAGCGAGATGGTGAAATTTTTGCGTCTCAAGGCAAGTATGCAAGGGAGATACTGGGTAAGTTTCACATGGAGGGCTGCAAACCCATGGATACTCCTCTTCCAGAAAACTGGAGGAAAGAGGATGCTACATCTGGAGATGTAGTGGATGCTACTGTCTATCGACAGTTAGTGGGTTCGCTAATGTATTTAGTAAATACAATATCAGACATATGCTATGTGGTGAACCGGCTTAGTCAAGCAATGGTTAAGCCTACCAAGCTATTTTGGAAGGTGGGCAAGCATGTCCTGAGATATCTCAGGGGCACATCTGAGTATGGCTTATGGTACAGACAGATGGATGAGGTGAAGTTGCATGGCTACACGGATGCAGATTGGGCGGGCAACCCAATGGACAGAAAGAGTACATCAGGAGGGCTCTTCAATATCATATCTATAGTTGTTTATTGGTACAACAGGAAACAAAGATCCGTGGAACTCAGTTCAGCGTAAGCGGAATACATGGCAGCAATTCAAGCTGCATGTGAGGCTATCTGGATGAGAAAGATCCTGGTTGGTTTGTTTGGGTCTCATTTAGATCCTACAGTGATTCAGTGTGATAATCAGAGTTGCATTAAACTCTCGATTAATCCCGTGTTTCATGATAGATATAAGCATATAGATATTCGATATCATCACATCAAAGATTGTGTGCAGCAGAATATCATGTTGCTTCAGTACATTCCTATGGAGGATCAGGATGCAGGTATTCTGACGAAGGCACTCACCAGGAGAAAATTCGAATACCATAGAGACAGGATCGGGCTGAAGGATAATACCTTTCTTGTTGAGAGGGAGTGTTGAGATTCAAAAAGATGATGATCCTAGTGAAAATTAAACACCTACACTAGGTGGGGCCCACAGGCTATTTTTAGGTGTATGTCTATTTTTAGAATGGTGAGAAAATTCTATTTATAGTGGGAGTCTATTTATAGATGGTTGAGAAAATTCTATTTATAGATGAGATTATATTTTTAGATGCATGTGAGAATTCTATTTATAGATCATATGTCTAAAAATATAATGCATGTTGATTATTATTATCTCTTAATAATAATTGGACAATAAATATTAATATATTCTCTTGAAGCACTTGATTTCAATTAACTGAAGTGGCAAACCAGTTAGCTAAAGTAATTTCAAGTTCTAAGGTTGGTTGGTGGGACATGAAAGTGGACTTAGTTGTAACTGAGTGATTTGAAGTTGTAACAAAGTTGGATGTGTAGTTATGTGAGTTGTAAAGTAGTTTAACTCAGTTAAGTGAGTTAAACTCAGTTGTGCTAGTTGTAACTAGTTGTAACTAAAGATACACTAGTGAGAGATCAGTGAATTAAATATAAATTAATTCACATGGAGTGATCTCACATGAAACTGAAGATTTACTACTGTTAACTACATGCATGTCAGATCTAGTAGAGACCCAGTTGAGAGATAGGTGAAAGGGACAATTTGACTATCTGCTGTGACATTAGTGGGTGCACTCATGCAACCACACACACATTGGAGATGCCAATGAGGATTGTGTAGTTAAGGCAAGGCAGTATCTAATTCATTCAGAGATTGTGATGAGCAGGGATTGCGGAGTGGAGGCAAGTTGTCAGGTGGCAGTAAATTGGCGCATGTATTTGCCAATTTTTGTATGATAGTGTGAGACGATTGTACATTTTATTGAGAGCTCTTGGATTAGAGTTTTGTATGATATTATTTCATGATCCATGATATATACATAATATATGATAGTGTGGTTTTTAGCTTTTTGCTTTCCCGGTAAAAACATATGTGTTATGTGTGATTGATCTTTCTTCATGTGTTTGCAATTGGAGATATAATTTCCGCAAATATTTTAGTAGAAGTGACTCTGTATTTAACAGTGGCATATAATTGTTAAATCAGGAGAATCCAGGCAATACATATTTGTATTAAAATTTCTACAAAGATAGTAATGCTGCAACACATTTGGAAATATAACAGTAGGCAGAGAAGACAAAGGGATAGCAGGCAGAGAAGACAAGATGAATAGAAAAGCAAGAAGCTGAAAGAGATGAATTGAAATATTATTGTAAATGTAAATGTAAATTCATCGATTATTTTATATTGTTTGTGATGCAAAGGTGAGTCTCCGTAGGCATAGGAAAAAATCCATGAGTGATGTAATGATTATTTCTAATGTAATAACCTGAACTGAAGTGTAAGGAATCGAATGGGTGGAAGGCAAAGAGTCATTCCTATTCACTTCATGTTCCCATAGAGAATGCAAACAATCATGAAGTTATCTATATAAAATAGGTAATATCCATGTGCAAAATGCTACGAAAACAGAGAGAAAGAGAGAGAGAGAGAGAGAGAGAGAGAGAGAGAGAGAGCAGCAACAACAGAATTGAAGAGAGTTGAAGATTGTTAGAAAGTTGCAGAATGGAAGAGAGCATAAGAATATAATAAAGTTGCAGAAGGTTGGAGAGTGAAAGAATAAGACAAGACTGATAGAGATGATGTGCATATCAGGATTTGATATGAAGCAGATATGAAGGCTGAAAAGGCAGCAGTGAAGAAGGAGTAAAACGAAGCTAATATCCAGGTAAATCAGCATATGATTTTATTGTAGTGTGAGGGAGTTGGTGCATACATATCAAGTTGTAGCTTGATAGATGTCCAGTTGTAGCTAGTTGAGGTAGGCGCCTCCTGTGGGTTGTAGCCTGCAGAAAAATACATGGGAGTTGGTGCTTCCGTTTGAAGTTGTAGCTTGATAGATGTCCAATTGGAGTTGGTTGAGGTAGGAGCCTCCTATGGGTTGTAGCCTGCAGAAAAATACACGAGATTTGGTTCTTCCGTTTCAAGTTGTAGCTTGATAGATGTCCAGTTGGATCTAGTTGAGGTAGGAGCCTCTTGTGGGTTGTAGCCTGCAGAAAAATACATGGGAGTTGGTGCTTCCATTTCAAGTTATAGCTTGATAGATGTCCAGTTGGAGATGGTTCAGGTAGGAGCCTCCTGTGGGTTGTAGCCTGCAGAAAAATACATGGGAGTTGTTGCTTCCATTTCAAGTTGTATCTTGATAGATGTCCAGTTGGAGCTAGTTGAGGTAGGAGCCTCCTGTGGGTTGTAGCCTGTAGAAAATAAATGGGAGTTGGAGCTTCCTTGCAAGTTGTAGCTTGCAGAATTTGAGGTAGTAGCCTTCTGTAGGTTCGAGCCTACAAAAAATCAGTGGTGAGAGGGAGTTGGAGCTTGCCTTTGCATCACAAAAATAATAAGATGTGGTTTTCTCCCTTATGGGTATGGGTTTCCACTTATATATGTTGTTTATGGTGCTTGATGATTATGTGTTGATGTGATGTTTTAATCTGTTTAATTACTTGCTCTACACACATTAAGTTTGTTGATTCATTATGTATTAAGCTGCTTATGAACTGAAGGTGTAATTGAGTTGAATGAAAAGAGTTTTAAATGTCCATGAATGTACTAAAATGATTCACCCCCCCTCTCAGTTTATCTAAGAGTTCATTAGAAACTGGGACCTTCCATGATTAATTTTTGATTTATAGGCTCATATATGAATGGTAGGCCTCCTTTATTTGTATTCCTCTGCGTAGCCATCTTCTTTGTTTGCAGCGCTGGCCTCTTTTAGAAACTCACACCTGCACAGTCAAGACTCGATGACAACAAGCTTCTATGGGATTACGAGGCTGGTATGACATCACCTAGATTCTAAAAGGAAAATAGAGACAACGAGATGTTTGAGTAGCTTCTTACAAGGATGGTAGAAAAAGTGTAGGGAATGAAGGCTAAATTAGGAAAGAGAATGGGATGAAATTAATAAAAGGACGGTATTTGATGACCAAAACGTGTTCAAATATTTTAATGATGACCCTAGCCTGACCAGCATGACCTCAAACCACTCAAATTTTTTCAACTCATCAATTTTCAAAGACCGTTTCAGGAAAACATAAATCCGTAGTGAATTCAGTTTAACAGGTGTCAGATTCGCTATGGAATTATTAGGTGATTTCCTAGCGAAATCTGTTAAATTTTCACTAAATGCGCTTCGAAATCAGGAAAACTCTAACAGGTGGCCAGATTTGACAATTTGATTGATTCGAGTATCAAATTTTAATTTTTCCCTTTGACATGCTTAAATACATCCCCTGACAACTTAAGGTAACCTAAAAACTCACATCATATCATAAAAATTATCTTTACATGATTTTTATTAGACCCCTAACCATCCTACTTGAAAACTTGACATATTCAACCAACTGAAAGGTTATGGATTATAACAGTGGCTCCACTGGGGATGATGTACCCCTGTGGTAAAACAAAGAACTAGTAGTTCCAGTGCCACCTTTACTGAAAATACAAACTTTTAAAATTCACAAAGCCTTATCCAAACTATTATAGCCTTCTCCTTGGGCCCAAGTTTGATGATTGGCCTATATTTATTAACAGAACAACATAACAAAACGAAATATATACAATGGAGTGAATGTTCAATAAAATTTTAGGAAGAGTAGTGCTTTAGCCTAAACTTGCCATTGACAGGTCCTCTGACACAAAATTTTCCATCCATTTCTTGAAGTAGATAAGTATTGTTTACATGATATGCACTACCACAAATGGTCCCTTCCAGATATTTTCAAACTTTCCATGCTTCCCCTTTTCCTTAATTCTGGCTTCAATAGTCCACTTAATATCAACTCCCTTCTTCAACATCGTGGTAATGTCGTTGACAATGTTAGCAAAGTTAAGGATGAACCTTCTAACAAAGTTTACAATTCTAAGAAAGGACTCAATTTCCTTATTGTTCCTTGGCAGGTCTATCTTCTGAATAGCATTAACTCTATTAGGATTAATCTTTATCCCATCCTTTGATATGATATGTCCAAGCAATTTTCCAGAAGTTAGAGAAAAAATACTTTTAGTGGGGTTAAGAGAGATACCAAATCTTCTACATTTCTGCATAATTTTCTCGAAATGCTTCAAATGATCTTCCTCTCTTCTTGAAAACACAGTTATGTCATCCAAGTAGACCAAAACTGATTTATCATTTTCCTCAGCAAAGGCAATGTCCATTTCTCTTTGAAAGGTCGCTCCTGCATTCATCAAACCAAAAGGCATCTTGGCATACATGAATGTCGCCCATGGCATGTTAAAAGTAGTCTTCTCTTGATCTTCTGTGTGTACCAATATCAGATTATAACCTGAAATTCCATCCAACATGGACATCCTTTGAGAGCCAACAATATTCTGCAAAATATTATCCATCTTGGGAAGAGGGTAGTTTTCCTTCAAGGAAGCCTTGTTCAAATTTCTAAAATCAATACAGATTCTGATCTCGCCACTCTTCTTTCTGACTGGTACTAGATTAGCAAGCCACTTTGAAAATCTTATAGGAACAATGATCTTTGCATCAAAAAGTTTCTTAATATCCTTCTCAATCAGAGGCATGAGCAATGGGTTAATCCTTCTCAATTTCTATTTGAAAGGTTTCTCATTCTCTTTGATAGGAATAGGATGTTGTATAATACTAGGATCATACCTTTTTAGATCAGCATAGCTCCATCCAAGAACATCAATGTATTTCTTCATCATCTCAATATATTTCTGCCTTATCTCCATAGAAAGAAACTTGGAAAGCTTTACCATTTTAGCTGCTTCTGTTGTACCAAGATTACAAGTTTCTACCTCCTCTTCATCATCCTGCATGCTAGGAGATTTAAAAACATCATTTTGATCAAAAATTTTCTCAAGTGGAATAAGTCCCTTGGGTATACAATTATTTTTCAGCTGCAAAACTTCAGAATTAACCTTAGTTTCAACAAACATGTTTTGTTGATCCAGTTGTATGTTTTAAAACTCCTCCTTTAACTCTATGAAATTTCGGACTTGTTGGTCATCTTCAAACACTTGCCAATGAATGGTATTATCTAGGATTTCAGGCCTATGCTGGACTTCAATTTCATACTTCTCAGTAGAATGTGTAGGGGTGACAAACAAACTTGCAGAAACAATTAGAGAATCAGCCACTGAATTTTGGTCTCTAGTTTTCACAATAAATGCATATTCTTGAAACTTTTCAAGAATTTCCATTATCATATTTCTGTAAGCTCTCATCCTTACATCCTTATTTTGGTATATTCCCTCAACTTGTTTGATTACCAACTCCGAATCACCACACACTGATATCTTCTTGGCACCCAATTTTTTCAAAATTTGCAAACCCAAAAACAGAGATTCATATTCAGCCATATTATTGCTACAGTGAAAGTTAAGTATAAAGGAATAAAAATTAATTTCATCATCGGGAGTAGTGATCCATATGCCTACTCCAGCCCCCTCTCCTCCAGCAGATCCATCAAAGTGTAGAAGCCACCAACCCTCTGCCTTTCTTCTACAATTTCCTAATTTTCAACTTGTTGATTTTATGTTTTCCCTTCAATTTATGCTTCATCGGTTAGCTGATTTCTGATCCTAATTCAGTTTCAACAACATAAATGGAAAATTTTTGAGGTTTATCCTTGATTCTTACCATGTAGGCCATTCTACTCTCCCTATACAACCTTCTTTGCTCACCAAAAACAAGGATGGTAGCCTATGTCATGTCTATCTGCATGGTACCTTTGATTTTTGTTGCCCAAGATATGGATAAGAGCATGCCAAACTTGGGGGGAATATCAACCACCATAATGCCCATCACGACTGTCGTAGTAGGCACTTGTGACAAGCCAACAACAACATCTTTGATCAGTCCTATGCATTGGACTCTATTAGAGTCAAAAGAAAATAAATCTTTGTATGGCTTAGTGATCTCCAAACCCATCCTCTCCATAATCATCTTAGGCATAAGGTTATGAGAAGCCCCCAAATCCAACATGGCATTGTGTAAGGTCATATCATGGATATTTACGCTGACATAGAAGGGATGAACTTCTTCATTCTGCTCATCTTCCAACCTTGGTCCTAGGAAAATGGTAGGATGGTCTTCTTATAGATTAAGGATATCTAAAGGTCTTGGTTGAGAATTCAACATATTCACAAATTTTCTTCTATACTCATTGAAATTGATAATTTATCCAAAAGGGACATGAATCTTAATTTTAGAGATCTCATTCTCTAAATTGAAAGTAGAAGTGACTTTTTCATTTTCTTTGGCAGGAGGTGGAAGTGGTAGGTCTTTTTTGGGCTCAATTGCTTTAGGAACATCCTTCTTTGGCTGAGTTTTATTTATAGTGATGGGAACATTTCTGTTTCTAAGATTGTACTTCTTCTGCATCTCAAATATAACATGTTGATAACCCTTTAGGTAATCATATTGTCCCTCATCCTTATTCAAATCATGATCAGATTCCTCATGCTCCTCCCTGGTCAGAAACATCCCAGACATATCTTCATCTAGATAGTGGATAATATCCTCTTAAAACTTAGGATGAGTTTCTTCTTCATCAATCAAATTTTGCTGAAAGGGAGGCCTCACTTGAGGGTTAGCCTGATTTCTATTTTCTCTTTGTCTTTGCTGACTTTGAGGCCTCCTAAACTATGGGTTTCTGATTCATGGATATTTTTGTGCAGGAGGTAAGGGAGTGGTTCCAAGGGAAATTATATCCATGAGTTTCTCCATGGTCTTCAACATAGAATCAAAATTAGCATCTAAGGATGAAGGTTTCTCTTCTTCTTTTAATTTTGATTTTCCCATATTAGACTTCTTTGCATCTATTATGTTTACTTCTACCTTCACAACATCATTCTGCATTTCTTCTAGAGAAGCAGACTCTCTTTCCCTAAGAAGAATAGAGAAATCATAATCAAATGCCTCTACATAATGTAATTAAGAAGCTCCTGGGGGAGGTTTAAGATGAGCAGGTATGGAGTTATAGAATTTGTTAAAACTCTCAGAGAAGTCTTGAGCAAATTCATCTAAGGCTCTTTTTAGATTGTTGTATTCAGTCATGGCTTACACTGGATTTGTCATATTCTCCCATTTGTTAAAAAAACTATCTTCTAACTGGTTCCAATTCTGCAAGCTTGTTGGAGCTAGGGCTTTAAACCACTTTCTTGCTTCGCTAGTGAAGCTTTGAGAAAATAACCTCATTTTAACGTCTTCATGGTCTACCTCCTCGATTTCAATGAAATCATTGAATTGATCTACATGTTCCTCAGCTGTTATTTCCTCTTCACTCCCAAAGGTTTTAATTATAGTTGAGTATTTACCTAGAAGTTCATGAAGAACAACGAGAAGGACAAGAGGAGCATATCTTGTAGGTCCAGCCGGAGGAGGTGGAGGAACAATTCCAGCCACAATGACAGGAACTGAGGTATGAGAAAAGATAGAAAATGATATTGGTTTTTGATTTCTTGGAAAAACAATAGGAGAAGATGAGCTATTAGGAGGTGGTGTAGTTGGTCTTTTCAGTTTAGATATAAATGAACTCCACTCAGGAAAAGGTATACTGCATTTTCTTTTCAACAAGAACTCAAATGGATCTAACTCCTTTAATTTTTCAAAAGACTCCCTTTCTAACAACAGTTCTGATGTAAATGTTTTCCAGAATTCCTCCTTTTCTTCTTTGGATACTAGGGATGATGTATCAATGCCTAGTCTTTGCAGGACTAGAATTATATCAGTCAATTCATTTTCACTCTTAGATCTAAGAAAAAATTCTTCAATTTTATCATCAAATTTCCTATCTTTAGGACTTTGAATAATTTCAGAGGACAAAGCTCTTGAATGTGATGGAATACCTGATTTTGAAGAGTTGCTTTCAATGCCTCTAAGAATACTCTCTAGATTATCCACAATGGTAGGTGGGTTAGGATCTGGATCTCTCCTTGTATATCTTTTTCTTGAAGCTAGCTTTAAGCATGAAAATTTTAGTGGAGTCACCAAGGTAGTTTCTGCAGCCTCGAAAAGTTCTGAGCTCCTGCTACCTCCAAGAATGTAATATCCCAAAATGGAATAATGCATTGATACACAAAAAAAATATTTGAAACACAGAAAATGAACATGAAAGTTTATGATAAACACAGATATAGATAGAATAGATGAGTCATTTCATTCATATGAGATGATTCAGTTACAATAGGGTACAAAATATAAGGTACTCTAGCCCAAGAGATGGCCTAGAATGACCCTGAAAGAATGCCACAACAAGCACTGTGTAATTGGAGAGTTGTAGGAAGAAATACTGTGCTGTCCCTTTTGATGATGATGTACATATAGCTGCTGAAAAGGGAAATGAAGATATATGGAGCTCAGGAGCTCTGATGATTCCAATATTCAAGATCTGGCCAATGTGATGGACACCCAAGATAACCCAGAAAGGAAATTCCAAATCTATGAGATTGGAAATTTACCCTCTTGGGGTTTGATCCTTGGTCTGCTAGGTTATGCAGATCTGAAGCTATATATGATCATATGATGGCTGTAATATGATGTACAACCAGATCTAATATTGAAGGGTTGATCCCTTCTTCAGATCTCCAAGCTAGAAGTTTGAGATCTTGTCTCTTCTTCCTCCTCCTTCAAGATGCAACAACTAAAGATGCAGCTGCTGGAAAAACTGTGTTGTACAAGAGGGAGAGACTCAATTCCCACTTAAATGTGCTGAAATAAGCTCCAGGCTAATGTAAACAATTATGGAAAAGTGAGGGGATGATCCCTCACAGTATTCCTAGCTGAAATGCTAGAAACTTCCTTCCTCCTCTGGATCTACAATGATGGACTGCGCAATCCTCGATGGGACTACTGCTGATAGGAGGTCAATAATATTTGGCCTGATGCCAGATCTGAAATGAGGCCCTGGGAATGATGATCTTGAAGCCCAAGATGACAGGAATAATCCTTCACTGGTTCTCCAGCTGAAATAATGAAGACAACCTCCTCCTCCTAACTGATATTTAGAAATAACGCAATTCCTAAAGGTATATGTTATGCAGAGAGTAGGAACACTATGGCACCAATGCTTAATGATGAAATAGCATCTCAAAATACCTTTCCAGAGTAGGCACACAAGTCCCCCATTGGTAAGGTTGGGATTCTCTCTCGGGAACACCCTGTGCTAAGCAACACTGCAGACTTAGCTAAACAACATAAGAGTGCATGGAATTTCAAAAGACAAATCCATATCTAAATAGATCATAAAATCATAAACTAAATCCTACCTCTAATGTTTCCTGCATCTTCATTATATATTTTATGAGCCTTCTCATGCCTTGGCCCACCTCATAACTGCATTGTACATGTGGACATAGGTCTCCATGTTGACTGCGTTGTCTCTCCATGATCTCCATCATGTATGTATGTAATGATCACCCTCTCCATCATGTGTGCATTAATGCACCACTTCCTCCATCATCTTATCATGAATGCTCTATGATCTTACATTTGATTCCCTCCATGAAATTAGTTGACTGCTTCAACCTCCATGATCTTTCTCATTAATGAGACATGATCTCCACTCCTTTCACATTAAGAAGCTACTCCACTACTCCATAATGTAGATCTAGATCTAAAATATCCACATACACACATCAAAAGTGGATTTTATTCATATATGGGGTTTTTGGGTCCCTCCACCCTCTTATTTACTTAATTAATTATGAAAATTAAGAACTCTAATATTCCAATTATCTTGTGGAAAAATTGTGAATATTACAGTCCTCCTCGGAAAAATGTTTCTTGTCCTCAAGCAACTGAAAAAGTGGATGCTACATCAAACATCTCCCTCAAAATGGCATCCTCGTGTGGAAGGCCTCCCCATCTGTCACAATGTGTCATGAATTTCCAGCTCCAAAGCTACCTCTCTAGAATGGCCTCCAACTGAAAAGTTAGATACCCATTCTCATCAATGAATCTCCAAGTGGCAACCATATGATGACCAAAGATCTCCTCTACACATGAGATACATAAAATGAAGTGGTTCATTCCCAAAGTGGAAAGTCCCAACTCATGAACTATCTCTCCAACCCATGATACATAGAGTAGATTACATCTATCAATGCTCTCATCATTAGCCCTGTTGGCCATGTAGGAATCAAACATAACATCAACATGGTGAAAAACAAGAAGTAGAGACATATGGATGAACATGAACAATGTCAAACCATATTCTACCAATAACAACCAATGCAACAAAGCCTTCCGCTGCCATGCTAGATCATCATGAAAGCAAACAAGAGAGCCATACTCTCTCAAAATAAGCCACCACAACAATGCTCCTTGTTTCCATGCCAAATATTCATCAATATAAATGTGAGAGCCATACTGTCTCAACAGAAGCCATCGCAGAAATGCCTCTTGCTACCATACCACATCATCATTGTACCAAATGTAGTGGCCATATTCTCTCAAGAGAAGCCACCTTAACAAGGCATCTTGCTGCCCCATCACATCATCATCATACCATGTATAATGACCATAATCCCCCAACAGAAGCTAACGCTATAAGGCCTCCTGTTTCCATCCTCCAACAATGTCATGCAATGTATGGGAAGAATTCAGCCCATACACTCCCAATAGTAACCAAAGCAACAAGGACTCTTGCTTCCTCCTTACATTATCATGGAGCAACAACATAGTAATGGACATGTGACATGTCTCATCAAAATAATAAAAACAAGCTCCCTTATGCCACATTATGTGAGAGTTATGCTTTATCCTAAACCCAAGTACATACATGAACATGAGATATATCCCAAACAAAAATATATGTAAAGACATGAGACATATCCCAAACAAAAACAAATACAAGGACATAAGATATATCAGGTGATGTCCAGACTCTCTCATCAATAACCAGTGTAGCCATGCCTCCTGCTGCTGCATGTCATCAGTGATATACATGTCATGGATTCTAGAAATGTGAGATGTTGGGTAGTATCCATACTCACCCAAAAGAAACTAGCGCAACGATGCTTCTTGCTTCCCGATATCATAGATCTGCAGGAAGGTAGGAGACCTCCTGCTTCTCATCTGGATCCATTCATCCCAATGTGGATGATGAATCATGCCAAGATCAAACTTGGTATCCTCCCATTGTATAATACCAACATCCTCCATGTGCATAGGTTTGCAATCCATAAAATGCTGAAGTGCACCTCCATTGAGGTCTCTCCATGAGATCCTCTTCTCATTAATGGACCTCCAAAACCAATAAGGTTCTGGATCTGCTGTAGGTAGAAGTTTCTCTTTGAGCTGTGAGATGCTCATTAAGAAAGATTCATCATGAAAGGGGAAAATATTGCCCATCTCAAGATGTCTACCATCTATCATCCTTTTCTCCATTGCTTCATGATTGAAGCTACCATTTGATTGCTGCCATAAGGAATGGGTCCTCTTCTTCTCATTGCTGCTCATTAACAATGTTGTAGATATGCAAGGTGATACATGTGTTGTCTCAAAGCAAGGCACAATGCTGAACTCATAGCCAACCATTGTACATAGGATCATACTCATCCCATCTTCTGAAACTCTACATTTCAACTCAAAGGGTTGAATGTAGTTCATCCATGAAAAACTATGATGGTTCTACCTCTCTTCCTTGATTATATCAAGGATCCTTTGCGCAGTGATAATTTGCTGCTCCAAATCAGCATGTTGTTCTAACCCTTGGTCATGAAATAGCCTTGCTGGCACATCCCCATAAGTTTCAATAAGAGGTACTGAAACAATATGAGATGAAAGTGGTTGCATAACTTGGATCAACAGATGTGTGGGAACCTCTTGCAAGACCACAAGAGTTCCTTCAATTGGGACATATGGTGTCTCCAACTACTGGTAAGAGTGATGGATGCTCCTCTATCAATGTACCAACGCTGGAATCTAGCTCCTTTTCCTCGTGCATCTCATAAATCATGCATGGGACTCTATGTGTCAAGATCTTAAGACTATCTTGCAAATATGCAAGTGTCTCTCCTCCGTATACAAGTACTTCTGCAGCTGGTGGTGAATGTAGTGACTCTTTGTCTAGTGACAAGAATGACATCCTCCTTTGACTTCTTAGGAAATGTCTCTTTGTGACACATCTCTGGTTTTCTCACATCAAACTTCTTTCTCAACTTGTGAAAGAAATTTTCATATTTAGTCACCTTTGCATGCTCCATGTGACCAAACCACCAATCATTAACTTCACCTAGAAGATGAAGTGCTGCAATCTTGACAACCTCTTTTTAAGCTACAGGATGTAGCCTGAAAAATGCATCTAACTCTTTCCTCCAAGCATTAACAGTGCTTGAGGAAGATACATCAAATGTAGGCAATAAAATCTATTCAGCCTCTTCCTTCTATTGCTACTATGGGATCTTATTTCTTCTTTGAGTTTGAAGAATTGTTGGAGAGTTAGATTCTCCTTGAATGCTCTAGACTGTGCCTTGTACTCTGCTAGATATAGATTGAGAGTCTCATGAGTCTCAGGTTCTCTTCTTTCTTCATTTATATACCATTCACCTTCTTCAAAGAAAGTGGGCATAGTAGATCTCTGAGGATATCTATGATTCTCCATTCTTCTTTGTTGCTGATAAGAAGTAGTGGGATATTCTTCATCTTGAAACCTTCTTGATGTTTCTCTTTGCCTTTATTTCTTCATTTCATTGTTCTCTTTTGAGAGATCCTTCATAGTTATAAAGAAAGATGCAGCAAAACTTAATCCCTCCATTATAGTAGATCTCTACTATATTCTTCTCATATGTTGTCAATAATGTCCACAAGCTGACCCAAAGATCATGCTCTGATACCACTATAATATCCCAAAATGGAATAACGCATTGATACACAAACACAATATTTGAAACACAAAAAATGTACATGTAAGTTTATGATCAACACAGATATAGACAGAATAGCTGAGCCATTCTATTCATAGGAGATGATTCAATTACAAAAATGTACAAAATATAAGGTACTCTAGCCAAAGAGATGGCCTAGAATGACACTAAAATCATGCCACAACAAGCACTGCGTAACCAGAGAGATGTAGGAAGCAATATTGTGCTGTCCCTTTTGCTGATGATGTACATATAGCTGCTAAAAAGGGAAATGCATATATATGGAGCTTAGGAGCTTTGATGTGCCAAGATTCAATATCTGGCCAATGTGATGGACACCCAAGATAACCCAGAAAGGAAATTCCAGATCTATGAGATTGGAAATTTACCCTCTTGGGGTTTGATCCCTAGTCTACTGGGTTATGAAGATATGAAGCTAGATCTGATCATATGATGGTTGAAATATGATGTACAATGATATATAAGCTTGAAGGGCTGGTCCCTTCTTCAGATCTCCAAGCTAGAATCTTGAGATATTGTCTCTTCTTCCTCCTCCTTCAAGATGCAGCAACTGAAGGTGAAATCGCTAGAAAAACTGCGTTGTACAAGAGGGAGAGACTCAATGCCTGCTGAAATGTGTTGAAATAAGCTCCAGAATGATGGAAATAGTGATGGAAAAGTGAGGGGATGATCCCTCATAGGATTCCTAGCTGAAATGCTAGAAACTTCCTTCCTCCTCTGGATCTACAATGATGGATTGCAGAATCCTTGATGGGACTGCTACTGATAGGAGGTCAATAATATTTGGCCTGATGCCAGATCTGAAATGAGGCCCTGGGAATGCTGATCTTGAAGCCCAAGGTGGCAGGAATAATCCTTCACTAGTTCTCCAACTGAAATACTGAAGACAACCTTCTCCTCCCAACTGATCTTCAGAAATAATGAAATTCTCGAAGGTATATGCTTTGCAGAGAGTAGGAACATTATGGCACCAATTCCTGATGATGAAATAACAACTTAGAATACCTTTCCAGAGTAGGCACAAAAGTCCTCCCTGGGTAAGGGTGGGATCCCACTCGGGAACACCCTGTGCTAAACAACACTACAGACTTAGCTAAACATCATAAGAGTGCATGGAATGTCAAAAGAAAACTCCATATATAAACAGATCATAAAATCATAAACTAAAGCCTACCTCTAATGTTGCCTTCATCATCATTATATATTTTATGAGCCTTCTCATGCCTTGGCCCACCTCATAACTGCGTTGTACATGTGGACATAGGTCTGCATGTTGATTGTGTTGTCTCTCCATGATATCCATCATGTATTCATGTAATGATCACCCTATCCATCATGTGTGCATTAATGCACCACTTCCTCCATCATCTCATAATGAGTTATCTATGATCTTACATTTTATTCCCTCCATGATCTTAGTTGACTACTTCAACCTCCATGATCTTTCCCATTAATGAGACATGATCTACACTCCTTTCACATTAAGAAGCTACTCCACTACTCCATAATGTAGTTCTAGATCTAAAATAACCATATACACACATCAAAAGTGGATTTTATTCATCTATGGGGTTTTTGGGTCCCTCCACCCTCTTATTTACTTAATTAATTATGAAAATTAAGAACTCTAATATTCCAATTATCTTGTGGAAAAATTGGGAATATTACAAAGAGTTCAACTTCACTTTTTGTACACAAACTTCGAGAAATATGTCTTCAGACTCCTGGCAGACGCACCAAAATGTTATCTCTAAATTGGTACTGATGGGCTACTCCACCAGACAACTTAGAGTAACTATTTCAACCAAATTTTAACTGAAGATTAGCCTCTTCAATCTGAGATGGCTCTCTCAAGGTAACTTATGATTTTCAATGAAAACTCTATTAGATGGCTAATTCTATGACTGTAACTTGATTTTGATTGATTGCAGGTTGAAAATGTAAAGGACTTGCTACCATTGGGCTAATGGAGTCAACAATAGGAAACTCAATGAAAATGATCCTTCTTGTGGAAACTAAGGCAAATGAAAGTTTCAATGAAAAGATGGTACACACACAACACGGAAAGAAAAACAATAGTTCAATATCTAAAGGAAGTCAGAGCATGTTCTCCAAGAATTATGAGTAATTAGACATAAAATTGCTGCATATATTAAACAAGAAAAATACAAGACATAGAACATTGAAAACCTCATTCGAATCTCTGGTGAAGAAGACCAAATATCCACTGTGTATTACTAAATATCAAAAAGTTTTACAAAGTAGCAGTGTGATACAATATTATCCAACCCCCTCCAACTCTTTCCTCCAACTATTTATAGAATTAGAGACCTTTACATCATGTCTGCCAGCTGGGCTAGACCACTGAATATCTTCAAGGACACCTAATCCAACTAACAACTAATTACGAGGAAAAGTAGAGACAATTATGTTTTCGAGAATTAGAAACCTAATAGGAGTCTTTCACTCATTATTACATTAACTAACTTATTAAAACTCCATACATAGAAAGGCATTATCGAAAGAGCAACCTTATGAGGTGGAAGAAAACATGATTTAACAATAAAACATAGTGGCTGGAATTTAGGAACTGTTCTTCGGATTCTGATTATAAACTGTCATGTTGATGATGTGGCAACATGATGAGTTGGCATCTCCAAACCACCCTTGTGATGAGTGTTTCCATTCAGCAAATATCTCCTCTGATACTCTTTGACATTTCATATGGCAAATAACCTTTAAGAAAACCTTTTTATCCTTCAGTCATTTCCAAAAACTTACTTTGTTGCAAAAACAAAGTTTTTTTAGGTACTTTTGCAGCAAGATTTTGCAGTGAAGAAATTTAGGCTACTTGTGCTATACATGTGCTACTTTTTATCAATGGAAGGTTTTGAGTGGTCAAAAACATTTAAATTCAGGCCTTAGAGCTCCTCAACCAAGTCAAAATTGGTGATTTTGAACCAAAAAGACATCTTCAGCAATTTCTCAGCAAAAACTGGGCTTCAAGCCCAGGACACGCTGCGAAATTGCCTAATTTCCCACATACTTCACAGAACTTGGATTTTAAGCCTATAAAAGGTTCATGAGTGTACTTGAAGGTGAGATATGATGAAAAAAGACAAAAAATATCTGTTGTTCATTGTTACCTCTTCATTTAGCAGCATGTTCTTCATGAGTAACTTCAATAGGTTCCTCTACAACCGTCATTTTCAAACCCTTCTGCTCTAATTCAACCTTCACCATTTCCATTTGTTCCTTCAATACTTTGACTTGTCTCTTAAGATTCTTCCTTTCTGCCTACAACCATAAATTCTTTTGCCTTGTATGTTTCATCATGATGCGCAAAGTTTGGGTTCTTTTCAACAATTTCTTGGCCTTTGTAAGGGATTCTTCAAAAAATGTGACCTAATCAGTTACTCTCTTTTCCACCTCATCTATCAATTTCCTATCTTGTTTTTATTTCTCCAACTCCATTTTCATTTCAATCAGCTCTTCTCTAGCCTCCCTTAGTTGTTCTTTAAGAAGCTCCCCTTTAGTTTTCTCCGTGACCTTTTCTTTACCTTTCCTCTATTTGACAATTTCTTCTTCATCTTTGAGATTTTATTTTAGTAAATCTACCTCAGACTCCTTTTGAACCTTCCTTTTGGATTTACCTTTCTTTCCCTTAGTAATTTTTGTCTCAGTAGGTGACAAATCTATGGTTTCTTCCACTAATGGATTTTTCCCTTTATCTTTCTTCTGTTGCTTGTTGTCATATTTAACAACCTTAATGCTCTGTCTGGTGAGAGGTTTTATAGGTTTAAACAGAAAACCTGAATCTTCAGTAGATAAATCTAAATTCTTGGTAGTGAGACCCTTCTTTTTAGTTTTGGATCCTTTTACCTCCACCAGTTTCACTACAGGAGTCTCTACAATGTCTATTGCCTGTAAAATATCTTCAATCCTACCTTTACCTCCAGTGGATTCCTTTGTGCTTCTCTTAGGCCTTTTTGCAGTAGGTTTGGACTTGCTGATTGTAGCAAACTCTATAACATGTTTTCTAGATGTTGGTTGAGGGGATGCCTCTTGAATGAATTCAGTCTCTATCTCCATGGGTCTAACTGAAGGCTGCAAAATTTATTAATGATAACCTTCTGTCTCTGCAATGGTATCCACATTTTGTCTAGGAGTAACTATCTTGGACTTAGGAGTTTTCCTTGGAGTTGGAGCATCTATTTCCTATCCACTCATAAACAAAAAGGTTTCCCAATCTCTGTTCATTTTGTTTAGTTCTTCCAGCACTAGAAATTTGATTAATCCATGGTGAAAAATAGAAGTTTCACTTCTTTTAGGCCTGCTGTGCACCTTATCTGACATTTTTCCAAGACTTCTAAAAATATAGAAAGATATATCCATTTGTTGTTTACTTGTAAAATGAAGCAGCAACTTGAAATGATATAGGTAGATTGTATGAAACCTACCCTCACAGGTAAAGTACTTCTATATCACCATCAATATTTTAGAATAGTTGTTTTTGAGACAAGTTCTAGGAATCCCTACAGTCATATTTATCCCTACATGCTTAGGTTTCAGAAAATCATCACAAATTTGTAAATTGAACTTCGTGGCTTTAAACCACTCTTCTCCTGTCCTGGGGATTCTTGTTGCTTGAGAAATTCTATAAGGTGAAACTGGCAAATGGAGGATACCCACCTTTGTATAATTTCCCTTGAAATTCAGTGCAAAATCCTGTGAAACCTATATATGATGACCCTGTAGTCTTTGGAAAAACTACATGCACCCTGATTTTGTGAAAGACTCCATGAAACTGGGATCTTCCATGATTAATTTTGGATTTATAGGCTCATATCTGAATGGTAGGCCTCCTTTATTTGTCTTCCTCTGCATAGCCATATTCTTTGTTTGCAGCGCTGGCATATTCTAGAAACCCACACCTGCATAGTCAAGACTCGATGAAAACAAGCTACTATGGGATTACAAGGCTAGTATGACAACACCTAGATTCTAAAAGGAAAACAAAGACAATGAGCTATTTGTGTAGCTTCTTACAAGGATGGTAGAAAAAGTGTAGGGAATGAAGGCTAAATTAAGAAAGAGAATGGGATGAAATTCGTAAAAGGATGGTATTTGATGACCAAAATGTGTTCAAATATTTTAATGATGACTGTTACACCATTTTTTGGTCATCTAACCTATTATCATTAGATGAACCCAAGTACACCATGTAAGACCAATTTTACCCTAAGTAAAATTGCTTTCACTATGTGAAATAACTTAGTAAAACACCTTTATTAAGTTTTTTATGGTCTAAGTAGGAAACCCCAAAAGGAAATAATAAATAAATCTATATTTGTTTATATTTCCTGGTCATATTTAACCCAAAACATGGAAATCAATTAAATAAATCCTTATTTATTTGATTATTTCCTAGGAATAAGTTATTTAAATCCGATTTAAATAATATTCCTAGTTAAATTTGACTAAATCATTTATAAATAATTAAATAAATAATTATTTATTTAATTATATTCCCACCATTTCCTTAAAATAGTAAATAAATCATTTATTTATTTATTATTTATAAATAAAGGAATTGACCCAAGTCAAAAATCCTTTTCCCTCCAACAAATATAATAAAATATTCCTAAAAGGTGATTTTAGAATTTGATTAATAATATTTTATTCATGCACCAGGTTCTAGATTGCCCTAATATTTTGTCATAAATAGAAGGGTTTTCCCCATTCATGAGTCACCTATCATTGGATTAGATCACTCTGGATCTATACACTTGGTCACATTTTTCCATTTTTGCCTTGTGAGCTCCCATTGAGTTCTATGTTTGTCTGGGTTTTCTACACCAACAAGAGAGAGGAATTTTAGATCTGAAATACTGAGGACTTTCAAGAACCCATGCCATTGAGGAGAACCGGAAAACACCTTTCTTGTTTTCCTCTCAGGTGCCCCCTTTTTAATATAAAGAAAAATTCTTTCAAATACATCATTTTTGTCTTGTCTATTGGATGCATGGAGCCATATTCTATTTTTACTGCTTAATGTTTTTTATGCTTAGATCTGGATTTGTGCAACATTATTTGGATCACCTAACTGCAGATTTAAAGATATTGGTAGCCATAATCGATGTTAGGGCTATTTTTTATGCGTAGCTAAAGTGATATTTTTTCTGGCAAAAGATTCATACTATCAATTGGTGACTCCACACGGGTTTTCTTTTGCGACCGCTGTCGTTTTATCTATTCCTGCCTATCCAAATATTTCAGACCCTAGGGTTTCTCTTCAGTTTCCTATTTTTCCTATTTTTATGGTGCTTTTCACATCTAAAACCCTCAAACATTAAATTTTTTAACTTCTGTGTGTTTCTGGCCCTATTGCGCAGGTGACAGACATCAGCCGCAGCTGAGACGACAATTTTTTCTGAAATATGCCGCCGAGAGACCTGGATTTGTAGGTCGCACTTATCAGCCCAAAAACTGCGACCTGGACCTGAGGACACACTTTTCTGCCCCAAACCTGTGACCTGGACTGAAAACATGTCAGAACCTGCGACCTACACTTTTTTTTGCAATTTTCCAGCAATTTTTCTGGGTTTGTCTGAAGCTTCTGTTAGGGTTTTCCAGCCTCCGTCTCTGCCAGTTTAGACCTGTTTCTGATCTGCTTCACTCAACTAAGAGGGAATATTTCCCCTTAGGGCTTTAGTACCCTCCACTTTTGGTGGGCGAGTTTTAGCTGTTTCAGAAGTCTGAATTTTCAGAGTTTCAGCCTTCTTATTTTCATATCTGATACCTCCTTTTCAGATCCCTTTAGATCAGCTCTTATCCCTTTCAAATCACCTCATATAGTTTTGTTTGGGTTTACCTCTAGGGCCACCTCTTCGTCCCTCCTCCCTTTAGCTGATTTCCCCTTTTGTTACAACAACCTTGCCTCTTCCTCTTTGCTGTTCTCTGCACCTCTTTCCAGCAGATTTATCCTTTAGATCCCTGTCCCTCCCGACCTTAGATATATCGACCTCTTTTTCGTGTGTTTTGACAAGATTTTTTTCCCCTCTTTTTAGACTAGTTTTGAGAGACCCGCCTTCTTGGGTTAGATCAATGCATTGTTAGCTGTTATTTTTCTGTTATTTTAGCAATATATACTGTTATTTGCAGATTTATTTTCAGTTACGCGGCACACTTTTTCTTTTACTCTCAAAACGTCTGGGTTTGAAAAATTAAAATCAACACATGCCACACACTGACCCTAAGTGAAGAAGCGACTGGTTAAGACCGCCTGGCAAAGACTTTAAAATCAATTGACACTACACCTCTCTACCCTTGACCTCACTTGATTTTGTCCCTCCCTGCCCTTGTCAGTTTTTCTTCTTCCCGTCATCATTGCGCCCCCAAGGCGCTTATCCCGGAGACTTCTTGGCCTTCACCCTCAGTTTTTGGTTGGTCGAATTCCTCCTTCCCGTCGTCATCGAGTAAGTCCTCCCCTGAGTCCGCACTCCGACTCTTCTTCTGATTGTTCGGGTTCTCCCCCTACTCCTGTTTCTCCCTCTGTTACCTTCACCATGTCTAGTTCAGGGCCTAGCGCTAGCGGCAACCCGAGTTCTAATGCTGGGTCCGTTTCCAGCGGAACCACTACGGGACCTCACTCGACTGCCTCGTTGCTCCCTTATATGGCCGGTCTCAGTCTCCCCGACTTCAATCAGCTGATTAATGATGCTATCCGCCACGGTGTTAGTTGGCCTGCTATGCCAACCAAGCTCCCCTCCGACTTTCCCAAGTTCGAAGGCCTTGCTAGTGAAGATCCCTCCAATCATGTCTGATATTTCCATATGTGGTGTTCATCCAATTCCATTACTGACGACTCCATTTGTTTAGATTGTTCCAACGCACGCTTACCGACGAAGCTTCTAAATGGTATGTTGATCAGGCCACCTCCTCCCATACCACTTTTGCGACCATTGCCCAAGCCTTTTTATCTTATTTCCAGCTACCTCTCCGATACGACACTGGTACCGAGCTTTTAACTTCTTTCTGTCAATCCTCTTCGACCCGCCTTTCCGCTCATGTCTAGGAATGGCGGCGAAGAAGAAGCTTATGTCGCGCTCCTCCCTTTGAAGACCGAGTTTATATGGGTTGGTTCCTTCGCTCCCTCTTACATACCATTGGAAAGGATGTCGCCTCCCATTTCCCTCAAACCGAAGAAGCCGCCCTCCAAATAGCCTTGAAATATGACCTTATTTACGCTCAATCTGGTTATGTTTATACCGTCCTTCTTGACCTCCCCAAGCCCGGTGGCACTAACGCCCCGGGGGAATCTCACCCTGCCGACGGTATCATTGGAGCTCTTTCACATACCTCTGCCCAACCTATTATGGGCTATAGTTTCCCTTCAGGAGGGGCCAACACCTCCAACACTTTTCCCCCTCCAGGTAGCATGTATCCAGGATACTGCATGCCTCCTCCTTTTTCCCACCCTCCTGCTTACCTCAATGTTTCCCACCCTAACCCTTATCCTTACCCATAGCCTGGTGTCCCAGCTCCTCCAACATTTGGACCTCTCCCTCCCTTTCCTTCTCAACCCCCGTAGCCGTACTTACTTCCCCCTCCAGGGAAAGTCTTTGCGTAGTAGGGCACGACTAATTCTCTTCCTTCTCAAAGAAAGAGGAAATGCAATCAATTTGCCTCTAGTAATCGTGGACCCCATCCTCCAAGAATTTCTTCTCACACCGCTAACCAGTGACAGGCCTCTTCGTACCAATAAGACCTATTCATGTTGCGGTGTTTATGGTCATTACACTCATGATTGTCCCCTATTACCACAGATGCGGCAGTGTGGGAGTCTCAGGCCACTGTGCGGGGTCAACATTCTTCGCCTACCGTCCCTTCCAATACGGATACTTCTCAACCCGCTGTGTTTACCGATCCTTTCCCTCAAAAAGGATTCATGGGTACTCAACCACCTCATTCCCCGGTAACTACTCAACCTTCCCCTTCTAGTTTCTCTGATTACCAGATTCTCATGATGGCCTCCGACCAACCTCTCACCGTCGACCTTAACCTTCAAAATCGGTCTCGTCAGTACTCCACGCCTCCCACTCCATCTATCTCCGAGTCCCCATATTCCGGTCCTACAGAGCCTCTGTCGACACCCAATGGTCCCTTACAAATCCCTCCGCCCAAAACAGAGGTTCATTCCAAGATTCATAAGGGCCCATTATGCCGAAATGCTACCTCTGGTCGGGCTACCCATTCATATAGCGTAGTAGATGATCTGGCACAATCTCCTGCTGCCATTTCAACACTGGAACTCATCCAGTCGTGTCCTTCTCAAAAGAAGGCTCTACTGTCTGCCATGGGTGCTGTAGATCCCGCTGATGACCAATTGATTGTTTTCGATGCCCATCAATCCGACCATCCCCCCCTTCCTGCTTATTTTGCTTTCCAAATCCTAGTCAAAATCTGAAATGCCAACATCGCTCGAAGTATTATTGATGAGGGGGCATCTACCTGTGTGATGTCTGCTTCGGTTTGGAAAAAAATTGGATCTCCTAAGCTGGCCCCTTCCACAATCACCCGTCGTGCGTGGGATGGCCATGCCTCCCAACCCATCGGCCTTTTCCGTAACTGTCCTATCACCCTTGCGGGCAAGACTGTTTGTGTCGAAATTGAAGTTATCGATGCCCCTCTTGACTATAACATTCTTTTGGGGCGTAGTTACACCTATGCCATGTCTTTCGTCCCATCCGTAGTCCACCGCAAGATGTTTTTCCCTCATAATGGAAAGATAGTCACAATTGACCAGTTGACATATCATGAACCAAAATCTCAGACTTCCCCCGAGTCGATCATCTCTTCCGTAGCCAATAAGCCAACCATCGATTCTTTGACCATTTTTTCCCCCAGTGTCTACAAAGACTCCTCCTTGCTTGGAACCTTCCCTGGTCTTCCTCCTCCTCTTGTCTCTGATCCCAGCTCAGCGAATGTTTGCATGATGCAATCGTCTCGGGCCGACCTCATGTGGCCCGCTTCGGCTAGTCAGCAACCTCAACCTCACCCGCCGCCCCCTGCTTCTAGCCCTTCGCCACCACCAACTGGACCTCTTCCTGCTGGCCCTTCCCCTACAGCTAGTACCCATGAGCCTCTCTACCCTCCTGGGTTGGTTCCCCCAAGTCTTAACCATCTTGGCACCGTCCCTCCTGGCCATTACCTTGCTGGTCAGATACCCTTCCTCGCTCCCCCTCCTGGAGTCTATTCGGTCCCCATCATGGCCACCCTTTCCCTCCCTAATTTGACCCTGGGCATTCCCGTCTGGTACCTTGACCCTCCAGCCGCCACTCTACTAGGTCACCCCAAACCATACCTTGCTTTGACACCAGTTCAACCGGTTCCTGTCGTCATAGTGCCACCTGCACCTCAAAAGAACCCTTCTCCTACTGTGACAGCTACGGGCAGGTAACGAAAAAATCGTAAGGGGGCATCCAAAGACAAGGCCACCGCACCTGACCCTACCCCTCCTCCACCCGCCAAGCCTTGTGCCTTGTGTGATGGTGTCAGTCATTCCACCCATACTTTTCCTGAGTTGCCCCGTATCCAACCCATGGTTAAGGTCGCGTTCCCTGAATCTACGGTCCCTGAAACCTCTGTTTCTTCCTAGTCCGCAGCCAAGAACCCAAAGAATCTTCGCACCAACAAACCTTGTGCTCTGTGTGGTGTCCATGGCCATTATTCTCACCATTTTCCTCACCTCACGCATTACCGAGCCTCTTTAGAGGTCATTCACGAGTACGAGGTCGAACAAAATCAATCCGCCTCTCCCATCCTTGCTCAATATGCGTCAGGCTTACTTGAGGATCCCCCCACTACCATTGACATTCCTCCCACCGATGTTGAGATGTCGGAGCCTGCTGCCCCCCTCCTATACCTATCATCATCCGCATGACCCTCGGAGTACATTCCCTCTGAATCCACTCCATCTGTTCCGCTTGATTCCCCTTCAGCAAAATTCTTGGGCTCTACATACTTTGACCATCTTTTTACTTGTTCTTCCGTCATCCCCCGTGACGATCCGTATGTGCGCCTTTCTTCCCATGCTGATGATTTAGGTAGCGTTGTAGCATCATGTGGTTTCCTTGACCTCTCCCTTTCCTCTCCTCACCAGGAGGATACGATCCGCATCTATGATGTCCTTCGCAGCATGAGCTCCCGCTTTTCCTCCCGTCGTTCTCATTCATCACCCTCTAGTCGATCTATGAGTCCTAGCCATCCTACCCAGACTACTCCCTCCCATAGTAGTCGTTTGATGTCTACCCTATGCTCACGCTACCCTCATTCTTCTCCTTCCTCCCATTTCTTGTCTTGTGACACTATTCCACCGGACCCCTCGTCCACACATTATATTGGCTATGCCGATGGGGCAAGTAGCTACTCCCGGAATCTTGCTTCGGCCACCTGGGCCATCTTAACCCCCTTGCATACCCTCGTTCTTTTGAATGGGGTCTACATTAGTAATGCCACCAATAATCAGGCCGAATATGCTGCAGTA
>CM076577.1:1119708338-1119843889 GCA_034641835.2 Pinus albicaulis | reverse complement strand
CCCTTATTGTTATTATTGGACCCCTGTAACCCCCATATTGTTATTATTGTGCCCTTAAATTATTATTGTTAGGTCAGCTAGGATTACATTGTGGCCCACTAGGATTACATTGTGGCCCCATGGACTCCTATATATAGAAATGAGTTTTTTAATTTGTATCATCCAATAATTGTTCATTCATGTAATGTATTGGAGGTTTCCCCCTCGAAGTGGCTTATTTCTAAGGCGTTGATATCTCTTTTCTTCTCTTTTTGGAGCTGGTTTCACAACATGAAGGAAAAATTGCATCCATTCCATAAACTATCTAGTAAGGTGAAGTACAAATTGACTTATTGGTGGTAAGTCTATCTTCCCATAGGGCATAGATCAGCTTTTTGTTCCTAGTCTTTTTGTTTTCTTGAAGTAATTTTTTGATGATGTTTACCAGGATTTTATTAGAGGATTCCACTAAGCCAGTACCTTGAGGGTAATAAGAAGTAGAGTGGCCTAGGGTAATGTGATACTTGTGGAAAAAGGAAATCATTTTCTTGGATTTAAATGCTGTTGCATTATCAGTAATAATTTTGTGTGGGCATCCAAATCTAGATAAAAGATTCTTTTCAATAAAAGAGATTATGACTGAGTCTGTGGCTTGCCTTGTAGGAATGGCTTCTATCCACTTGGTAAAATAATCTGTAGCAGTCAAAATCCATTTATGTTGTCTGAAAGATGGGGGATTAATTTCTCCAATGAAGTCTAAACCCCATTGTTTAAAAGGCATCTCGGTAGAAATAGGTTTGAGTGGTAAAGGTAACAACTTCTTTTTCCCGTCAAAAATCTGACACTGGTGACATGAGGTAACATATTTTTTGACATCAGTAAACAATGTTCGCCAGTAGAAACCAGCTCTACAAATTTTATCTGTTGTACTCTTCCAGTATAAGTGGCCTCCACAGTCACCTGCATGAAATTCCTCAAGAATCTTGTCAGCTTCTGATTTCAGTAAAAAATTAAGTAAAATCCCACTTTGTTCTTTCCAATAAAGCATTTTATCTAGAATAAAATATCTCATTGCTTTAAGTTTGAAAAATATAGCTTTAGTTCTAGTTAAACCAGGAGGAGCTTGTAAATGTGTGAGTGCAAAGATAACATCAAAGTACCATGGTGAGTCTAGAAAGGCCTCACTGATCAATGGAGTCGCCATCTCTTCTTGGTCATCAATTTGGGCAATGAAATTTATATCTAAGGCATTACAGTTGGATTCATCCATTAATCTGGCTAACCCTTGTCCTTTTATGAGCTTAGTTGGTTTGATTTCGATATCATACTCAAGGATAGTGGCAATCCACTTTCCTCTTCTACCATCTGGTCCATCCTGTGTAAGAATATCTTTGGCTACAGAATTAGGAACATAGGCAATAATGTGAGAGTAAAGAATGTAAACTCTAAAATATTTTATAGCTTTAACCAAGGCTAAAGCTTGTTCTCCATGATATTATATCTCGAAGGTGCATCTCTAAGTGTTCTACTGAAAAATGCTATAGGCTGTTCGAAACCTTGGTAATTTTTTGCAAAAGAACTGCAGCAATGGTATGTTCAGAGGCAAATGAAAAGATAATAAAATATTTTTTGAAGTCTGGGCTAATTAAGACTGGTGTTTTGGTTAAAGCATGTTTTATAAATTCGAAATATTGTTTTTCTTCAACTGTCCATTTTAATACCGAGTCTTTTTTCAGCATGTTATTAAGTTCCTTTATGATTTCAGCTAGATTAGAAATAAATCTTCTTAAAAAAATTATTTTGCCTAAAAATGCTTGTAACTCTTTGATGTTCCTAGGTGGGTGAATGTTTAGTATGGCTTCAATTCTTGCTAGATCTATCCTAATACCTTCCTTGGAAATTATGTGTCCTAATAATTTACCTTCTTCAAGTCCAAAAAGACTCTTTTTGGGAATTAAGGATATGCCATATCTCCCACATTTAATGAATACCTGTCTCAAGTGATCCAAATGTTCATTATCAGATTTAGAAAACACAGTAATATCATCTAAGTAAATAACCAAAATTTCATAGATTTATTTAGCAAAGGCTATATCCATAGCCCTTTGAAAGGTAGCTCCATCATTCATTAATCCAAAAGGAATTTTCACATACATGAAAGTGCCCCAAGGAGTAGTAAAGGTTGTCTTGGGTTGGTCTTCTTTTTGAACAAGTATCTGATTATAACCTGAGAAACCATCCAATAAAGAAATTCTTGAAGATCCAACTACTCTCTGCAAGATGTGATCCATCTTTGGCAAAGGGTAATTATCTTTCAAAGACACTTTATTGAGATTTTTGAAATCTACACATAATATTATTTCTCCAATTTTCTTCCTAGTAGGTACTAATTTAGAAACCCAATCAGAATATCTGATTGGTGCAATTATTTGGGCCTCATACATTCGTTTGACTTCTTTCTCTATCAAAGGTAACAAGACAGGATTAATCCTCCTTAATTTTTGTCTGAAAAGCTTCTGGTCATCTTTTACAGGAATCTTATGTCGAATTACATTTGTGTCATAAGCCTTTAAATCTTCATAACTCCATGCAAATACATCTTGATATTCTTTCAACAGATCAATGTATTTGACTTTTTCTTCTTGTGGTAAAGATTTAGACAATTTTATCATTTTAGGATTTAATTATGTTCCTATATTGCACTCCTCAATATCAGATTTGAATGGTTCCATTTTAGGCTTTTTGGGCACATCATTGGAATCAAACAAGTCTTCTAAAGGAGTTAAACCTTTAGGTAAAAGATTATCTTTCAATTCTAGCATGTCTATTTCTTCTTCAATTATTTCCTCTATGTCTACTTTTTCTAAGTTATCTATATCTGATTAAGTAAATACAGTTGGTTTCTTATATTTATGTACATCTACATTATTTATTTCATAGTTAAAATCATCATCTACATTACATTCTGAATCTAAATTATCATATGTGTCTATCTTACAGTTTTGGAATCTTCCTTGCTGTTCAAAAAATTGAAAATATGTTCATCTTCAGAGAAAATCTGCTAATATTTAACATTTTCAGGAACAATGGGTCTGTATTTTACTTCAACAGTATATCTATGTGTTGGTTGAAAAGGTAAATTACATGTGCTAGCAAAAGTTGCTAGGCAATGTGCTTGCAAATTTTGATTTCTGGGAATAATAGCAAACTTACACTCTAGTAAATCATCAACCAAGTCAGTTGTTGCATCTCTATATTTGACTAATCTAGGATTATGAATAGAATGTTAAGCGTTTAATTGCTTAATGACTAATTCTAAATCACCCATGATTAAAATTATTTTACCTTCTCTGATGATTTGGAGGCCTAAGATCAATGCTTCATACTCTGCCATGTTGTTGGTGCATTTAAAGTTGAGTCTAAAGCCATGTCCTTCTGAATGACTGGTTTCCATGTTGGTGATCCATACTCCAGCTCCTGCTCCTGTCTTTTTTACTGAGCCATCAAAATCTAAGTGCTAAAGGGCTTCATGACCAATATTATCATTATTTGGTTCAGGTTTTCTGTCAATCAATTTAGTTTGGATATCATCATTATCAGAGTTTCATAAAATGAAAGAGTCAAGGTCAGTTGGGGTTGAATAGATGGGATAATTTATGGACCTTTCTGCATTACTGACCATGTATTTCATTAATGTTTCTCTATATAATTTTTTGGGCTGTCCAAATACTGTGATAGTAGCAAAACTCATGTCTAGTTGTAGAGATCCCTGCAACGTATCTCCCCATGAGCGAGAAAGAAGCATACCATACTTTGGTGGGATGTCAGCTACTACAATATCCATGATCATACTTTTACTTGGGTATTGAACTAAATTGACACACAAATATTTTATCAATCCAATGCATTTAACTTTAGAGAAATTAAATGAGAACAAGTCTTTATATGGCCTAGTTATTTCTAGATTCAGAGTTTCCATAATAGCTTTTGGCATTAAGTTGTGGGAAGCTCCTGAGTCTAACATTGCATTGTGTAATATCTGATCGTGAATATTAAGACTAATGTAAAAAGGAGGGATAGCTCCATCAGCATGTATACCATTTACATCAGGACCAAAAATTAATTCAGGTTGATCATCACTTAGGTTAATTGAATCCTCACCATCATTCATGTTTAAAGTTTCATTGATTGTTGATTTATACAACTCATTCTTTACCAATTTTGTTAAAGGAATTGGTATTTTTAACTTGGATATTTAAGCTTGAATGTTGAATGCTGGTTGAGATTTACTAATCTGCAGAAGTTCATCTTTTGTGATTGTTAACTAAGTAGGTTTTTCTTGATGTTCAACAGTTTTACTTTTAGCTTGAGTTGTTCTTCTATTTGAGTTTCTTGATTTTTGTTGTCTTTAGTTATTTTTTCATGAATAGTTTGGGTGGCAGTAGAGGCTTTGTCAGATCTAGAATTTTCAGCAGAAGATTTAGGATTTGATGATTTGGAGTAAGCTGGATTCTTCTTTGGATCAGGAACTGTTGTTTTTGTTGAATTAGTGGCCTTTGTAGTATTAGCCTTTTGGGCATCTTTGGAGGATTGAGCCACTTCATCAGTGATATCAACAATCTTTGGACTAGAATATTTTTTAGGACTGGGTGGGTTTGAATTTTGCTTGTTTTCTCTTGGAAGAATTTGCAAAATTTTTGTTTTGGGAGCCTCTACATTCTTTTGGTTTTGATTTTTTTGAGTTGGAGCATTGTTTTTTGTAGAAGGCTCATTTGTTTTCTTCTTCCTAAGGTTATACTAGCTGTGAATTTCATTGATTGAGAAGTCATAACCTTTCTTATAGTCAAAGGATTCACCAGACTCTACTTTGAACTATTGAAGCTCAAAGAGTTCTTGATCCTCCTGAGTGAGGAAAATTTTATTGCTTTCATCTATCCCCATCACTATGTTGATGTCTTCCTCATCCTCAACATTGTTTTGAGAACTTTCAACATAGTTCTCTTGAAATGGGGGCCTAATGTTTTGATCTGGGGAAGGTTCTTTACCTTTTCCAGGATTGTTGTTTTTTCTGTAGTTGGGATTTCTAATTTGGGATTGGTTATCCCATTGTGGTTTTTTCTCAATGTTGTCTAATATCTCAACTACTCTTTCTAAAGTTTTAGTCAAAAGATCAAATTTACCATCTAAGTTTGAATTCTCTTCTTTGATTGTGACTCTCCTTTCATTTCTAAGTTTGGCTTTTTTGGCTAGGATATTAATTTCTACACCAACAACATCTAATTGCATCTATTCTAATGTTTCAGTATTTCTTTCTCTTAATTGGTATGCCATATTTGGATCAAATCCATCAGGAAATTTAAGAAGTACTGTATAGGGGGTAGGTTTAAGATCAACAAGGATGGCATTATAAACACTGTTATATCTGGTGCAGTAATCCTGAACAGACTCATTAGGAGATCTTTTTAAAGAATCAAACTCAGATAAATTTTGCAGGGGATTCTTTTTCTTTTCCCATTTATTTATGAATTCTCTATGAAATGCAGCTAAATCTGCTGTAATACCAGCACCTAAATTTCTAAACCATGTTTTTACTTCTCCAGTTAAGCTTTGAGCAAACAACCTCATTCGAACATCATATTCATCTATCTCATAAATTTCACAAAAATCATTCATTCTCGTGATATGTTGTTGTGCAGTATATTGTGAAAAATTATCAAATAATGGGATATCCTTTTGGTAATTTTGGGGCATATCATGGAGGTTTTGGGGTAAAACTAGATGAGCATATCTTGCAGCCATGATTTGAAGTTTTCCTGAACTAGGAGGTATAACAGTGACTATAGGAGCAGTGCTGGATATGACAGTTGATGTGCTGAAAGCTGTATTTGAAGAATTTGGAAAAGATGTTGATATATATATGGAACTGGATGGAAAAAATGTAGTGCTTATAAAATTGGTGGATGCAATGGACTGAGTGAATGGTGGAAATACTATCCTAGGCTGCAAAGGTAACTCAGGAATAAATGGTTCTGTGGATGTACTTGCAGTGGCTTGAGGATATGATGAGAATATAATCCTCGGCTGCAAAGGCAACTCAGGACTAAAATGTTTTGTGGGTGAATTGACAGTGGAGTCTAAAAATGAAGTGGCAGCATACAGAGTTGAATCTGTTGCTGGAAATATTGTTGTATGTAATTGAGAAACTAGAGGCTTAAAGTGAAATAAAAATTGAGCTAATTTAATAGCTTCATCAACATCTTTAATCTGTGTAACATTAACTCTTTCTACTAGACTTTGAATTTCATTTTTGTCTGATTTTATTGATGCCAAAATAATTTTCTGTTTCTCATTCACAAAAGAAGTAAAAACAGGATCTATGACAGTTTCCTTTAAATCAGTTTCAGATTTATTTCTAAATAATGAATTTTCAAACTTGAAATCAAAATCAATATCGGTTAAGCTCACTAATTCCTTGGGTAATGAATTAACTTTTCTTAAAGGCACTTCAGCTTCTAAATTAACAAGTTGTTTTTTCTTTTTCTTTTTTCCAATATATTATGGGTTATCTACTATTACAGCAGGCTTAGGATCCGAGTTAGACCTGGTATAGTAGGTTTTCCTAGAAGCCAGAATGACTATTTATTAATACCCATGACCTTTAAAGTTAATCTTAAAGTAGAAAAGATAGATTTAAAAATCTTCCTTCAATATTAAATTTAAACTGGAGAGTGGTTAGTCCCCAGTATGGTTGCCAGTATGTTATCACCATAGTAATTTCTTAGGTTGTGGGATTTTGTTTTATAGTTAAAGAAAACTAGGGGTAACCACAAACCTACTTTGGAAATCTAGGATCTAGCCTTCCTAAATTTCAGAGAGGGCTCTCTCTTTTAGATTTAAATTTGCTTTGAATTGATATTTTAGGCTAGGTATAATTGGGCACTAGGTTTTTTGTTTGGAAAGTTTGGTGGGAAATAATATTACTTGGAGACAGATTAAGAGGGATATACTAGTCCATTGGGATATGGAGTCAAGATGTAGCAAGCAAGACTGGAAGGCAAGGCCAAAAGGATGCTAATGTACTCAGGGAAAGGTAGATAACCCTCAGATATTTGAATATTTTGATTTGATGAGATGTCTTACTTTCGGGATAAAGGACAGTGAAGGATCCTTTAATCCAGAAAAAGATGAAGGAGGCAGGGGTCAAACAAGACTAGGAGCAATTAAGAATTCCTAGGTCCAAAAATCAGCAAAAAACATTGAAATGATCAAGTTGTTAAGATAGGGAGTTTTTTACACTTATCCTGAAATAATATTCTTTAATTAATCATTTGGATTGAACAACATATATGAAATTGAATGAAACTTCAGAAAAGGAAACAATGACAGTAAGAAATCACTTTACTCATTAGCTTATCGCATGAATCCTAAGTTATGAAGTCCAGTTGGCTGTTGTCCATATTGCTGCTATGAAATCAACACATGAGCCTCCAAAGTACCAACAAAATCATCTATAATAATCTCAGAAAATTTATTCCAAACTAAACACTTCATAAACTGAAGTATTTATACAAATTCTTATTACAAAATATCCTAGAGATATCTAGTAATAACTCTAGGAAAAATAAAATATCTTAACACACTAAGAGGGCCAGCTGCTTAACAACTTAAGCAAGTTGTCCTCTTATCTAGAAAAAATAGAACTATCTCATCTAATTACAATAGTTTTTAGACTAGGTGTACATGCTTGCTGGCATATTTGGAAGATATTTGTTTGTAGATTACTTGACTGATACTCTTCCACTTTAAGTCCTTTAATGTTGCTTTCTTCCTGATACTCTTTTATTCTGTTCATCTGTCACTTTACTACTAGTAAAATGTAGAATTTACCATAGTAAAAACTAGCTGATTGTTTCTGCTCGGATACACTTTGACCCCATTACTTTGATCTGATACACTTTCAACTGCTACTTTTACCTCTTGACATCTGTAAGATAAAGTTTTCACTGTGGTAAAAAAATTGTCCCATCATTTCTCTGTCTTGCTTGAATTTTCCTTTTACTCTTTTACTGTTGTAAAGATTCATATTAGCAGTAAAAATCCTGAAATCGAATAAACTGTTTTTATTCTTTTCCTCTTAACTTCACTATTTTACTTGTACTTTTTCTATTGTTCTGCTCCAATGTTGCTGTAAAAAATCTATGAATTCCTGCCATTGCTGATCACTTGGTATTTTCATACTTTTCAACTTTCGGTAACTTTCATCAGCATCAGTGTACTTTGATAAATTCGGTTTGTTAATGAAAATATGATTAATTTCATTCTATGGAAAAAATAAGTTTTCAAAGTACTCCAAGACAAGTTTACTAGTTGGAGAACCTTGTGGCAGAGGCTTATTTATTTGTTCTTTGGCATGGGCCCTAATCTTCTTGTCATAATTTGTTTGAACCATTAGCTTTTCATTAAAGCCATGAATGTCTGGGAGGCCTGCTTGTCTCAATATTGTGTATTTTGCCAAAAAAAATGTTATTGACACATTCATGGCCTCACACTTTTCATTCAAATTGTCCATTATATTCCTTTTATTTAGGACCTTTTTGATTTAGAGAATTGCTTCAGTCTTGTCTTGTATTTTCAATTCTTCAAGCTCCTCTTTGTTTTTGTTGTTTAAAAATATAATCAGATTTAAGGCTTGAGATGGTTTATTAGCCAGTTCTTCCTTTCTTTTCTGAATTTCCACATGTGCTGCCTTAAGTAGATCTCTCTACTCACATATGATTTGAATTGAAGGCCATTGTAGATGTATGCCTTGAATTATGTTTGTCCAAAGATAGTTCTTGATGAAGGATACCTGTTCACTGAGATTTACCTACTGCTGCAAGATCTTTCCCTGTTCTTCAAGTCTTTTTGCTCTTTGTTCATGTCCTTTTGATGTAATCAATGTATTCCTGTTTGATGATTCAAGAGTTTGAATGGTCTTTTTCAAATTGATTATCTCATTATTCTTTAGGGACATATCCTCCATGGATTTTACTATATATGTTGCTTCACCTGCTTGATGTACCTATGTGGTGGATGATCCTGTGGCAGAAGTATCTATAGATTGCATTGACACTGCAATTGCTAGTGGCACTTTTGGGGATACATTTCTGCCAATGTGGAAGGGACAACTGTGCTAACTATAGGAATCACAGTGGGAGTAGATTGCACATCAGCCGCTTTGACTACTTCTTTTTCCTTTATAAGGATGTCCATCTGATATTCCATCTCTATGACTTGGCTAGTCAGTTTTAGTATTAGCTTGGCCATTTCAACTTTTTCAATTTGTTCTTGGAGGATTTCATTTGCTTGAGGATGTTCATGTTGAGGAAGTTTTAACTGCTTCCTCAAGGCAGTGATATCATCATTCTTTTGCTTTATCAAGGTCTGAGCAACCTATATGTTTGATGGATCTACTCCTATCTGAAGGACTAGATCTTCTAAGGACTTAATCCTTATTTATTTTGCCTGTAAAGAGGATTTTTCTAGCCTCATCTGGTCCTGCATATTAAAAATGGTTTTTTTCAATTGAATAGTACTCCTGGTATTCTCCACTCTTTTTGGATATAGCATTTCAGATGTATGTCTATGAAGTTCAATTTGATCAAGCTCATGGATATTCTCTGAATCAAATTCAAAGTCTATTTTGCTGTAGTCTGAGACTATCTTTGGATCTGCAACCTTTGGTTGGAGGTAGGACATGATCATTTTATTAGTAGAATAATCAAATGCTGTTAATAGTCTGTCCTTTTTACTTCGCCTTTCTTCGAGAAATTGTGAGTAAATTTCTCTTTTGATCTCCTCATTTTTCTCCTTAATTTGTTTGTATCTTTGTTTGATATCTAAATCTTTTTCATCTGCTGTTTTGGAGGAAGAGGAAATTTCTAAATCAACCTATTTTTCAATCATTTGCTTGCCCTTCTTATCTGCTGTCATCTGTTCTTTTCCAATTTCAGTCAAAACTTCATCAACTATTATTGTGGCCTCTTGATTTGCTGATTGATCATCATTTATTCCCTGATCATTAGTATCATCTATTTCCATTATTTTTTCTTTCTCAACACCAGTCATTTTTGCCCTTTTGTTGTAAATAATCTTGAATTTGTTTTCTGCAATGGTCTCTGCTGAATAACCTTCTTCATTCCTGGTCCTTTTGTTTGAACATTCTGATTATTTGGTGACTATTATAGTCTGTGAATTATCTGTCCTTTTCACTGTTTCTGTATCAGAAGTAGGATCTATCAATGTCTTTTCCACCCATTCCATTTGATTGGAAAACTTCTCAATATGTGGTTTTGAGTCATGTATAAAAGGTTGAAGCTTGCATTTTACCCTTATAGCACTAAGGTAACCCTGGGGATCATAATTCCATTGAAAGCTCTCTTGAAACTGATACTCTGATAATTGTCTAGATATTTCTTTCTCAGCTTCCCTATTGTTTACTATGAAAGGACCAATCTGGCTCTTTAACTTAAACTGAGTGTTTTTCTTTGATGCCATGAAGTTTATAGCATCTGCATTTAAAACTTGTCTCAAATATTCCAATGCAAAAACCCTAATGGTTAAGAATTTAGGTAACTTATATGGGGACAAATTTGTTCCAAATATTCTTAATTCTGTGTGTCTCTGATATAAGTAACAGTATCCTACTTTGCATTGTTCAGATAGCTGTAATATTCTCTTCATTTCTTCACTCACTTTGGGTTGTTTAGAATTGTAAATCAAATTCATGCATGTCCTGATGAATAAGTATGAAAAATGTTTATAACTGAATTCATTTCCTTTCTTTATGAGAAAGGATGTCCAAAATATCACTGATAGAGGCTGGCCCTCTACATCCATATTTTGCAAAGTAGTGGGAAAATGCTTAGATTGGAAAAATAGAAGCAAATGGAACAGATAAGATGAATATCTGAAAACTCCTTCATTTGTAAATTTGATCAATTGGTAATGTATGCTATCAGAAATGAATCTAGCAAAATCAAAGATCATGGCAGGAGGCTGCCCAGGGGATAATGTAGAAAGGAAACCAAGGATAGATGCATCAATAAATTCATCATTAAAATATCCCAGAATGAAGGATAGCATTGAGATCACTTGTGTAGAAGCTTCAGGAAAATCAGAAGTAGAATATGGTGGATTCACCTTAGGAAGGTCTACATGAGTAGGCATAAAATTTTGAAATATCATAAACTTTTTAGGGAACTCCAACTCTAAGTATAAATGGGTTAACTCTTCAATTGACAAGGGCACTACTCGAGGATCAAGCTTCAACTGAAGCATCTCATTTATGGATTCTGCTGTGATGAAAAATAGAATTTCTCTATCTTTGTTTACCATGGCTCTCTGATCAGGAACATAATGCATTTGACATAGTCTAGCCAAGTCCTGGGCTAGATGAGTAACAGTAACTACATACTTGGGAAAATTGGATTCCCAAATAGGTATTTAATCTTGATTTTTATTCAAAAATTTATCATAACACCAGTTAGGAATCTCAAGAAAATTGAATTCTACCACTGTATCATCAATTTTGTAATCTAAATCAGTCAAAGCAATGTTTTTTTCAGAGGAAACAGGTGGTTGGAGAGGTCTAACAAATTCAGTTGAATCAGCTGTTAAAGCAGGAGTTGGCTTGTTGATCTTTGAGGATTCAGGCTTGGGAAGCTTGGCTGTTACAGATTTTGAGGCTCTGGGACCTCCAACTTTGGGTGTAACCTGTTTTTTAGTCATTCTTGTTACAACTAAAGGAAGCTTAGACTGTTTTCTATAGTTGATTTCCACAAATAGAGGAAAACTGAGAAATTTCTAGGAGAGAATTATCTTCAAAGGAATTTATCGCTCAATCTGGGCTTTATCAAGTATAAAACTAGCTTAAGATAGGAAACAGGGTTTCCTGAATGGTAAAACTATGAAAAAAAGGTCTTTTAATCAATCTGTAAGACTTTGAATTTTTTCTGTGCTCGGAATTGGTCTTCAAGAGTTAAAGATGTTGCAAATCGAGGAATTTGGCTTTAAAGGGCTTCACAAAGAACTTCAGGATTCTTGGAAAAAAATTTCCAGGGTTTAGTTTGTTTTCAGGCACTTTTAAACCGTTAATTCTCTTTAATTTAGTCTCCTTAGCTCACATGTTTAGATTTAAAAGTTTTTTGCAGGTTAAAAATACTGAGAAATACCTCTTTTACAGGTATTTAGTGGTCAAAAGGGCTTTCAGGTAGCTTTGGCTTTGAAATGGATCCACTAGCTTAGTAGAAGGCTTCAAGGATCTTTATATGCAATTGCAGTGGTGATTCTGCTTCTGGGCAAGAAATTGGGTAAACAGAGGCTCAAAATCCTTTAAACAGTTAGGGCATATTTTCTTAATAGGCAAGAAGGCAATTGATACATAAAAAAATGAAATATTAAGGTTTAAACCTTTAATATTTACCATCATATATATCATTTATTACAGGTCTTAAACAATGGCGGGAGGTAATTGTGCTTTGAATTAAAAAACAACTAGTGGTTTTCGCGTTCATTTGGAATGGTAAGCTATTTAAAGCATTTGGAATGCAATCGAATTAGAATCAGACATGTAGCGTCGAGTGGTTTTGGAAAACAACTTTTAAAGCGTGATTTTCATAAGATTTTGGTCGATCACTTTCGGAGCGTGATATGGAACACGCACCGTTGGATTTGATCATATGTGCGAACGGTCGGGATTATTTTTTCAAGCTGCGGGAAAAGGTAAGTGGGACCGGGATTACCTATAAGTTGTTGGATATGAAAGTTTTAAATCAACAGTATAGGTTAAATGCGATATCGGGAAAGGAATATGAATGGGAGTGGTGGGGCATATGGACGGGGTATCGCATTAATCTGGAACCATTGGATCAAAAAGGATCTGGTGATCGAGCGGATATGGATCAATGCGGAGTCGCCGGGAAAATTAAGTGGTAAACGTAATAAATCAAAGGCTCAACGTATTTAAACCTTGGTTTAAAACAATGTATGAAGCATCGGGAAAATTTTATTTATTCAATGGCATATTTGTGTTCCAATAACGTTTCCTTCATATTTTTTTATTATATATTTAATTTAAACCAAATAGGCTTATTAAATATAGGGGTTGGATATTTACATAGTGCTAGTTTAGCCAAAGGGAGTTTATTGTAAAATTTTGTTAAAAACATGTGGGATAATAGACTTTGGCTAAATTTTATAATAGTGGGTTTTTCAAGAATATTTAGTAAAAGGGAATTATATTAATATGACAAGGATTTTTATAGGGAATATAATAAATAAGTTGGATTTAATATGACAAAGGGGAAAGTGAATACTCAAAATATAAAATTATAACTAAGGAAAGTGAAAATTAAAGCTTCATTATCATAACTTAATCACTTTTACTTAGGATATAATGTACTTTTGAGGGTTTTTATGCTTTATGGAATGTAGGCAGTTAATCAAATGAGGGATTTATGTATCATTAAGTAAAAATGGAGTCTTTACTTATGAAATTGTATGGTGATGAATGCATGAATGGCAGATGATGTAAATTTTGGGATTTAACATAGAAAGTTAACATTTTCAACTAGCCAGTCATTGAGCCTTGGGTCCGGTCCTAACAGAAGTTCGAGAAATGCTCTGAGCCTCTTTGACTGAAATTTTAGAATGTCAAATAGCTATAGGGGAGGGGAATTAGTTATTGTAGCGTGGTGAAATATATTTACAATGCTTTTCCCACCTGCTTCTACCTACCCAATCTTTAATCTAACATTTTTTTCTTCCATTTGTGCAAGTGCATTTGAGCTAGCAATCTTGAACATTTTATTCTTTTGAAAGTAGTAAACACTATCTAATTCTACCTTATTTCATCCAAGGACCCAGATTAAACTGTTGGGTTCCTTTTTACTCTATATCTATCTACTGAATTGTCAGGATTAAACTGTCTGACAACTCTTTATTTTCTATCCAAAACAAGTAAATTGAAACATGACAAGTCAAGATTGGCAGTTCCAACTCATCATAGGTTATGGAATTTATTCACTATCCCTATAGTTAGGTAATTAGGCACCAAAAATTAAAAATTAGTAGCATTTAGACTTGCACACTTTCATGTTTTATTCATCTTTCCTTTTGGGGTATATCATTTTTATAAGTCCTTTTATTTTTCTTTTAGGACTTTGCCACTCTTTTTTAATTTTTTTGTTTTTTATTTTTTTCTTTTATTTTTACAAAATATTGGAGAAAACAACTTTTGAAGATACAAAATATGCTTACATATTTGCAAAAATTAATAAAAAGCAATTTCAAATTATGAATCTATATTTATAGGACCTAACGAGGTTCACATTGAATAAAAAATAATGTATGGAAATCATAATAAGAAATGAAAAGTTAAACTGAGTTTAAAATGCCGATTCACATCCACTCTCAATATTTTTCCCTACAGCATATACTAAACTTAAAAATTAACAAATGTACAAGTATACAAATGTTTTAAATAAATATTCAAACTATCTTATTTCTTGTTGTTATTCTCCCTGATATGAATCCCTAAGTGTCACATGTCTCCTGAAAATAGAAAAAGAATCGTTTTTAGTTATAACACATAAAAAAATAGTAAAAAAATAGAGAGTTATATATTATAATAATAAAATGACAATAAATAGAACTGAAATGCACCTCTTAACAAAGTTGTCAATATATTTAATTGTAACTATTAAACTTGTGTTCATCTTCCCTATTCTGAAGATATGGATCAGATCAAATATATAGAAATAATAGATAAAAGCTATTATAATTCATAGCATGAAAACAATTCAGTCATAACAACTACATGACATTAACACATATTATATAAATGTTTTTATCACTTTCATATTATCCACTTTATGAAATGTGCACCTAATTGCTGCAATGTTGTAATGTATATTATATAAACACTCTAAGTACTTGTATAAAAAATGAATAAAATAAAACTTAGTTCACAAAAATGCTACATGTGTTGCACCTGCGTTCAGAATGAATTTGCAGAGAAATTTTGTCATCTCATGGAATTTCCAAAATCACCATCGCATAGCTTGAAGAACAAATAGTTTTGTAACAATCTCTCCAGAAAATTAATAGAACAAGGGTTAACAATGTGTATGTTAAAAATTTCATGATAAACACCTAATCAATGCTCCTACTAACAACATAACTAGAACTAGTGGTTACAATTGTCCCATTAATTTTGAATTTTTTGACATACGTATTAGATACTAACTAAAAATGATATGATATTCATGATATCATAATTTTAACATATTACAAATGCACTTGCAAAGTGAACAAATGCATTTTTTATTTTATATTTTCCAATCTATCATCCAATATTAAATGAAATGTCTTTGTAATGCATAACAATAACAAGGAGTGTTCTGTCGGTGAATAGGTGTGTGGAACAAGTAACAAGAACTTTCTCCCTATGTATGCTTCCAGAAATTTTCCCTTGCATCTAGTATAATTTGGAACCTACATAAAATCTGGTAATATATAAAATATCTAAGAAAATCCTTGAAAATATACTTTTAATTAATGTTTTTGCACAAAGTCTCAGAATTATTTTCAAATTGGTAAACAGACAAAAAATTAAAACACAAAGTAATGAGAAATGGAACAAAAATTGATTATAGAGTCATGGTCCAAAGAAGAATAATTCTTCCATAAATCACTTATTGAAATCTTGATACTTAAATCATAAAAGTAAATGCATTTTGCTCAATGATGACTAGGTTTTGATTGCCATAAATTGTAATGTCAAAATTCTGACTGCAACAAAAAACAAAAAACTACATCAGTGAATTAGATTAGTTGATGATAACGTATCTGTTAGTCACCAAAATAAGGGTTCGTGATATATGTCGACATGGGCACATTTTATTTGATATAGAAATGTAAACGAGCTCTGTCAAAATTTCTTTGTGTGTATTCAATTGTTTCGTTCCTCAAACTGTGGTTAGTGGCTCTAAATGTGGAGGCACAATTATGCCCAGGTACGAAAGGAGCCCAATGAAAGCTTCTTCCACACCTTTTGATTAATTATTAAAATATATATATATATATATATATATTTGACTATATTTGATAATAATTTATTAAATTTTAAGATATACAATGTGCCAACTCTAAAGGAAAAACGCTTGAATCTATATAGGCCCTTCTCTTTAACAAAATCCCTAGCACACAAGTTCCCTCAACAACCTTTCTCCTACATTTCCTACACACCTAATTAGTTCCTACGCTGAGCATGACATTCTTCATCCTGATGAGACTAGATCTTTAGAAGATTCATTGATAGCCATAATAAGCACATGTCTATGAACACAATTTCTCTACATGCCCTTTCTCCTTCCTCCACATAAGAACTCTGGTGAAATTTCATGGCATCATGTACTGAAGGAAAAAAATAAAAACTTCTTCCACACCTCCACATTAAGTATCTCAAGAAACAATGTTTTTGGGTTTAATTTAATAGCTAGTTGAACCTATACCACCTTATATAGCTAATTTTTAATTAATTTTTAACTTTACCATCCTTAGTAATTCCACACTCTCCATCATCAAACATGTAAGTGTAGGATATAAGTATGCAAGATGGTAAAAGTTCATGTTATTTTTTTAGGAAAGGGGATCCTCGAACAATCGAAAAATTATGAAGCATCTGTAAATGAAACTAACTATAAATTATGATGAAAAAACTGATCAAACATTGAGATATATGGTTTTCCATCTCATGTGCGAAGTAATTTTTTAAATTTCAAAATATACATTGTGTTGAGTGAAAAGGAAAAAATCATGACTCAATACTTTACGTACTCTTTAAAATACTCTCTTGCACACAATTTCTCCACACACCCTTTCTCCCGCACATCCCTAACACCCTTTATCCACAAAAAAAAATAGTATCAATTTCATATTAAATTAATAAATAAAAGCTTCATCCACATATCTTCTTAGAAAACACCATGGCTTACGTAAGGGACCTGCAACCCCATCATTTTTTGCGTCATTGGACATATCACTCACCAATAAAACTAACATTTTTTCATGCCTTGACTCCACATATTAAGTTATCCTTTTATGGAGGAAGAAAGGTTCACTCGATATAGTCCCTACTCTTTAACAATCTCCCCTACAGACAATTTCTCCACAAACCCTTTCTCCTACACTTCTCAAACACCCTTTCTCACTCCTCCACATATTTTTTCATCTCCCCCCACCACCCCCCCACACTATTTCTTACATAAGCGACATAGAAGCCCATAATATTTGGCATCTTTGAGTATAGCAATAGGAATTGTAGGTATAATAAGGTCAGATAACTCACTGACAAAATAACCAATCATAAAATTCACCTTTTTTTTTAAATGATTTTTTGGGCACTGAGAAAACCAAAAATAAATTTCCCTCCACTAGGAGAATCATGTCTCATTACAACTCACTTAGCCAATAAAAAAATTATAAATAATATTTCCAGAAATTAGAAAATTATTTTTGAATTTATAGGAAAATAGAAATATTGAAAATTTTCTCGAACCATTGGATAAAATTGCAAAAGCACATCAAAATAATCAATAATAAATGCACTTTGACCGTGAGGTGAGAATTATAGTCCTTGGAAAGTGAGGGAAAATAATGATAAACATACTCCTACTACAAACACAAAGGAATATGTAGATGAATTAAAATTCACACAATGAAATTCCATATTTTATTTGTTATCCCATGTAAACTTAACTATATAGAATTATGGGATAATAAGGCATTCCCTTACTTAGAATGTATAAAAAAACAACCTTATTTTCTAACAAAACAAAATCGATGGCTTGATGTAGAGAAGTGAAATTAACAAATGGAATGATAGAAGTTATGTTGAAGGAAAATGTGATAAAGATAAATGCATGAAAACAAGAAAAAAGGACTAGTGGAAGCATAATGGATACAACGAGTTCGGTGTTATTTTGGTTCCATTGAAAGATAATTTAACCCATGTAAACATATATATATAGAATTATGGGTTAATAAGGAATTTTCCTTCCTATAATATACAAAGTTTACTAACAAAATGAAATATATGTTCAATGTAGATAAGTGCAATGAACAAGTGGAATGAAATAATTTATGTTGAAGGAAAATGTGATAGAGATGAATTTTCCATGAAAACAAGAAAAAAGGACGAGTGGAAGCATAAAGAATAGAGCTAGAGAAGAATATCATTTAGATATTCACAACCATCTAGGTGAAGATCGTAACTTTGAGAAATGCACCTATTTTGGAGAAGATATTAACCTTCAATCTTATGTCCTTGTGCCTAACTTTGGGGAGTGTCTAGAATATTTAATGACTAGAATTAGCCTTTCAATAATAAATAATAAAGGAATTACATAACTATATTGTAAAACATTATATTAATTCATCATGAAGTATTTTGGAGATGTGGAGAAGATATTAACCTTCAATCTTATGTCCTTGTGCCTAACTTTGGGGAGTGTCTAGAATATTTAATGACTAGAATTAGCCTTTCAATAATAAATAATAAAGGAATTACATAACTATATTGTAAAACATTATATTAATTCATCACAAAGAATTGGTAAAACAACTTCAGTACCTCCTCTTCTCCTCCTTTGTGCAAAACCATAAAAATGTATAGTAGAAAATAAAATAGCGTAAAAAATTAATGTATAGTTAAGTAATGCATTTAAAATATTGTTTGATTTTTGTTATTGTATTCTAAATTTTCTTAATCATCTAATTCATAAGAATACACACTGTTGCAACCCTCTTTTAATATAATTTAGTATTGGACCATAAAGTTTAGTTCATTAATTTTTTTGTCATAATTACAAGCTTTCATATTCGTTTCTGACCTCAAAGCTCTATCATATCTAGATTGATGATTCCTCATATGTAGCACCCTCATCCCACATTTACCCAACTTACGAGCCTATGAGGGTAAACATGTGATGAAGAGTTACTATCATATGATTAAATCTCCTAGATCATATTAAGCAAGTGGAATCCAAAATACAACACCTTAATGACTTCCCTCAAGTGATACAAGACACCAAATAGCTAAAATCCCCTTCCAAGTGCCCAAGACCTAAGGTAAGGCTATGTTTCAGTTCCTTGACCTCCCTGACACTCACAAAACACTCACTATTTTTTACTAAAACCCTCTAGTTGCATGCATGGTGCATATAAGGGAGCGATTGCAGTATTTTTCTCTGAGTTTTATACATAAGACCGCGGGATTTAAGAAATTTTTTCAAACTAGGATCAATACCTCTGCCCAGAAATTAATGATACTTTTCAGAACCATGAATGATACCAGGAAAAAACCTCCCATAAAAATCTTAGAGAATAACTTGACCTAACCAGGCCTAACCATGACAAAAATTTCGTCAAACACATCATGAACATTAAATGTACATGTCATAATTACATATTTGAACATATACACTTCATACTAATATGAGAATCGTTAAGAAGGTTTGATTCCCTCTCACAATAGATGAATTATCATCTATTAGGTCATATATTCATTAATAATTCATTTACTAATCGAAAAATGATGAGAACCATAACTAAAGTCTTTCATAAAACAATTTTGATAAATAACATATAACTAATAGATTAAAAATGATAGAAGAACCATTGAAATCTCATAATAACAAGCACATTTTCTCATTAAACCCCAATGGAAAGATTATTATTATTCATATGCAAAATCCAACAATGTTAAGTATTTCCATGTGCCACTCAACCATAGATTAGGTTGAGCCAAATATTTATTTCATCGAATCACCCCCGTGCCATATTCTAAGCATGAATGTGGGTCTCACAGCAAAGCCAACTAGGAATTCCTCAGACTTTACTGTGTATCCCGCCATTAATAGTCAAGGGATTGATAGGCCTAAAACCCTCATCTGTACATCCCATATTTACTCTGTATACCACCATTATAGATCAAGGGATTTCTAGGTGAAACATAAACATACACTATAGGATTTACTGCAATGTGTCCATATATCAGTGAAGGGATCACTAAGCCCTAAACAAGCATTGATTCCAATGGATTTATCCACCTAAACCATGAGGAATTTTCCGCTCTCCACCCTCATGCTTTAATAGGTATCACGCCATTTACTAGTCAAGATAATACCATGCCTTTGGGAGTTTTCCTAATACCACCCCACTCAGCTTTCAAACCATCCGGTAATCCATCTCAACTAAGTAAAATAAGGCCATCACACCATGTCTATCTAGAAATGGAAAGGAAAGGTTGAGAAACAGTATCTCACCTCGAAAACCTCATGCCAATGACAACAAGAGAACCAAATACACACATGGATGTACTATGCGTCCCAAAAATAACGAGGAAATCATACATGAAACTCAATGAAGTGATACCATGAGCTTATCATCCCAGGTCAGAACAAGTTGATAGAATCCCATCTCCCATTTTCCTCCCCATGTTTCCACCCAGGGAGGGACATATACCTGCAAGCAATCCCATTGTAGCCACTTGATACAACTCTTCCTTGCTTGATCTTTGCTTCCATTTACTTACTTTTCCTTCCTTTGTCTTCCTTTCTCTAATTCTAGAGTGTTCCAAGAATATTCTGTGTGCGAGAGTATGAGAGATATATAGGATAGAGAGAGAGCTCCCAAATGGAATTGAAAAAATGTTAAACTGACAAAAGTCGTGTATTGGTTCTTAGAAGCATTTTTATTAATTAGGCCTCTATTTCCTTCATTTTCCTCTAAATTTCCTTCAATTTCCTCCTCACATGTAACCTGTGAGCTTTCACCTTCCTCTTCTCTTATTTTCCTTTATTTTCATAAATAAATGCCAAATAATGCCTCTTTTCCTTTTGAATTCGTTTTCCAATTTCCCCTTAGCCATAATAAACCAAATCAACACCCGATAGGATTTTTTTCCCAACATTCTTCTTGGAATACCTGTCCCATGACCTTAGTCTTATTTTTCCTTTACTAACTTTACTACATGAAATTTTAACCTGGGGTTGTTACAGACCCCTCCCCATTAGGGGAACACTGTCCTCAGTGTCCAATGACACCTACAACTAGAAAACCACTGAAATCCAAAACATACTTCCCATGGATATTTATATCTTAGCTCGATGCAGTATTTACAATAAACATATTTCTGAAAAGCGCAACTAACATGAAAAACATGGAAACATAGTAGCCATAGCTCTTATTGGAGATTTATATCATAGTTCAATGTGGAATTTACATCATACATATGTATATATACGTATACCAAATGTAATACTCCTATTTACAACATATATTTAGTGAATAATCCTAAGGTTCAGGTGGAGGTAGGGAATAATTAGGTATGAGCATGTTACTTTTGAAATTAATAAATAATTTTGGATTTAATATTAATGTTTAAACACACAATAATGGAGACCGGGAATTATTATCCATGAGGATGGACTAGAATACCATACTTTCCTTAAACTATCATAAATCCTTGGAGTAAAATTAAACAAATAAATTTTATTAGATGGGAGAAAAGATCTAATAAAATCCTCAATAAAGTGGAAAGTTATTGAGAAGAGGTAGGAATAAAACTGGAGTAAGGAAAATCTAGTTTTAAAAGAAGATTTTGTGGAAAAGATAAAAGAAAATCCTGGGCTATGGGAAACAATATCCCATAATAATGGGACATCGTTATGGAAATAGGCTAAGGGAAAGAAGGCTTAAATAAGCCATTACTAGTATGAAAATGGGGTTGTATACACTAGGTAAAATAGGTCTCTGCTTGGGGGAGAGCTGTGGAATAAGCTCATGGTTGGGAGGAAAATAGTCTTTACAGAGTGGTATGTGATTCTTGTGATTTTTCAATGTGTGTCTCTTACGAATTTTTAATTAAATTAAATTGTTAATGATTTGGAATGAATCTGAATTTATAGATAAATGTTTGGAAAGATTATTATAAATGAGAAACAGGTCTTTTCTAAATTCTATTAGTAATGGAAATCTTATAATTAGTTTTATAAAGTAAGTAAATGTTTAGTTGTGTATTGTGCAGTGTCCATTTTGCTATGTGTATTTGACAGAGTCCCATGTGTAATTAAATATAGTTAAGTCTCTATTCCTGTTACAATTGTTGAAGAAATTCTATTTGATAAATAATCAGAATCTGTAAACCGAGGAAGGGGTCTAAATATAATGTTTATTTATGAGTATAATAATAGAAACCAATTGAAAAGTATTACTAGTATTAATCTAAACTTTGTCAAAAGTAAGACAAAATTAGACATGCTAGTATAAGCAGCTGTAGTGGTACCAAATATCATATTACAGTAGACTAAACTAATTTGATGGAAATTATAGTAAGTAATGTAAAATAGAGAACATTTATATTCTAACGAATAAAACCAAGATATTAAAAAAATGTTTAACTCAGATCGAAAGATATGTATGTTAAATATATGTATACATAAATATCATGATAAACCATCATAGTAGATGAAACATAAAAGTATATGGTCGTTAAACTTCATATACATAAATTATAAATATCAATCCTCTTAAAAGAGATGAGAACATAAATATTACAGGACTCTACCAATTTTGGTATTATACATTGAAACTGAAAATAATATTGTTCAAAGTAGTATGACCTTAATATCAAATTCTAAAAATGCGGAATTAAGTACATGTCATAAAATACTCGATGGTACCGCAACGGACCTGGGAAAGAAGGGATTATTTGTTAGCTAGAATTTGGAAGGGGCCCAAAAAACTGTCAAACCAATTAAATTGATGACAAACTTGCATAAGGTCAGGTAAACATTAGATCAAAAATTAAGAAAACATAAAAGTAATATTTCTGTTGGAATTATATGAATACAGATATATACATAAAAATGGAGAAGTCTATTACCTAATTTTGATATTCTATAACTCTATCCTTCACCTACACATACAATAGGGAATATGTGAGTAAGATGTAAATTAACTAAAATTGTGTAATATTCCCAAATGGGGAAATCAACAATATAAACACAGAGAACGTATTTTTCAGAAATATGTGCTACAAAATTCCATACCATCCCATGGATCCATTATATTATACATTATATGAACCAGATCTAAAAGGATATTAGAAAAAAATCGTGATAGATGAGTTAAACAAGTCTCCCACACCCAGATTAGCCCAAAAACAATGCAACCCCAAACCTACTGCAACACATAAATACTGCAACAAGTGAAAACGTAGTGTAATGAGGGTTTATACTCATAAATTAGAGAGAAAAATAGGTCTGCTTATATATTATTCAATATTGCTCAAAATATGAGATCTAGTCTCCTTTATACAAATCCAAGAGAACCCGAGAAGGATTTATGGAAATACAGCCAATACAAATGGTGATATACAACCCAAATATTGAAGAGTCACTGAAAACTAAAGCACATGAATATAGGAGGTTGAAATAATATATATTTGATCCAGATCCACTCAAAGGTCTCCTCTAATGAAAGTTTAAAACCTTCAATCACAGGAAAACACTCTCAAAGAGCCACAAGATCCCTCACTGAAGCTGCCCTCCAAAAGAACGTAATTATAGACTGAAATCACACTGTAAGTGATGGAAATAGATTGTCCTGATGCCAAATATTTGAAATTTTCTCAAGAACCCTCCAAATTGATCTCCCAAGAGAAGGAATCCTTCCTCCTATGAAAAACTAGCTCAGAAAGTGGGTTTCTCAATCCTCCACTGCAACAACCTGCAACACAACAAAATATTCTATATCAAATGCATTGTAGTGGAAGACTGAAGCTTGGAAAAAATGTCGGATATTTGGAATTATAGATCAGGACTCTTCCAAGAGGTTTGTCAAGGAAAGAGATGGAATTCATAAAGAGGAAAACCTTGTGCTAAACAACACCAACAATCTTAGCTAAAGAGCTGAAGAGAGCAAAAGTCTAAGCAGACATATCAAAATATAATTCATAAGCTAACCTCACATGGATGCCATCCTCTTCCTTATAAAAAATGTGAGCCTTCTCACCTTGGGTCCCACCCATTAGGGTTTCCACCATCACACAACCAATCTCCCTCCAAAACTGCGTTGTCACATCATTAATCCCACTCCTCCATAACAACATTCTTTGATTTGGTCAAATTTTACCTCTTCAACCTGATCCAACACTTTTTACACCTAAGGGTATTCAATTTAGCTTTTATGTAGCTATCTAAACTAATCCACATTCAACTGGATGTCTCTATTGATGATTCACTCCCTAGATTGCATCATTGTTGACTTGGTCAAACTTGACCTTGTCTTCATGCATCTGCTCTTGTTTACAGATGAGGGTGTTTTATCCATCTATGAATATGACCCCTTTTCACATTAAGAGGGATTTTATTGCTGCTAGAAATGTTTATGGGCCTCCCTACCCATTTATTCATCTAACTATAGGTTAAGTGAAAAATTAATATTACAATTAATTGCATGCTAATTTAGGAATATTACAGTCCTCCCCTCCCAAATGTTGATTTTCCTCAAGCAACTGCAAGGATAGAAATAAAGAGCCTCCTCTCCTCCTCCTGTAGAATCCTTATATGATAAAATCCTCCAAGGAACAAGATGTTGTCTCATCAATACATCTCCAAGTTGCGCCTCCCAAGTATGCAAGTTAGCTTTTTTTGACCATCCCAAATAGCTATCAGTATGTAGAAGTAAAAAACCCATGGAGGCAACAACGTGATATCTAGAGGCCTTCTTAAGGCATGAGATCTGAAATATATTGGGATCTATCATCCCCATGTGAATCTCCCATCCCCAATCTATCATCCATACAAAATGAGCCTCCCTCCAAAACGGTAACTCATGAAAAATGTCCTCCACCTTTGGCTCCTGCAATGTAGGTGGGCTAAATAATTGAACCTAGTAGACAAAATAGCCTACCCCACGTTTTCTCTCTCTCCACTTATGATAATTGCAGAGTAGCTGTTGATCTTTGGATGTAGTAATGTCACCCTCAAGTGGCAAGTAGAATACTGGATCTTCAAATATCCTCTCCATAGAATCATGAATCATTGTAGCCCAATCCATCCCATACCAAGAGAATGGTACTTCATCACCATATGGCATCCAAATCAAAAAATTATAAAGGCTAGGTGCAATTTTGGATAGTCCCAATGGTTTTTCCAGTGGATACAGTGCATTCTTCCCAACTGCTATTTTAGAACATCATGTGGCAAGTTGTCTTTCAACAAGTTACTAGCTATGCATGTTTTCTCATCTACTATGAGGTAGTAAATGGCATTATGTATCAGCTGATTATAACAAGAATAACACCAAACTTGGCCAAAGTCGGGTAGAGAAGGGTTATCTCCATCGTAAGTGTTGGTCTAGAATGACCATGAAACCCAAAAATAATCTTGCTCTCTTGTGAAGCAATGCACTGTACATAGATGGTGAGATAATGCAAATTCTCGGTAAAATAATCACTAAGTACATAAATACATTTCTTACCATGCTTAGTGAATAGGCTGAAAATGAGTTCCATGGATGAGTCCTCCCATTAGAATATTCTCATAAAATCCTGCAAGGTGAAGGGATGCATACTCCCCTTGGAACACTCCATCAATAGAAACATACTCCCAAGTGACAGCACTATTGGCCTTAGTGATAAGCCTCTTTTCACTCCATGAATTCCTTCTTTGACATGCCATATGCCAAATTCATCCACGATCATGGTGCTATGTGTGGAAATATCCTTCCTCTGTGGAAGTATCTCCTTATCCCCCAATGTTGAAAGGTAGCCTCTTTTCACTTTTATTGTGCCATCCCTTTCTCCAAAAATATCATGCCAAGTATGGGAAAAATCATGCCCATACTCTCCCAAGAGTAGCCAAAGAAAAAATAACTCTTGCTTCTCCCTCACACCTCCATCATACAAATCATGAGGTGAAGATATGATGATTGACATGAAGAATGTCATATCAACATAATGCACCCAAAATTCTTGCTACCATATGATTCAAGTGTCCTGCCAAGTTTCCTCCACCAACAAACCCTTTGGATAAGGATATGTCACATGATGGCCAAACTCTTCCAAGAGTAGCCAACACAGCCATGCCTCCTGCTGCCTTGTGTCATAAATAGTGTTGATCAACGGTTGTCATTGATGTCAACCCAAGCAGCACCAGGGGCTAACCCAATATTGAATGGGAATTTTTACCTGCCAAATTAATATATTATGGGTCAATAATGCTTTTAATGGTTTCCACTTGTCAAGATGTTTCCGTTGATATATGGCACGCCATGTAATTCTTCACGGTTTGAGAGATATTCATGTTTGAAGTTTGTACCCCCAGTTAGTGGGCTAAAACCCCATGGGGTTGGGGCATGGGTCATTGAAAAGTCACAATTAATATTTTTTATGCTCCTAAAATCCCTCCCACGTTCACTTGTTGAAGCCCCTCTCAACTTAAGCATTCATATAAATTGTGATCTTCATTTCCTCCTTATGCAAGGGATTCAACCATCTAAAACAGGTCATCATGGAATTTTCACTCTAACTTTGTTTCTACGAAGGTTCAAAAGCTGAAATTATTATGAGGCGAAGCCGAAATCCTAAGGAAGCTGCAGTAAAAATTTTAGATCAAGATACACAATATTTTTGGAGATATGATCTGTGGAAGTCATGGTTTTTGCAGGCTCCTGAAATTCATCTCAAAGAAGTGACCTGGTAAAATCATCATAACTCTCTCTCCGAGTATCGCATTGGAATTCCATAAAATCACAGATAGTGCACAATCTATACTTTTCTTCTATCAATTTCGTAGCCAAATGAAGAAAAAGTGACATGTGGCATGTCGTACAAGTGCACTCTTCTCAAACAATGCACTCTTCTCAAACAACATAATTAGGGCATTGTGAGAGATTGGGTATAACTCTCCCCGAGGAACCAAATTGGGTCGACCTATGGCATTGGAAAAGATGATTCAGAGGAATAATGTAGGACCGAAAATTAGATATTTAGGATCTAAAATAACAGAGATACACCAGATTCAATATCGAGCTCCTAGAAGGCAAGAAAAAGCTAGATCATGTGTTGTCAAGGATTGCAAAGGACCAGAATTTCTACGGCATAAAAGAAAAACAAGGTGTGGTAGAGGGTAGCATGATAAGAGCAGCAACCAAGGTCCATAACAGCAGCAAGAAGTTCATCATATGAAGTCTTCAAGTGGGCAGCACTGCATACAATCATTGTAAAGGTATCATTGTACTTAGTCATTGTAAATACATTATTGTACAAATTGTACTAGTGTCTATCTGCCAAGGGTTGAAGAGGCATTGTTGGGAGGTCTAGGATCATCATTAGGTGGTTGTGTCAAAGTTGGGGTTATGGTCTAGTATATCTTCTTCTTCTACATCATTCTATATAATTGTAAAGTGGACCATTTTCCCTAGTACGGGAGTCCATTCTTCTTTTATTCTTCTATAGGGTGGTAGGGTGGTGCTAGGGTGAGTTGTAGCTCATTGGGTGTTGGGGCATCCGTTCAATTGACTACTGAAGAATCTCGGGCATTGGAGCGTCCATCCAGTGGGAGCTGGAGAAGAATGCTTTTCTAGATTCTAGGAAGTTGGAGCTTTATTTTCAATTGGAGTTGAATATTAAAGAATTATTAGAAAAGCATTAGGTGGTTTTTGTCCCGGAGTGGGTTTCCACCTTAAAAACTATGTGCATTTTTGTTCCTCTTTTTTGCTGCTATCATTGTACAAACACTGATAATAATTGAAGATTAACTAATGCTCTAATTGAAAAGAATACTGATTCACCCCCCCTCTCAGTATTTCCAACAATTGGAATCAAAGCTTGGTTCCTTCAATAGCAGTTTAACAGCTGGAAGGAGGTCATGGAGCATACCAAGAATGGTGTACCTCTGTTCAATGAAAATAATTATGCACTCTGGAAAGGAAGAATGGAGGTTTATCTCTTGGCGCAAGGTTACGAAGTATGGGACACTGTTCAAAATGGATTTACATCAACTACGGATGAACAAGGTAAGAAGAATTTGGTAAATGATGCAAAAGCAAAGAATATTATTATCAGTGGACTTATTGAATATGCTTATCATAAGGTGTTGGGTTGTAAAACCACCAAAAATGTATGGGACAAGCTTGAGAATATATATGCAGGTGACTCAAATGTCAAAGAAGAAAAGCTTCAAATATATAGAGCAAAATTTGAGCAACTCAGAATGAAAGAAGATTGCAACATTGCTGCATACTTTCAATACGTTGATGAAATAACCAATACTCTGGAAGGATTGGGAGAGCCAGTTGACGAGAAGACTATTATACGGAAGATTCTTAGAACGTTACCAGGGAGATTCAACCCAAAGGTATCGATCTTAGAATACAGTGCAAATCTGGACAAACTCAGCAAAGAGGAATTACATGGAGTTCTCATAGCATATGAAATGAGACTTGATGAAGAAGAAGGTACTTCGCATCTAGAAACTGCGTTCGTTGCATCTAAGAAAACCAATAAGGATAAACAACCTTCAATTGAAAAGACATGCACCTGCAAGTGTGAAGAAAAGGGAGATGATGAAGAAGGTCTTTCAGATGAAGAATATGCTTACTTCACAAGAAAACTAAAAATTGGTAAGGGACAATTCAAAGGTAAACTTCCATTGATATGTTTCCGTTGTAATGAGGTTGGGCATTTTGCAGCAAAATGTCCAAACAAAAGTAATGGAAACTCAAAAGGAAAGAAAGGCTTTAAGAAATTCAACAAGCAAGGATCTAAAAGGAACTTTCTCTCTAAAGAAGATAGATCATCATCCGATGAAGACAATGACAGTGAAGAAGAAGCCAATGAGAGAGTATTGTTTATGGCCAAGCACAATAAACCCAAGCACAATAAACAAGAGGTATCAAACAATGAAGAAGAAGGATGGACCATAGAATAATTTTATGAGGAAGCAATCAAGCTTATAAAAGATCTCAAGGCGGAGAAGATCCCTTCCAATACTCTTGAAGAACAAGTTCAAGGTCTCAAAATTGAAGTTGAAGAACACAAATGCATTGAAGAGTCACTTCAAAATAAGTTGGAAGAAAGAAACCAAGAAAGGGAAGAATTAGAAGCCGAAGTAGTCTCGCTGCGTGAGGAAGTGAAGAAAGGAAAAACTATCCAAAATTATGCCAATAGCTCAAGGGCATTGAAAGAACTCATCAACAATCAACGATCTTACAACAACAAAAATGGCATCAGTTACAAAGAAGAAGAAGCAGGACCTTCTACAACAAAATACAATGAACCTATGAGATCTGACATGCATGTAGACTTCATTGGACAAGATTCGCAAGAACAACCTTGGAAGAAAATTCCTCGACGAAAATTTCCATCCAGGTACCAACATATTTTTTATGGCTACTATTATTCATGTGGAAAATTTGGTCATAAAGCTGTAGAATGTCACACGTACCCTAGGAACGAATACAATTCTAGGAGATCTGTCAAATATGAACCTCCCAGGGCTCAACGAAACATCAATAGATTTGAACATTTAAGAAATAATATTGAATGTTACAAATGTCGAAACTTTGGACACATAGCCAAAGACTGTAGACTTGAAAATCCTCCAGAAGAATCTTTGAAGCCACAAAATGAACGAACATGGAAGAAGAAGAAGAATGATAATTGTGCTCTTGCTCTCAAGGCTCAAAAGAACAAATATGTGTGGTATGTTGATAGCGGTTGCTCAACGCATATGACTGGAGATAGAAATAAATTTGTATCTCTGAAAGAGAAGAAGGATGGAATCGTGTCCTTTGGAAATGATGGATCTTCAAATGTTATAGGATCAGGTACTGTCACTCTCAGAAGCAAAGATGCTCTAGCCAAGAATGTTCTATTGGTTGAAAACATGAATCACAATCTGCTCGGTGTTGGACAAATGTGTGATCAAGGACACACAATACTATTCAAATCCACGAAATGTGAAATCAGGAAAGGTGTGTATGGTGAAATTGTGGCTATAGCAAGTCGAGCTCCAAATGACATATATGTTCTGGATGAAGCAACTAAAGCATGTCTAATAGCTAAAGAGGATGATACAATAATTGGTAGCAATAATGATTGACTAAGTAAGAAGTTTGCTACAAAGGTGCAAAGTGATTTCAAGATGTCTTTACTTGGTGAGCTGACATACTTCTTAGGGCTTCAAATATCTCAGCAAGAGAAAGGAATATTTATATGTCAAGCCAAGTACATCAAGGAAATGCTCAAGAAATTTAAAATGGAAGATTGCAAACCCATCCTCACTCCAATGGTAACAGGTTGCAAATTGAGCATAGACGACTCATCTAAGGATGTGGATCAAAGGTTGTACAGATCTATGATTAGTAGTCTTCTATATGTAACAGCCTCCCGACCAGATGTTATGCAAGCAGTTGGACAAGTAGAAAGATTCCAAGCAACACCAAAAGAATCACATATTAAATATTCGCCAGCATTGGAATATCTTTGCCAAAAGCTTGAGATTCTCCCAACTTCTCATTAGATTTTCCTTTTTCAGAATATAAAGGGGGAAGGGGGAGCAACAGATTACAGCTTAGTCTACAAAGATGATTTTTCGTCGGGGAGTGGAAGAGGTATACAAGTTCGTTTAATGGTTATGTTTCGTCTGGAGTTACCCTTTTCCACGATGTCAAAGGGGGAATTGTTGTAGATGAGGTGTCATGATGACAGTAGGAGTACTTGTGTTGCCATCAATGCCAAAGGGGGAGATTGTTGATCAGCGGTTGTCATTGATGTCAACCCAAGCAGCACCAGGGGCTAACCCAATATTGAATGGGAATTTTTACCTACCAAAATAATATATTATGGTTCAAGAATGCTTTTGATGGTTTCTACTTGTCGAGATGTTTCCGTTGATATATGGCACGCTATGTAATTCTTCACGGTTTGAGAGATATTCATGTTTGAAGTTTGTACCCACAGTTAGTGGGCTAAAACCCCATGGGGTTGTGGCATGGGTCATTGAAAACTCATAATTAATATTTTTTAAGCTCCTAAAATCTCTCCCAAGTTCACTTGTTGAAGCCCCTCTCAACCTAAGCATTTATATAAATTGTGATCCTCATATCCTCCTCATGCAAGGGATTCACCCATCCGAAACAAAGCCATCGTGGAATTTTTTCTCTAACTTTGTTTCTACAAAGGTTCATGTTGAAATGTTTATGAGGAGAATTTGAAATTCTCGAGGAAGCCGCAAAAATTTCAGATCAAGGTGCGCAATATTTTTGGAGATATGATCTGTGGAAGTCAGGGTTTTTGCAGGCTCCTGAAATTCATCTCAAAGAAGTGACCTTGGTAAATTCGTCATAAATCTCTCTCTGAGTATCGGATTGGAATTCCGTAAAAAGTGGCGGATAGTGCACAGTCTGCAATTTTGTTTCTATCAATTTCAGAGCCAAAGGAAGAACCAGTGACACGTGGCACGCCGTACAAGTGCGCTCTACTGAAACAGTCCATAATTAGGGCATTGTGAGAGATTGGGTATAACTCTCTCTTGAAGAATCCAAATTGGGTCAAACTTGTAGCATTGGAAATATGACTTAGAGGACTACTACAGGATTGAAAATCAGATATTTAGGATCTAAAATAACATATATACACTAGATTCAATATCGAGCTCCTAGAAGGCAAGAAAAATCTAGATCATGTGTTGTCAAGGGTTGCAAAGGACCAGACTTTCTACTGCAGCAAAGCAAAGCAAGGTGCAGCAGAGGGTCACATGACAAGAGAAACAACCAAGGTGCATAACAGAAGCAAGAAGTTCATCATATGAAGTCTTCAAGTGGGCAGCACTGCATACAATCATTGTAAAGGTATCATTATACTTAGTCATTGTAAATACATTATTGTACAAATTGTACTAGTGTCTATCTGCCAAGGGTTGAAGAGGCAGTGTTGGGAGGTCTAGGATCATCATTAGGTGGTTGTATCAAAGTTGGGGTTATGGTCTAGTATATATTCTTCTTCTACATTATTCTATATCATTGTAAAGTGGACCATTTTCCCTGGTACGGGAGTCCATTCTTCTTTTATTCTTCTATAGGGTGGTAGGGTGGTGCTAGGGTGAGTTGTAGCTCATTGGGTGTTGGGGCATCCGTTCAGTTGACTACTAAAGAATATCGGGCATTGGAGCGTCCATCTAGTGGGAGCTAGAGAAGAATGATTTTATAGATTCTAGGAAGTTGGAGCTTTATTTTTAATTGGAGTTGAATATTAAAGAATTATTAGAAAAGCATTAGGTGGTTTTTGTCTCTGAGAGGGTTTCCACCTTAAAAATTGTGTGCATTTGTCTTCCTCTTGTTTGCCGTTATCATCGTTTATTTTCGATAATAATTGAATATTAACTAATTCTCTAATCAAAATGAATACTGATCCACCCCCCCCCCCTTCGAATTTCCAACAATATGCATGTGGCTCACCAACCTCTTGCTCAAAATCCACACCCATTTATCCAAACGTGGGTGTCTCCCACCATGCTCCATATTGGTACCCCTCTAATGGAGAATACAATCGTCCCAATTTAGATTTCTACTTTTTCATTTCATGGGATGTTGAAATGAAACCTCATGGATTTATTCCAGTGAAGACCTCACACCAATGACCATATTGAATCCATAAGGATCCAATTATGCTGGAGGCAAAACCTCCTCATAGGGATATACAATGCTCATCCCAAAAGATCCATCGCAATGATGAAAGACAAGATGTCTCTCATTGATCATCTGCTCATCCAATGTCACACAAGTGTAATGGTCATCAGAATGCTCTAATAATATTTGGGCCCCCAACTCATCATTTTTTCTCAATGACAATGTTTTTGATCCTCTCATTGGTGTATTGGCTGTCTCATGCTCAAGCTCAATGTTGAACATAGAGTTCTACATTGTATTGTCTAGGACAAAGCTCATCCTATCCTCCATAAGGCCACACCCAAACCCCAAGTGTTGTGTGCAGCTCAATAATGACACATTAGGATGATTCTTTATCCCTTCCATGAACAACTCAAGGTTGCACAGTGTCGTGTAAGTTTTCTGCTCCAAATCAGCAATATGTTTTGACCCTCGGTCATGCAAAGGAATATTTCCATAACCCTCCATAAGATGTGCTGAAATAACATAAAGTGGAAACTTATGCATACCTTGGTGAGTATTTCGAACATCCTGTATGGCTACATGGATTCCTTCCTCCAATGTGTTGGCTCCCCAAACTGTTGAGGATGATGGCTGCTCCTCCATAGTTTTGTCAGTGCTGGTATAAGTTTCCTCAAGTGGTGATGAAGGCTCCTCCCCCTCTGATTTTTTCATGTCAAATATTTTGATCACCCTTTGAGTGAAATATATGAAAGCGGTCACTTCTACATGAATCAAGTCGCTGAACCACCAAATGTTTTCTTTACCCTCAAGATGCAGTGTTACAATCTCAACAACCTCTCTTTCTACCACTGGATGTGTTACCGCGCCTACTCATACTCATCGCTGATCAAAATTACTTTTTTTCATTTGCATATTAGGAGTCCCATACCAATAAATTTCACCATTCTGCTAGGTCATGGATTCATTGATGGTAGTGATTTTTCATCAGTTTTCCCTCATGAGGTACTTGCTGATTCTCCTCTCTATGGTCTTTAGTAATGAGTCACTTTCACTCTCAAAATTATATCATTAGGTCATAAGGTTGGTCTCATTTGGTTCTAGGATCTCACCATGGTCAAAATAATGAGTCGAGTGTCAATAAATATCAACAAGGTCATGAGGAAATCAATAAACTCAAAGTCACAACACCTGGAAAGATAAAAGAAATATTTTATTCAGTTTGATGTAATTTTCACCTCAAAACTATGTTTTGAGGTGAAAACATGATATATGCCTTTATTTTCATCATTATGTAATTTTATGTCAGCATATGTAATAAGTCACAATTCAGAAGTTGCTATCTCCACAAAGTCATCACCCTGCCTTTCAGAGAAGTTTTCGATAGCATGCTCAACGTCAAATCATGTTCTATGCAGATTCAACAGAAAAATCCCGTAAAGAGCTTTCCAACAGTATACTACACTCTCAAAACTGATTTCTGGATTGAAATTTATGCCTAAGTGAAGTAAAACGTCCCCATATACCCTTAAACAATCCCTTTTCCCACCTTTCCCTAAATTTTATTTTATTAAAGTTTTATATTTTCTATATAAAATCCCTTTTTAACCTTTACAAAATCGCATTATAAAATCATTTAAACAAATATGCGATTTGTTTATTAACCACTTCCCCTCCATACCATGAAACTTTATAATAAAATCAAAGTTTCATATTATAAATATCCCCCCACCGTTCCAAACCACTTCCCCTCCACACTCCTATAAAACCTTATAATAAAGTTTAAAGATTTTTTATTAAAAAATCCCAATTTATACATAAACCACTTCCCCTCCATGCTTTGAAACTTTATAATAAAATTTTATTATAAAACCTCGTCGGTCTGATGCATCCCCTTCCCTTCCATCGCATCGCAACATTTTATATGTGCGCTCCGATCGGCCTCTCACAAAACCTCCGATGCAATTGTGTTGAGAAATCTTGACTGTATATCTCCGATGGAAACCTGCCCGGTGACATCTCGACCATCAATCTGCCACCCGATCGGATGACCCTTACTTCATCGGCGCTTCCAAAGAGCCTCCCCGATTGACATAACCCCGATTGACGCCCTCCGATTATACCCCCACCGTCGATTTGTTCGTTCAATACAATGGCCTACAAGCCATCGCATCCATCACATCAGTGATTTCATATATCACTCAGCCCAGAGCTTCCGATCTCCGATGTCGATTGGCTTACGGGCCCCACCATATTACCCTCCACCCTTTCATAATTAAAAGGCCCTTTTCTTTGTAAAAATCAAATTTTATTGCATTTCGCTTAACCAAAGGCCTTACCCCTCACTGCCTATTCCCAAACACATTGGGGAAATTCTGTGATATAATACACTTGGCCCCACTCCCGAGCCCAATTCCGATTGCGATTATATCTCCCGGTCTCACCTTGATCCCTTCTCCCATTTTAAGCGAAATTTGGTCCTCCCCCTTTTAAAAAAGCGGAGAGCCATTTTTTGTATGTTGTAAAAGGATTTCTCTGCTATTTTATGGTATTGCCCCATCGGACCTTGCCAAATTGCATCAGAGTTTTTATATATGCCTTCTTCTCATTTCTTCGATCCCGATTACGATTACATCATATATTTTAACAACTCCCTTCCCTTTCCAATCCTAATTGTGATGATACCATCGCGTGCCATGTTTTAATTGCTCCATTGTATATTATATCCCCTCTGCCCATCGATTCCCATTGCGATTATAATATGGACCCCACCTCCTTTCCCTTCATTCCCTCTATTCGAAAAATCGGTTTTCCCTTCACTCAAGGCATATTTTCCCGCTTGGATTTCCGTCCGTAATGTACCTAGGTCTCTCTCTCTCCACTTTATTTGTATATCTGCCATATCTGCACAAAATCATCATATTTTTCAGTCTACAGATAAGCAAAACTACATTCACTCACACCAAAACTGAATCTCCGCCCATACCAACACTGAAACCACCTCCATCTACCAGGTCGCACTTTTTGGCGAAATCCTGGGCTAGGTCAAACTTTTCAGGCCCAAACCCGTGTCCCAGGCACGTTTTTGCCCCAAAAAGTGCGACCCGCCGTAATGATGAAGTAGGAGCAGTTATCGAGATTTAAGACCCTAATCTGAACTTTTAATCCATAAAAAACAAAGAGTAGGATTAGGCCTCTTACCTGCAACTGATGGATCTCGATTCCAACGGTCAGTTTGTCCGCTACAATCACCGCAAGATTTAGGGCCTTCTCTCCTCTCCACATTCACCACATCTACACAAACAAATGAATGTATTTGGAGGGAAAATGCCTTATTAGAAGAAAAACCCTTTCTTTTTCTTTTTCCCGCTACGACCAAACCGTAGCCATGTTTAACACACCGTCTGCACCGTTCAAAAGCTCTCACCGAGCACTCAAATGGGTATCTGTTAGTTTTTCATGTTTTGATACTTCACCAGGACACATTTTTTCCATGAAGGGTCTATTCACCTCTCCTCCAAATCGAATTTCTTCACTTACAACACTTGTACTTGGGGCACCGCTTTGCCTCCTTACTTGTCTTTGTTTGTGTTGATTTTTGTCATGAGATACCCTATTGTACTCATGTTGTTATGGTCCCCCCTTGGACCTTTACTGTGTGGCAGCACCATTGAGTCGCCCTTGTTTAGAGCATCCGAGTTCAGTCATCATCGCAGTCATGGAGTCTATCTCGAGTCCCTTTGTCTCCCACTATAGTCCTCCATCCTTCATTGCTTGATCCCTCTCTCGTGTTGTACATTATGGCCTTCAGTACCATTGTCCCCTACCCCTCCTGATATTATGTTAGTCGCTGCCAAGCCATTCATGCCCTTTATGCTCTAACAAGGGAAGTCGTCCATCTGCTACTCAGTATCCTCCACTTCATCATCATCATTAGTGTCCGTCTGTTAGTCGCTCTACTATTTTCTCTCGCGCCTTAGTTTGGGATCCCTTATTGCCTCACCTATGACAGACCTCCTTCTATCAACATCAGCTCATTTACTCCAGAAGCCAGGTCTAGAGGGCGGTGTACCTTGGTTCGAGCTCCTTTCAGCATGATTATGATCTATATACTTGATGGTCCAGTGATGCAGCAGTAGCTACTGGTGATTCCCGGGTGTGTGTGAGATGTCTCAACCCTCATGAGGGGGTGGCCCTGCAGGTAGCCCCCCACATGCCCGGATGACTTCTTCATTTCAGCCTTTGATGCAGCTCCTTCCATTAGATGATGTCGGCCTCAGCCGCTTGCAGCGCCTTTTCGATTTGCATGTATCAGTCAGATTTTGCGAGCCCTTCCCTGTGTATAGGGGGAATTTACGTTGTATTTGTATCTCATGTACTAAAATATTATTGTATAAGTCCTGACTGTTATCCCAAGCACAACATGTACGTGGGATTCATCATTCTATTTTTCTGGCTCGTATTTATGCCAACATGTACTTTATAGTTCGATTCCTTGTTTACTGGACATACTATTCTTTTGTACTTTGTCTCGGCAGGCATAGGTATGCCTCCCCCGCCACCTTTAACACAGGTACCACTTCATAAACTAGAGACTTGTTGCACCTGTAAGTCTCGTCTCCTCAGGGTCTAGTCCTTTAGCACATTAGACTACCTTACATTTCTCTCTCTAACTTCCCTCTTGATGTCTAGTGATTGAGTTCTTACAACGTACTTCGGTCATACGATTTTCTCCTAACACTCGCACGCTGGGGGGCAATCTGTTACACCATTTTTTGGTCATCTAACCTATTATCATTAGATGGACCCAAGTACACCATGTAAGACCAATTTTACCCTACGTAAAATTACTTTCACTATGTGAAATAACTTAGTAAAACACCTTTATTAAGTTGTTTATGGTCTAAACAGGAAACCCCAAAAGGAAATAATAAACAAATCTATATTTTTTTATATTTCCTGGTCATATTTAACCCAAAACAAGGAAATCAATTAAATAAATCCTTATTTATTTGATTATTTTCTAGGAATAAGTTATTTAAATCCTTATTTAAATAATATTCCTAGTTAAATCTGACTAAATCATTTATAAATAATTAAATAAATCATTATTTATTTAATTATATTCCCACCATTTCCTTAAAATAATAAATAAATCATTTATTTATTTATTATTTATAAATAAAGGAATTGACCCAAATCAAAAATCCTTTTCCCTCCAACAAATATAATAAAATATTCCTAAAGGGTGGTTCTAGAATTTGATTAATAATATTTTATTCATGCACCAAGTTCTAGACCACCCTAATATTTTGTTATAAATAGAAGGGTTTTCCCATTCATTAGTCACCTTTCATTGCATTAGATCACTCTGGATCTATACACTTGGTCACATTTTCCATTTTTGCCTTGTGAGCTCCCATTGAGTTCTATGTTTGTCTGGGTTTTCTACACCAACAAGAGAGAGGAATTTTAGATCTGAAATGTTGAGGACTTTCAAGAACCCATCCCATTGAGGAGAACTGGAAAACACCTTTCTTGTTTTCCTCTCAGGTGCCCCCTTTTAATATAAAAAATTCTTTCAAATACATCGTTCTTGTCTTGTCTATTGGATGCATGGAGCCATATTTTATTTTTACTGCTTAATGTCTTTTATGCTTAGATCTGGATTTGTGCAGCATTATTTGGATCAAATAACTGCAGACTTAAAGATATTGGCAGTCATACTTGATGTTAGGGCTATTTGTTATGCGTAGCTAAAGTGGTCTTTTACGACGAAAGATTCATACTAACAATTGGCGACTCCACACGGGTTTTCTTTTGCGACTGCTGTCGTTTTATATATTCCTGCATATCTAACTATTTCAAACCCTAGGGTTTCTCTTCAGTTTCCTGTTTTTCCTATTTTTATGGTGCTTTTCACCTCTAAAACCCTCAAACATTAAAATTTTTAACTTCCATGTGTTTCTGTCCCTATTGCGCAGGTGACAGACATCAGCCACAACTGAGATGACAATTTTTTCTGAAATCTGCCGCCGAGAGACCCGGATCTGCAGGTCGCACTTATCGGCCCAAAAAATGCGACCTGGACCTGAGGACGCACTTTTCTGCCCCAAACCTGCGACCTGGACTGAAAACAGGTCAGAACCTGCGACCTGCACTTTTTTCTGCAATTTTCCAACAATTTTTCTGGGTTTGTCTGAAGCTTCTGTCAGGGTTTTCCAACCTCCGTCTCTGCCCGTTTAGACTTGTTTCTAATTTTTTTCACTCAAATAAGTGGGAATATTGCCCCTTAGGGCTTTAGTACCCTCCACTTTTGGTGGGCGAGTTTTAGTTGTTTCAGACGTCTGAATTTCCAGATTTTCAACCTTCTTCTTTTCAGATCTGATACCTCCTTTTCAGATCCCTTTAGATCAACTCTTATCCCTTTCAAATCACCTCATATAGTTTGTTTGGGTTTACCTCTAGGGCCACCTCTTCGTCCCTCCTCCCTTTAGCTGATTTCCCCTTTTGTTACAGCAACCTTGCCTCTGCCTCTTTGTTGTTCTCTGCACCTCCTTCCAGCAAATTTATCCTTTAGATCCCTGTCCCTCCCGACCTTAGATCTATCGGCCTCTTTTTCTTGTGTCTTGACTAGATTTTTTCCCTCTTTTTAGATTATTTTTGAGAGACCCGCCTTCTTGGGTTAGATCGATGCATTGTTAGCTGTTAATTTTCTGTTATTTCAGCATTATATACTGTTATTTTCATATTTATTTTCAGTTACGAAGCACACTTTTTCTTTTACTCTCAAAACGTCTGGGTTTAAAAAATTAAAATCAACACATGCCACACACCGACCCTAAGTGAAGAAGCGCCTAGTTAACACCGCCTGGAAAAGACTTTAAAATCAATTGACACTGCACCTCTCTACCCTTGACCTCACTTGATTTTGTCCCTCCCTGCCCTTGTCGTTTTTTCTTCTTCCCGTCATCATTATGCCCCCATGGTGCTTATCCCGCAGACTTCTTGGCCTTCACCCTCAGTTTTCGGTTGGTCGACTTCCTCCTTCCCGTCGTCATCGAGTAAGTCCTCCCCCGAGTCCGCACTCTGACTCTTCTTCTGATTGTTCGGGTTCTCCCCCTACTCCTGGTTCTCCCCCTGTTACCTTCACCATATCTAGTTTAGGGCCTAGCGCTAGCGGCAACCCCAGTTCTACTGCTGGGTCTGTTTCCAGCGAAACCACTACGGGACCTGCCTCGACTACCCCGTTGCTCCCTTATATGGCCGGTCTCAGTCTCCCCGACTTCAATCAGCTGATCAATGATCCTATCCGCCACGATGTTAGTTGGCCTACTATGCCAACCAAGCTCCCCTCCGACATTCCCAAGTTCGAAGGCCTTGCTAGTGAAGATCCCTCCAACCATATCCGATCTTTCCATATGTGGTGTTCATCCAATTCCATCACTGACGACTCCATTCTTCTTAGATTGTTCCAACGCACGCTTACTGGCGAAGCTTCTAAATGGTATGTTGATCGGGCCACCTCCTCCCATACCACTTTTGTGACCATTTCCCAAGCCTTTTTATCTTATTTCCAGCTACCTCTCCGATACGACACTGGTACCGATCTTTTAACTTCTTTCCGTCAATCCTCTTCGACCCGCCTTTCCGCTCATGTCCAGGAATGGCGTCGAAGAAGAAGCTTATGTCGCGCTCCTCCCTTTGAAGATCGGGTTTATATGGACTGGTTCCTTCGCTCTCTCTTACCTCCCATTGGCAAGGATGTCGCCTCCCATTTACCTCAAACCGAAGAAGCCACCCTCCAAATAGCCTTGAAATATGACCTTATCTATGCTCAATCTGGTTATGTTTATATCGTCCTTCTTGACCTCCCCAAACCCGGTGGCGCTAACGCCCCGGGGGCATCTCACTCTACCGACGGTATCATTGGAGCTCTTTCACATACCGCTGCTCAACCTCTTATGGGCTATGGTTTCCCTCCAGTAGGGGCCAGCACCTCCAGCACTTTCCCCCCTCCAAGTAGCATGTATCTAGGATACGACATGCCTCCTCCTTTTTCCCACCCTGCTGCTTACCTCAATGTTGCCCACCCTAACCCTTATCCTTACCCACAGTCGGGTGTCCCAACTCCTCCAACATTTGGACCTCTCCCTCCCTTACCTCCTCAACCCCTGCAGCCACACTTACTTCCCCCTCCAGGGCAAGTCTTTGCACAGCAGGGCACAACTAATTCTCTTCCTTCTCAAAGAAAGAGGAAAGGCAATCAATTTGCCTCTGGTAATCATGGACCCAATCCTCCAAGTATTGATTCTCACACCGCTAACCAGCCACAGGGCTCCCAGCCCAAGCCGGACAGGCCTCTTCGCACCAATAAGCCCTGTTCGTGTTGCAGTTTTTATGGTCATTACACTTATGATTGTCCCCTATTACCACAGATGCGGCAGATGTGGGAGTCTCAGGCCACCATATGGGAACAACATTCTTCCCCTATTGTCCCTTCCAATACGGATACTTCTCAACCCGTTGTGTTTACCAATCCTTTCCCTCAACAAGGATTCGTGGCTACTCAACCACCTCATGCCTCGGTAACCACTCAACCTTCCCCTTATGATTCCTCCGATTACCATATTCTCATGATGGCCTCTGACCAACCTCTCACCGTCGACCTTAACCTTCAAACTCAATCTCGTCAGTACTCGACGTCTCCCGCTCCGTCTGTCTCCGAGTCCCCATCTTTAGGTCCTACAGAGCCTCTGTTGACACCTAATGGTCCCTTGCAAATCCCTCCGCCCAAAGCTGAGGTTCATACCAAGATTCCTAAGGGCCCATTACGTCGAAATGCTACCCCTGGTCAGGCTACCCATTCATATAGCATAGTAGATGATCTGGCACAATATCCTGCTGCCATTTCAACACTGGAACTCCTCTAGTCGTGTCCTTCTCAAAAGAAGGCTCTACTATCTGTCGTGGGTGATGTAGATCCTGTTGATGACCAATTGATTGTTTTCGACGCCCGTCAATCAGACCATCCCCCCCTTCCTTCTTCTGTTGCTTTCCAAATCCCAATCAAAATTCGAAATGCCAACGTCGCTCGATGTATTATTGATGAGGGGGCATCTACTTGTGTGATGTCTGCTTCAATTTGGAAACAACTTGGATCTCCTAAGCTGGCCCCTTCCACAATCTACGTGGTCTCTTAGCCGATGCCCTCTCCCATCGCATCCTCCATCTGCACGTTCGTTTAGATTCCATGCTTCTTGTCTTCCAACTCAATGGCGTCTATCGTGTGCATAATCCTATCCTGTTTAGACAATATTTATGAGTGAAACTTTTGATACGTGACTTTAGATTCATTACTTTCATCCATGTACCTAGAAGCCAAAATCACTACGTAGATAGAATTGCAAATCATGTTCTAGACTGGCATTTATCACGCACAAGACAATAACATTTCACACCATCAACACAATGCATATACATAATATATATCATATAACATGTTTTTTAGAGTCCATCTACTCTAAAACATATGACATGCCCATAGCATGTTACAAAAAAAAAACTACAAAACTGGGGGGCACCACCTACCCTACATCTAATCACTCTTTGGAGGATCCCGAGCCAATGGCTCTGCTCCCGTAGCTCGTAGATCACGCACAGTCTGACCATCCATCACCATGCATCACATGATACCTCGCCATTCCTAGGGTAGCCCAATACATAGCTCTTTGTATTGGTCATCTAAATCCTTCCAACCACACTCCGACGCACTGATCAACAGCCCCTCACATCTATGATGAATGTCCTCCAACAGAGTGGCCATATTCTCATTCTGTGCCGTTCTTGATCCACTTGCACCTGTAGCTCCAGCTGCTGCAGGTCGTCCCATATATCTGGTCGGTTTTACCGGAGCTATATCTGCATTCAAAAAAGTATAAGGATCAATACCATGAATACTATTCACAAAATTTATAGTGCACATAACAGATTACTTACTTGTCACTTACCATCGGGCCCCCATACTCGACCAGGCAGAAGTGGCAAGTCCAGATCTCCCCAATAACTCATCCCACTATAGGGATAGTCTTCTATGTACAATGGCATCTGATCCCAATGGGCGAAGAACTCTGGTCGGAACACCCGTCTGATCGCCCCTCCTCCCCCTCTACACAGTAGCCGTCCCCACCAACACATATGGGGCTCTCTCGGACCCCCATCCGGTAGCTGTACACGAAGTCGTAAGGTCGGGATCTTCTCAAAAAAGAAGGAGCACAATACAGTCCCATAAGCACAATCATGATTCACTTGCCGCTTACATAGCGACAACTGTCGTTTCACCGACACCAACATCATCTGGGCCCACCCATAGTAGGTCCCACTCAACACACTCTCTACAATCATCATCTACCCTCTAGTGATGTGATGGAATGCATGGCTGCCCAAGATCCGCAACACTGCTGCTGCCACTGCCCAGGTCTCCAACCTCTCTAGATCCCAAATTGATATACGAGTCCCTTTGACTCGGAAACCTAGTCGACAATGTCGCTCAACGAACTCCATGATGTTACGCCCCGCGGTAACAATGGCTGTGTATTTCCCACCATCTCTAATGGTAGGAGACCAGTCAGGAAATACAGATCCTGGACTGTCAGCTCAATCCTGTGCCCTTGCACTATAAAAACCTCATGATCTGGATCCCAATAACTGATAATCCGGGCCAACAAGGGCTCCCCAGCCCTCATCAAAGGGTTCTCCACAAATTTCAGAACCCCAAACCTAGCCAATGCACGATGGACACCCTGATCCGCTTGGATTTCCGTCCGTAATGTACCTAGGTCTCTCTCTCTCCACTTGATTCGTATATCTGCCATATCTGCACAAAACCATCATCTTTGTCAGTCTACAGATAAGAAAAACTACATTCACTCACACCAAAACTGAATCTCAGCCCATACCAGCACTGAAACCACCTCCATCTAACAGGTCGCACTTTTTGGCCAAATCCTGGGCCAAGTCACACTTTTCAGGCCCAACCTGCGTCCCAGGTCGCAGTTTTTGCCCCAAAAAGTGCGACCCGGCCATAATGATGAAGTAGGAGCAGTTACTAAGATTTAAGACCCTAATTTTAACTTTGAATCCATAAAAAAAAAAGAGTAGGATTAGGCCTCTTACCTGCAACTGACGGATCACGATTCCAACGGTCAGTTTGTCCGCTATGATCACTGCAAGATTTAGGGCCTTCTCTCCTCTCCACATTCACCATAGCTACACAAGCAAATGAATGATTTTGGAGGGAAAATTCCTTATTAGAAGAAAAACCCCTGTTTTTTCTTTCGCCCGCTGCGACCAAACCGTAGCCCCATTTAACACACCGTCTGCACCATTGGAAATTTCTCACCGAGAACTCAAATGGGTATCTGTTATTTTTTCATGTTTTGATACTTCACCAGGACACATTTTGTCCACGAAGGGTCTCTTCATCTCTCCTTCCAATCGGAATTCTTCACTCACAATGCTTGTACTTGGGGCACCACTTTACTCCCTTACTTGGCTTTGTTCATGTTGATTTTCGTCATGAGACACCCTATTTTACTCATGTTTTTATGGTCCCCCATTAGACCTTTACTGTGTGGCAACACCATCGAGTCGCCCTTGTTTAGAGCATCAGAGTTGAGTCATCATCCGTCATGGAGTCTATCTCGAGTCCCTTTGTATCCCGCTATAGTCATCCATCCTTAATCGCTTGGTCCCTCTCTCGTGTTGCACATTATGGCCTTCAGTACCATTGTCACCTATCTTCCTTGATATTGTGTCAGTTGCTGCCAAGCCATTCATGCCCCTTATGCTCTAACAAGGGAAGTCGTCCATCAGCTACTCAGTATCCTTCCTTTCATCATCATCATTAGTGTCCGTCTATCAGTCACTCTACTATTTTCTCTCGCACCTTAGTTGGGGATCCCTTATTGCCTCCCCTATGGCGGACCTCCTTCTGTCGACATCAGATCATTTACTCCAGAAGCCAGGACTAGAGGGCGGTGTACCTTGGTTCGAGCTCCTTTCAGCCTGATCGTGATCCATATACTTGATAGTCCAGTGATGCAGCAACAGCTATTGGTGATTCCCAGGTGTGTGTGAGATGTCTCAACCCTCATGAGGGGGTGGCCCTGCAGGTAGCCCCCCACATGCCCGGATGCCTTCTTCATTTCAGCCCTTGATGTAGCTCCTTACATTTGATGACGACAGCCTCAGCCACTTGCAGCGCCTTTTCGATTTGCATGTATCAGTCAGATCTTGCGAGCCCTTCCCCGTGTATAGGGGGAATTTGGGTTGTATTTGTATCTCATGTACTAAAATATTATTGTATAAGTCCTGGCTGTTATTCCAGGCATAGCATGTATGTGGGATTCATCATTCTATTTTTCTGGCTCGTATTTATGCCAGCATGTACTTTATAGTTCGGTTCCTTGTTTACTGGACATACTATTCTTTTGTACTTTGTCTCGGCGGGCATAGGTATGCCTCCCCCTCCGCCTTTCGCACAGGTACCACTTCATAAACTAGAGACTTGTTGCACCTGTAAGTATCGTCTCCTCAGGGTCTAGTCCTTTAGCACATTCGACTACCTTACATTTCTCTCTCTGACTTCCCTCTTGATGTCTAGTGATTGAGTTCTTACAATGTACTTCGGTCATACGATTTTCTCCTAACACTCGTACGTTGGGGGGCAATCTGTTACACCATTTTTTGGTCATCTAACCTATTATCATTAGAGATGTGAACCAAAATTTACCATGTAAGACCACTATTTACCCTAGTAAAAATTTCTTTCACTATGTGAAATAACTTAGTAAAACACCTTTATTAAGTTGTTTATGGTCTGTGAGGAAACCCCAAAAGGAAATAATAAAAAAATCTATATTTGTTTATAATTTTACGAAGTCGTATTTAATAACCCAAAACATAGAATCAATTAAATAAATCCTTATTTATTTGATTATTTCTTTTAGGAATAAGTTATTTAAATCCTATTTAAATAATATTCCTAGTTAAATTTGACTAAATCATTTATAAATAATTAAATAAATAATTATTTATTTAATTATATTCCCCATATTTCCTTAAAATAGTAAATAAATCATTTATTTATTTATTATTTATAAATAAAGGAATTGACCCAAGTCAAAAATCCTTTTCCCTCCAACAAATATAATAAAATATTCCTAAAAGGTGATTCTAGAAAATGATTAATAATATTTTATTCATGCACCAAATTCTAGATTGCCCTAATAATTTGTCATAAATAGAAGGGTTTTCCCCATTCATGAGTCACCTCTCATTGCATTAGATCACTCTGGATCTATACACTTGGTCACATTTTTCCATTTTTTCCTTGTGAGCTCCCATTGAGTTCTATGTTTGTCTGGGTTTTCTACACCAACAAGAGAGAGGAATTTTAGATCTAAAATGCTGAGGAATTTCAAGAACCCATCCCATTGAGGAGAATCGGAAAACACCTTCCTTGTTTTCCTCTCAGGTGCCCCCTTTTTAATATAAAGAAAAATTCTTTCAAATACATCATTTTTGTCTTGTCTATTGGATGCATGGAGCCATATTCTATTTTTACTGCTTAATGTCTTTTATGCTTAGATCTGGATTTGTGCAGCATTATTTGGATCACCTAACTGCATATTTAAAGATATTGGCAGCCATAATTGATGTTGAGGGTATTTTTTATGCGTAGCTAAAGTGATCTTTTTCTGGTGAAAGATTCATACTAACAATGACCCTAGCCTGACCAACATGACCTCAAACCACTCAAAATTTGACAACTCATCAATTTGCAGAGATCGTTGCAGGAAAACAAAAATCCGTAGCGAATTCAGTTTAACAGGTGTTAGATTCGCTGTGAAATTATTAGGTGATTTCGCAGCGAAATCTATTAAATTTGCACTAAATGTGCTGCGAAATCAGGAAAACTCTGATAAGTGGCCATATTTGACAATTTGATTGATTTGAGTATCAAATTAGAATTTTTCCCTTTGACATGACTTAAATACATCCCCTAACAACTTATGGTAACCTAAAAACTCACATCATATCATAAAAATTATATTTTCATGATTTTTATTAGACCCCTAACCATCCTACTTGCAAACTTGACATGTTCAACCAACTGAAAGGTTATGGATGAAAAAAAATTCTACAACAACAAAGCAGGTGGATAAGGGCAAAGAAAAGGTGATTGAGTCAGTCAGTCATGATGAGGAGGATCTTCATGAAACAAAACAAGAATTTCAGTGTGTTGACCTAGATGAGGATGAAAATGACAAAATCACTAATGTAGCCATCAAAGGAAAGGATGTCAAGATTAAGGAGCTCCAAACTAATCTTGACAGGGCCAAATATGTTATAAAATTCCTTGAGCAAGAGAATGAGCAATTGAAAACTAAATAGGTCATTCATGAGGTCAAGTATGTCACTGCTCAAAGGGAGGCTGAAAAGGTCAAATCCATGCTAAATGAAACACTTGAAAAGTATGGCTTAGTTGATGAACATTAGGAAAAAGTACCAAGACAGAGACCTAGAACTAGAGGGTTGAAAAGAGCTCTAGCTATAGAAAGACAAAGGGAAGTTGAGCTTGCTGCTCAGCTAACCATAAATGAGTAGCTTGTTATAGTGATCAGTGAAAACAGGGAGCCATGGCTTGATAGAGCCAATCAACACTTGGAGAAGCTGCTAGTAAAGGCTAACAAAGACAATAACCTATTGAGGAAAGTCAAACACTATGCCCTAAAGGAGAAAATTGCAATGGCCAAGCTCAAAAGAGCCAATGCAAAGATTGAATATTTGACCATGGAGGAGAAGAAGAAATCGAACATACTTGCTGAGTCTTCCCTCCAAGCCTAGACACATCATCATTAGCTATTCTACCAATTTTGAGGCATTTTCAAACTTTTTTGCAAAATCTAGAATTTTCTGAGTTTTTTTTATAGTCATCTAGCATAAATTTGGTCATTTGCGCAGTGCCATAGGCGCTACGCAAATGATTGGGGAACTTTTTGAGGGAAATAAAGCTACCATTGGATTCCTAAAGACTAATGCATTTCAGAAAACCATGTTTCAAGTCTTGGTTTGCAGTTTTGACAGGTGAAAAGGTAAAAAAAACCACCTAAAAATGACCTTTCTACCCCTGTTTTGACCTAGGCCACTTTGTTGTCTTGAGTACTTCTATATTATGCACTGTTGTATATATATTGATCTCCAACATAATAAAATGGTTCACCTATTCTGTCTGTATATGTGTTGACCATAGCTTATGTGTACATAATCTGTTGTTTCAAATATTGTGTTTGTTTATTACTACATTCTGCCTTTAGGGATATTACAGTGGTATCAAAGCATGATCTTTGGCTCAGCTTGTGGAAATTTTTGAAAACATATGAAAAGCAGATAGTAGAGATCTGTAAATAATGGAGGGATTAAGTTTTGCTACATCTCCCTTTATAACTATGAAGGATATCTCCAAGGAGATCAATGAAATGAAGAGGGAAAGGCAAAGAGAAACCTAAATAAGATTTCAGAATGAAGAAGGTCCTAGTACTTCTTATCAGCAACAAAGAAGACTGGAGAAGCATAAATCTCCTCAAAGATCTACTATGCCCACTTTCTTTGAAGAGGAAAGTGAATGCTATAGAGGTAGAAAAAATTCAGAGCCTGAAACTCATGAGACTCTAAGTCTATATCTTGAAGAGTACAAAGCAAAGTCTAGAGCATTCAAGGAGAATCTAACTCTCCAACAGTTTTTCCAACTCAAGGAAGACTGGAGATCCTACAACAGTAATATAAGGAAGAGGCACAATAGATTCTATTTGCCTACATTTGATGGATCTTCATCAAGCACTGCAAAGGCTTGGAGGAAGGAGTTATATGCATTCTTCAGGCTACATCCTATAGCTGAGAAAGAGACTATTCAGATTGCGGCTCTTCACCTTCAAGCTGAGGCAAATGAATGGTAGTTTGGTCACATGGAGCATGCAAAGGTGACTAAATATTTAGAATTATTTCAAAGGATAAGGAAGAAGTTTGATAGAAGAAAACCAGAGACATTTCTCAAAGAGACATTCCCTAAGAAGTCAAAGGAGGATGTCAGTTTGGAAAAAGGGTCACTACATTCACCACCAGCTAGAGAAGTACTTAAATCAGGAGAAGAGGCACTTGCATCTTTGCAAGGTAGTCTTAAGCTCTTGACATATAGAGCCCCATGCATGATTCAGGAGATGCATGAGGAAGAGGAGGCAGATTCCAGCGCTAGTACATTGACATAAGAGCAACCATCACTCTTACCAGCAGTTGAAGATATCATTGCACCAGATGAAGGAACTCTTGTAGTCTTGCAAGATGTTCCCAAAAATTAGTTGGTCCAAGGTTTGCAATCATGTCCATCCCATATTTTTTCAGTATATCGACATGCCATCAGGGCCATTACATAACCAAGGATTAGAGAAACATGCTGATTTGAAGCAGCGACCTATCACTGTGCAGAGGAACCTTGATCTAATCAAGGAAAATATGAAAAGCTATCCCAGTTTGTCATTATTGAGCTACACTCAAACCTTTGAGTTGAAGTGTGGACTTTCAAAAGATTGGATGAGGATGATCCTATGTACAATGTCTGACTATGAGTTTAGCATTGTGCCTTGCCATGATACAACAGATATAATGCTGTCAATAAGTAGCAATGATGAGAAGAGGACCCATTCATTGTTGTATCATTCCAATGGAAGCTTCATTCATGAAGAATTGGAGAGTCAGATGATAGATGGTAGAAATATTGAGATGGGAAATCTTTTCCCTTTTCAATTTGACACTTTCTCAATGAGAATCCCACATCTCAAATAAAAAATTCTACCTACGGAATATTTAGAACCTTATGGGTTTTGGAGGGCCAATGATGAAAGGATCTCATGGAAGGTGCAATTCAACATATCATCGAGTGCAAATTTCTTCAAAAACTTGAGGAGGTTGGTGTCCTGCAATGGGAGGATACCAATTTTATGCAGAATGAGATCCATCATCCACATTGGGATGAATGGTTGTTGATGTGGAGCAAGGGGTTGCAAATCCACTTGCAGAACTATGAGACAGGCCAACAAGAAGCTTGGTTGCAGTGGTTTCTCTTGGGTGAGTATGGTTATTACCCAAAATCACATATTTTCATGATCCATGCCTTGCACAACACTGATGTAATGAAGGAGGAGGCATGGCTATGCTGGCTGCTATTGGGTGAGTATGCTTACTACCCAATGGTTCATATTTTCTTGAATCATGCCTTACATATTAATGACAGAATGCAACAAAAGAAGGCATGTTTACTTTGGTTTTTGTTGAGAGAGTTTGGCCATCACATGACATCTCCCATGTTTATACACTCTCATGATGTGTAATGATGGAGTTTGTTTGTATTGGACTGATATGACATTCCACATGTCAATCATTATGTTTTTGCTCCATGATTCACATGATGATGTGAAGAGGCAGCAAGAGATCTTGTTGCTATGGTTACTCTTGGGAGAGTTTGGCTTCAAATACTCCCCTACTTTGCATGATAATGTTGGAGGATGGCAGAAAGTAAATTTCCTTTGATGACTCTTGTTGGGAGAGTATGGAAACCATACTTGGTATGATGATGATGTGTTGGGGCAGCAAGATGCTTTGCTGCATTGGCTTCTCTTGAGAGAATATGGCCAACCCACTTGGTATGATGATGGTATGGTGTGGCAGCAAGAAGCTTTGCTGCAATGGCGACTATTGGGAGAATATGTTTTGAGATCTTCTATGTCTACCCATATGTATCTACTTCTTATTTTGAACAATGTTGGGATGATTCTTGGATCCAACAAGGCCAACAGGGCTAAAGATGAAAGCATGGAGAGACATAGTCTACTTTATGAAGCATGGGATGGAGAAATGTTTTGTGATTTGGGGCTTTCCTCTTGGGGAATGAACCACTTGTTTTCATGCATATCATGTATTGATGAGGATGTTGGACATCATATGGTTGTCACTTGGTACTTCATTGAATATGAGGGACATCTAACTACACAGTTGGAGGTCACTATAGACATTCTAGAGAGGAAAATTTGGATATGGGCATACAAACATATTGCAACAAATGGGGAGGATTTTTCTGTGAGGATGCCATTTGGAAGGAAATAGATTACTGGAGCATCTATTTTTGCAGTTGCTTGAGGACAAGCAACATTTTGGCAGGGAGGACTATAATATTCCAAATTTTACATCTGTTTATTGGAATATTAGAGTTCTTACTTATTTTGCTTAACTAAGTAAATAAATGGGTGGAGGGACCCATAACCCCTTAAGATGAATAAATCCACTCCTAAAAGTGTGAACATGGTTAACTAGTTGTTAGAGCTACATCATGGAATAGTGATGAAGCTTATTAATGAATTAAGAGTGGAGATAAAATATCGTTAATAATAAGAACATGGAGAGATGAAGGAGTCAAATAAGATCTAGGAGGACTCAAAGTAATATCATAGAGTAATAAATGATGAGATGGTGGAGGAAGTGGTGCATTAGTGCACACATGATGGAGAGGATGAACATTAAATGCAGAGATCATGGAGATCACGGAGAGACAACACAGTTAACATGGAGACCTATGTCCACATGTGCTGTCCAGTTATGAGGTGGGCCAAGGCATGGGAAGGCTCACAATATATATAATGAAGATTAAGGCAACATTGGAGGCAAGCTTTGTATTATTTATTTTTTATCTGTTTAGATCTAGATTTTTCATGTGACATTTCTATGAACGCTTATGCTATTTAGCTAAGTATGTAGTGTTTATCACAGGGTGTTTCCGATCGGAAATCCAACCCTTACCCATGGGGGACTTCGAGTGCCTACTCTGGGAAGGTTATTTTGAGCTGCCATTCATCATCCGACATTGGTGCCACATTGTTCCTAATTCATGAAACCCATACATATTTAGAAATAACACATTTTTGCATCAAGGTCTGAGAGGAGGAGGTTTTCCTTTAGTATTTCAGCTGAGGAACCAATGGAGGGTTCATCCTTTCACTTTGTGCTTCATGATCCGCCTTCCAGAAATTCAGATCTGTATCAAGCATTAGGCCAAACATATCACACCTCCATGCAGTAGCAGTCACTTCCAGGATTGCACAATCCATTCTTGTAGATCCATTGGAGGAGCCAAGTTTCCAGTACTTCAGCTGGAAATCCTATGAGGGATCTTCCCCTCACTTTGTACTCATCATTTCCATCATCCTTGAGCTGAATAGACATATTTTGCAGCAGGAATCAGCCTATCCCTCCCATACAGTGCAGTTTTTCAAGCTATTAAGTATTCAACAACAACATTCAGTGGAGGAGGAGGAAGAAGCTAGATCTCCAGCTTCTAGCTTGGAGATCTGAAGGAAGGATCAACCCTCAAATCATATATATGATATATAACATTGAAGCCATCTATTCTTCAAATCTAGCTTCAAATTTGCATGACCCAACAATCAAGGGATCAAACCCTAGGGAGGTGAATTTATGATCTTCTTAGATCTGGATTTCCTTTCTAGGTTATCTTGGGTTTCCATCATAGTGCCCAAATCTGCAATCTTGGCATCATTAGAGCTCCAGAGCACTATAGATCTGCATTTTCCTTTCATCCATCAATTGTAAAGTCATCATCATCTGAAGGGAAAATGCAGTATTAAGCTTCTAGCAGCTCCAGTTATGAAGTACTTTCTTTGGCATGTTTTCAGGGTCATTCTAGGCCACTTTGTTGCCTTGAGCGCTTCTATCTTATGCACTATTGTATCTATATTCATCTCCAACATAATAAAATTGCTCACCTATTCTGTATATATATGTGTTGATCATAAGTTATGTGTACATAATCTATTGTTTCAAACATTGTGTTTATTTATTACTGCATTCTCCCCTTTGGGATATTACAAAATCCCTATCCTAAATATCATTATACTATTACTCCCTATTCCCTACCCCATTTCATACATCCCTAGCAACATCTCCCTCATTTTTGCTTTCCCATTCCCCTTTCCTAAAAACATATTTCACACCATCCACTTCCCTAGGGTTTTGACAAAATCACCATGTCACAAGAGGAAGAAAACACATCATTCTGTGAAGGAGAGGAAACAAAGTTGAGGAGGCCACATAAAGGAGGAAGATTACTCATAATTGAACCTATCAGTACTAGGGAACTCTTAGATTCTCCATTGACTGTGACATGCTTCAAACATGTTGGATGTTATGATTTTTGTGAGAAAATTTAGGGGGTCCAACACCATCCCATGCTGACCAGACTTTTCATATCAACACTCCATGACAACCAAGTTACTTTAGATGGTGTCACTTTTACTCTATCAACTTCTATTACTTCAACTGCCACCAGGATCCCAAATGTTGGGGAGAAGTGGTTCAAGAAAGGTAATTTGAATAAACATGAATTTGACTTTTTATTAAAACCAAGACACCAAAATCAGACAAAGAGGTTCTTTCCTTTTTCTCACCTCCTAGACAGGTATGCACCAATGACGAAGATAATCATGAAATAATTTTCATGTGAAGGTGTATTTTCAAGGCTTTATTCCTATCACATCCGACTCTTAATGCATTTAACTAGGGTAAGGATGCGTAACATACCCTACTACCTTTTCCGGAGCATAGAGAAGATGGCATACATTTCTTAGAAAAAGGAGTATGAACAGCAAATGAGAAGTCTATTTCATCATTTCCTCATTAAAATCATATTCCTCCACCATCTCAATCAACTAAACATTGCATGGAGTACCTTCATAGCCAATGATATTTTCAAAGAGCCATATACTCAGCATGCATAAAATGTCCATTCATCATCCCAGTCATCCACTTCCATCCCTCCATCTCAGCCCATAGCACATTCATCATCATCAGATCAGTCCCCTTCACCTCCTTCATCTCCATCTCATCATGACATTGGGTCACCTAGCAGGATTGAGGACATTGAGCCTAAGTCGGCTAACATGGTTGAGGTTGATTCATTGCCAAAAACCTACCAGAGAGGCCACATGCATGTGTTTTCTCCACATAGAGTGGAAGGGGCCATGCCTTCTACAACAACAAAGCAAGTGGATAAGGGAAAATAAAAGGTGATTGAGGCAGTCAGTCATGATGAGGAGGATATTCATGAAATAGAACAATAATTTCAGCTTGTTGACCTACATGAGGATGAAAATGAAAAAATCACTAATGCAACCATCAAAGGAAAGGATGTCAATATTAAGGAGCTCCAAACTAATCTTGACAAGACCAAATATTTTATAAACTTCCTTGAGCAGGAGAATGAGCAATTGAAAACTAAACAGGTCATTGGTGAGGTCAAGTATGTCACTGCTCAAAGGGAGGCTGAAAAGGTCAAAGCCATGCTAGATGAAACACTTGAAAAGTATGGATTACTTGATGAACATGAGGAACAAGTATCAAGACGGAGACCTATGACTAGAGGGATGAAAAGAGCTGTAGCTCTAGAAAGACAAAGGGAATTTGAGCTTGGTGATCAACTAAACCTAAATGGGCAGCTTACTATAGTGATTAGTGAAAACAGGGAGCCATGGCTTGATAGAGGCAATCAACACTTGGAGAAGCTGCTAGAAAATGCTAACAAAGAAAATGACCTATTGAGGATGAAATTCAAACACCGTGCTGTTGGCCAAATAAATCGTTCTTGCGGACAAGACCGATCTCGCTAGTGTCAGAAGACAATCTAGCAACAAATGAACAACTAAGTTTGTCTTTCTCTAAATATATTTGTTTTTCAATTAAATGCTATGAAGGTGTCGATCCTACCTTAGATCCAAATGCTTATTTGCAGTTGTAGTGCTTCCATCGCATCAATAATCCTTCTTCGCAACAAGAGTCCTTTTGTCGCAACAATAATCCTTCTGTCGCAACAAGAGTTTTTTCGTCACAAGAAAGTGTCGTCTTTTGCCGACCTGCAATCACAAACAAGAAAATATTAAATAGCACCTATATAAAAAATAATTGTAAAACATACCTATCATAGTGATCAAGAAATCTATGAAATAAATGATCAAACGACATCTTATTGAAATAAACAATCAAACGACAATTTATTGAGAAAAAGAAAACTTGATTGTATTAATCTTAAAATAACAGAAGAACCTTACAACCTTAGCCCTGATGTTTGAAAGGCCTTCCTGGGGTCTGAAGCAAGAGTCTCCTCTACTTTGATAAGTCTTGCACTCTTCCTCCAGGAGCATAAAGAGGTATGTGATCTTTCATCTCAAAAGCTCAGCAGAAAGAAGTCTAAATCTCAACATCACTTCAACTCAATCACCCATAAAGATTGAACTCCAATTCTCAATCTCCAAAATCTAACCCTTTGAGGCTACCCAATGCCTCCTTTTATAGAGCAGATGAGGAGGTTAGGATTCCACTTTTGAAGGGATAGAATCCTCCTTCAAAGGGATAGGCTCCTCACATCAAGGGATTAGTTCCTTAAGGTGTGGGATACATGCACCTTATCAAAGCGTACTCATCCCCAAAAATTCTCATCTAGAACCTTCTATAATTGACCTCAAACAACTTTTTGACTTTAATTTCTCGCCTTTTTGACTTTGAGGAGGGTACGCAGGCATTGCAAAGGAAAAATGCGTTCTAAAACGCAGGTAAGCAGTGTATTACCTGTGTACCCAAGCTAGGAACGTAGGCAGACTTCATGTTACTTGCGTACCCAAAGTTTCAGAGATTTTTAGGGTTTTTCCTCATGTTTCAGGGCTTGACATGAGGAGTAAAGGTTGTAAGACTTGTAGAGGAGGTATGTATGAGTGTTAATGAGCTCATACAGTCAGCAGAATGTCAAGGTGACAGTTTTTAGTGTAACAGATTGCCCCCTAAAGTGCGAAGTCTGGAATAGATGAAGATGAAGTCTGTCAAATATGAAGAGTGAAGTACTTTATCATTTCAAGGATCATCCTATGGACACCCCAGTTGGAACCTGTAAAAACATTCAATGAAAAATATATATATGTAATCATATCATCGCTGAGGTAGGCATTCCCATACTCAGATCAAAAACTAACTAAACTTGTTTTGATACATAAATGATTTTAATATTACATCAATAGTGTAGACACAGCATGGACGAAACCATCTGTCTATGAATAGTTTACTGTATAAATGAATAACAAAATTCCTCGCAGCCTGGATGGTAGAAACTAGATCCAGGGTCTTGATTTCGGCTTCTCGAACCAGTATGATTCTGTCCATGTGAATGAATGTGTTGAAGTCGAACATGGTAGAAACCACTTGATTACCAGTCAATAATGTAAATTTTTAACAAGTGTGAGAGTAACCACCAGTAATGTCAATGGCTCTCAAAGTACTCAGTACAATCCATGAAATGTGAATGAATGAGCTGAAGTCGAACATGTCACAAAATCATTTGATCAAAGGTCAATGATGTAACCTATCGTTGAAGGCGAGAAACCTGCCATTGAGGCATGCAGATTTCAAGGTACTAACGATTTCTGGATCAAATTCCTAGATAATGAGCTGTTGTCGATAGAAAGTGATATGTTGTAGGAAAGCCCACAACACGAAATCATAGATCAAGTTTTGAAGAAATATATTGGCAAGGAGTCACTCAAAGATGGTCAAAATGGATGACAGATATTTTGCAGATGAATGGTTTGTTTGAACTGTCCTCTTGAACACATAACGACACTGCAGATGGCTTGGTGACAATTGACCCAAAGCTAATACCCAAAAACCGGCTGAAGACTTTCAATATGGTTTGATTAACTGTTATGCAAAGGATTTCCCAACCCAGGTGAACAAAAGTGTCGTGTTCAAGAGTGGTTAACGACTTTCCGAATAGTCAAAATTGTAACAAACAGGTTCGTTTTTCTCTCTTTTCCCCCACCATTTCTGGCAAGTACCTCTTTATTTTTTACAAGCTTGAGGAGGATAACATTTGCTTGTTTATAAGCTCATCCTTCGGATGAGTCCAACTTAGTTTAAGATTCGAACCCTAAGAAGGAGTGGTTCGTTCCTGTTTAAAATTGAATAGGTCCTTTACTGTTACATTTTAACGAGTCCAATATAGGAGAAACTCGATGTTTTTCAATTTTAGGGAGTTAGAAGAAAAACTTAAGAAAAATCCGTGGGTGTACTTTTTCGTAAATTCAGTTTCTCGAGCCCGAAAAAGGATAAATAATGCGGGAGAGAACTCTATTGACCATATTTAGTCAATGCATACCTTTTTCGTAAATAGTCCATTTCAGTCCGTAAAAGGGGAAAACTTATACTGAAGGGACGATTATTCATTTACTTTAACGAGTTCAAATAATCAAGTGCTCGACAATATTTTCATGTTTAGAGAGTCTGAAAAGGGCTCAAAAGAGAACTCCAATGTTTCTCTTTTTCGTAAATTTTTGAAAGAGTCCGAAAAAGTGATAAAAGTATACTCAGTAGTTTCACTTTTTTTGTAAATTTTAACGAGTTTGAAAAAGGGATAAAAATGTACTCATATGATTTTCACTTTTTCGTAAGTTTTAACAAGTTTGAAAAAGGGATAAAAATGTACTCGTGTGGCCGAATTTCAATTTAATTTACGAGCAGGAAAAGACGGAAAGAACTCGGCATTTTCATGTGTTTTACGAGAATGAAAGATAGCAAAATAATCTCAGGATTTTCATGAGTTTAAAGAGTCTTGAAAATAACCGAAATTGACTCAAGATAGGTTTCATTTTTACAAAAGCTTGAAACAGAGAAAAACTATGCTTCAGAGTGGTTTCATTTTTACACAAGCTTGAAATAGAGAGAAAAGCGTAGCGATGCCCCTAAGCATAGCGCTGGGAAATGCATGCTGACACTACATTTCATTTAATAAGAATACTGGATCGTAGCTACTAAGAGATCTATGGCTAGAGTTCTACGAATCATGAAAGAAATGACCTAAGCACTGAAAAATTATGCAAAAACTGAAATAACTAACCTAAATATATGACTTAACATTTACGAGATCTAGTCAAAGACTCAACTCAATTAGGGGAGGATTTGTTTAATTTTTTAACGAGCTTGACACAGAGAGAAAAAATATGCTCATGACAACGTGTTTCATTTTTTAACGAGGTCGACATAGTAACAGGAACTATCCTCACCTAAATGTTTCATTTTTTAACGAGGTTGACACAGTAAAAGAAACTATCCTCGTGTCTACTCTCTACAATCTACCTATATAACCTACTTATTCATTTTTTAACGAGGTTGACACAAGAAAAGAATTGTTCTCATACCTGATTCATTTTTTAACGAGGTTGACTCAGTAACAGGAACTATCCTTTGACCAACTAATTCATTTTTTAATGAGGTTGACACAGGAAAAGAACTGTCCTCATACCTGATTCATTTTTTAACGAGGTTGAATCAGTAAAAGGAACTATCCTCAGACTCACTGATTCATTTTTTAATGAGGTTAACATAGTAAAAGGAACTATCCTCGAAAACTACTAAATTCTAATCTATTAATCTACCTATTGATTCATTTTTTATTGAGGTTGACACAGGAAAAGAACTGTCCTCAGCTAAGACATGTTTCATTTTTTTAATGAGGTTGACACAGTAAAAGGAACTATCCTCAAAGACATGTTTCATTTTTTTAAATAGGTTGAAACAGTAACAGGAACTATCCTCAAACTCACTGATTCATTTTTTAACGAGGTTGACACAGTAACAGGAACTTTCCTCGGACTCACTGATTCATTTTTTAACGAGGTTGACACAGTAAAAGGAACTTTCCTCGGACTCACTGATTCATTTTTTAATGAGGTTGACATAGTAGAAGGAACTTTCCTCACACTCACTGATTCATTTTTTAACAAGGTTGACACAGTAAAAGGAACTATCCTCGGACTCACTGATCATGGCTTCCAACTAGAAGAAAGACATGTCAATGGACACACCTTGATCATGGCTTCCAAGAGGTCTTCATCAGAAGGAAGAATAGTTCTCTGGAAGGAACACATGTCAAGGTACTCAAAAGGGATAAGAACATCGCGTTCAAATAATCCCATAGATTTTTCTATGTCAATTACCAAATCTAAGTCAAAGGAAGACGAGCAAACAGTGAGAGGCTCGCTTACATCGGTAATTGAAAACATGGGACTAGTTGCCACATAATTAACCCGTGGCGGGGTAGATACCACTTTAGAATCAGGAACATTTAGGGGTGTCATATTATTGGTAGTCGAATCAAGACTAGGGAACGAAAGCTGGTCTACAATCACGATATTTCCATTGTCAGGGAAAGACATCACACGAAAGAGTGTCGATATGACAACTTTCATTGCATAAAAATAGTCTCGCCCAAGAAGTAAATTGAAATCCAAGGGGCTTCGAACTACCATAAGATCAATACAGACAGTTTTACCTTCCAAAGTAATATAAAACTTAGGAAGGATCCCTAAAGGTTCACTAATGGTTCTGTTAAAATCTTTCAGATTATGCGTAATAGGCACAAGCTGAGGGGAACCCAAAGCTTTCCAAACAGTTGAGGATAAAATACTAACAGAGGCACCTTCATCTACCTGTGTGCAGTGTATGTCCCTACCACCAAACTTCACAATGATTTGGAAAGGGATGGAGGAAGGAAGAGGAGGTTCTATTAGTCTATTCCAATCAAAGGAAAAGACCTCAGTACTTGGAGGGGGTTCTGTAGAAACAAGTGAAATTCCCCCTAGCGTAGAAGAATCTGATGTAACAAGAAGAACCTGAGCGGTATGAAGTTCACTCTCTATAGGGAGAATGGGATCGATTGAATGCGAAATCGAATCGACCACTTGATCAACTAATGGATCATCAACCTGAGTGATATGAGCTTCACTCTCCAATGGAAGAGTGGGATCGAATGTACTTGAAATTAGATCAATCCTCTGAGTCATTCGGATGCAGTGGGATACAGAAGGCAGCGCAACCGGTTGGAAATTCTTACTGGAGCAGTGAGATTTTCCAATAATTTCAGAGACTTTCATATGTGAGGAAAATGATTTTGATTCTCCCTTTGCACTGCAAAATGCTGTGCCCACTAGGAACGACTATCTTGGTTGATGGATCAACGGAAAGTTGATGAGATTTTTCATTACATGCTTCCAAGACCTTAGGAATACCGGGACAATTGATAAGGAAGTGGTCACCCTTACAAAACTGTGAAAGTCTTGGGTTGTTGCTGTTGGAGGTTTCCTCAACACAACTAACACTTATAGCCATGGTTGGTTGGTTGACTTCTTTCTTATCTTGCTTCTTCTTCTTCTTCTTCTTCGCCACTTGGTTACTAGCATCAAGGATTTTACCAAGCGCAGAGGAAGAAGTGGAGGAAGAAATATTAGGCGAAGAAGGTAAAGGGTCAACAGAAGGTTGGTGATGTTGAGATGGTGAACTCTATGAAACATCCGGTTGAGGTGGAACAATTAGAGTGTTCGGGGCCAACGAAGTTGAAAATAACCATATCGGTAAACCTATTGTAAATCCAGATAATGACAAAGTAGCCATATAAGGAGGACCAACATTTCCAAAGCAAGGAAAAATACTAGGATTCTCATTAAGAGGGGTTCCTTGGTTGGTAAATTCCAGAACAATTGCCATTATATTCAACTTTAGTGAATTTTATTAACAATTTAAAACTAAAATTAACAATTCACAATTCACACCTAACAATTAAAATTCACAATTCACACCTATGGTCTCTAAGAGTAAAAACAAATAAATTAACACGCGCTATCAAATCTAGGAGTCAAAACACACACAAACAGTAACTTCCCATACTAAAAACAATATTTGGTGATGAAATCCAATATCGTAGAATTTAATACAGAAAGGGCGGTTGGAACAGTTACCCCGACAACCTGCTTAATGAAACAGACTGGCACAAGTTTCTTCACAAAACCATCTCGAGTGAAGAGAACCCCCCAGAGAGTCCAAGTGAGTCTAGTCGACGTCTACTCCAGGTACAGTGAGATATTTCCTTCACCATCACCTTAGGAAATAATCTTAATTTTATGGACACTAAGGTTACCAACAGTAACAAATACAACTGGGGGAACAGTCTACGATCCGATCCCACGCGCAAGGGCAGAGTAACAAAGCTCAATCCCCTTGAAGGTTCCTTGACATGGTTAATCCGAGGTTTACCGACAAGTGACCCCAGGCTCCTTGACAATGGTTAATCTGAGGTTTACCGTTTGTAATGCGCGCAAAATCTTCTATCTTCCCCAATGAAACATAATTGATTGTCTCAAAGGTTTGGACATGATCTCGTGATTGACTTATTTAAGAGAAGCTTCCCAGATTGTACCAATTACAGTTGGATTTATTTCCTACCGCAAGATTTATCTACTTGTTTGTTTTTGTTGCTTTGGAAAGTTAACTACAACCTATTCCAAAGCACTAATCCAGAGCTAGGTTGGTGGAAAGAGCCCTGAAAATGTAAAAATTACTAGATGAATTTTATTTAAGCGCTGTGTTATTTAGGTTGTTATTACTCAAAAGGTTAAATGGATATGAAACCAATGGTGTTATGACCCGACCCAAAACTGAATGCAATCGAATATGATAATGTAATTTTTTCAATTCGATGAATCCTAACTAAAGTAAGGAGAGAGTTTCCATTCACTTACAACAATGCAAAAAATTGATCACTAAGAGAAAATATAACAAATTCTCTAATGCACTAATTTCATCAAGAAAAACTAATGCAAATCAATTCCAAAACAGTTTTTTTTTTGTGTTTTTAAAACAAGCATAAAAACATATAAATTCAAATCAAAGAAAACTGATCTAAATCTATGATCTTTCAGAATGTAAACTATGCAGTTGTAATCTATGCACAATTCACATGAAAAGTATGCAAATGTAATATATGCACATTTTTCATTCATATTCTGAAAATGAGAATTCTAATTATGCAAATGTGATCTATGCAAGAGAATTCTCAAACACAAGATGATTCTAATGTGATCTAAGAACCAATCAAGTGAAAGTCAAGAAAATCAGGTGAGAGTTCCAAAGATCAAAAAACACTCAAAGGCGATTAACACTCATACACAATTTAGCGCACCCCCCCCCCCGGCGAACGAGGGGGAATTTTTTTTGCAAAAACAGAAGCAAAAAGATGTAAAATTTTGAAAAGACTGAGACAAACCTCCAAGTAATGACCAAAGGAAATCAAATTAAAAATTTCTTAAAAAAGAGACTCAAAACACCCAATTAACTTAATGGAGATTGATGAGATGAAGAATTGATGAAAGAAACTCATAAACAAGAGATTTTTGATAGAAAAATACAGATCTGGGTAGATGCTAAGAATCCTAAATTAAATCTAAAATAAACTAAAAGAAGCAATATAGAGTTTTTCAAAAAATTTAACAGGGTCCGCAGGCTTCCAGAAGTAACAGGTGTGGTCCTGCATTGTTTACTTAAGGAAAGTGCAAAACTGCCCACACTGTGCAAAAGAACAAAGTGCGGTCCCCAGAAAAGTTCAAGAAAAACATAAAAGATTTCAAAATTTTCAAAAACAGAGAAAACGTAAGCTACCCAGGCAGATATCCATCAATCAAAAACCAGGAAAAACTTTTTCTCAAATCAAAATAAAAGAGAACCAAAAACAACAAGTTCTTTCCCCAGTGGAGTCGCCAATTTGTTGGCCGGATAAATCGTTCTTGCGGACAAGACCGATCTCCCTAGTGTCAGAAGAAAATATAGCAACAAACGAACAACTAAGTTTGTCTTTCTCTAAATATATTTGTTTTGCAATTAAATGCTATGAAGGTGTCGATCCTACCTTAGATCCAAATGCTTATTTGCAATTGTAGTGCTTCCATCGCATCAATAATCCTTCGTCGCAACAAGAGTCATTTTGTCACAACAATAATCGTTCTGTCGCAACAAGAGTTCTTTCGTCACAAGAAAGTGTCGTCTTTTGCCGACCTGCAATCACAAACAAGCAAATATTAAATAGCACCTGTATAACAAATAATAGTAAAACATACCTATCATAGTGATCAAGGAATCTATGAAATAAATGATCAAACAATAGCTTATTGAAATAAACAATTGAAAGACAGTTTATTGAGTAAAACAAAACTTGATTGTATTAATCTTAAAATAACATAAGAACCTTACAACCTTAGCCTTGATGTTTGAAAGGCCTTCCAGGGGTTCGAAGCAGGAGTCTCCTCTACTTTGATAAGTCTTGCACTCTTCCTCCAGGAGCATAAAGAGGTATGTGATCTTTCCTCTCAAAAGATTAGCAGAAAGAAGTCTAAATCTCAACATCACTTCAACTCAATCACCCATAAAGCTTGAACTCCAATTCTCAATCTCCAAAATCTAACCCTTTGAGGCTACCCAATGCCTCCTTTTATAGAGCAGATGAGGAGGTTAGGATTCCACTTTTAAAGGGATAAAATCCTCCTTCAAAGGGATAGGCTCCTCACATCAAGGGATTAGTTCCTTAAGGTGTGGGATACATGCACCTTATCAAAGCGTACTCATCCCCAAAAATTATCATCTAGAACCTTATAGAATTGACCTCAAACCACTTTTTGACTTTACTTTCTCGCCTTTTTGACTTTGAGGAGGGTACGCAGGCATTGCAAAGGAAAACTGCGTTCTAAAACACAGGTAAGTAGTGTATTACCTGCGTACCCAAGCTAGAAACGCAGGTAGACTTCATGTTACCTGTGTACCCAAAGTTTTAGATATTTTTAGGGTTTTTCCTCCTGTTTCAGGGCTTGACATGAGGAGTAAAGGTTGTAAGACTTGTAGAGGAGGTATGTATGAGTGTTAATGAGCTCATACAATCAGCAGAATTTCAAGGTGACAGTTTTTAGTGTAACACATGCCCTAAAGGAGAAAATTGCAATGGCCAAGCTCAAAAGAGCCAATGCAAAGATTGAAGATTTGACCATGGAGGAGAAGAAGAAATTGGACATACTTGTTGAGGCTTCCCTCCAAGCCTAGACACGTCATCATCAACTATTATACCAATTTTGAGGCTTTTTCAAATTTTTTTGCAAAATCTGGAATTTTCTGAGTTTTTTGGGATAGACATTTAGCAGAAATTTGGTCATTTGCGCAGTGCCCTAGGCGCTCCACAAATTATTGGGGAACTTTTTGAGGGAAAGAAAGCTACCATTGAATTCCTGAAGACTAATGAATTCCAGAAAACCATGTTTCCAACCTTGGTTTATAGTTTTGATAGGTGAAAAGGTCAAAAAACCACCTTAAAATGACCTTTCTGCCCCTGTTTTGACCTAGGCGCTACACAAATACCAGTCTTGGGCGAATGACTATTTGAGGGGGAAAATGACCTTCATTTTCAAAACTGGAGGCATATTCAGAAAGAGGATTGGAAGGGATTTCCAAAAATCCATCTTAGGCCTGATTTGGACACCTGCAAGTCAGCTAAAAGTGGCCCTGAAGGTGGAGGGCACAAATGACATTGCTAGGGCACAAATGACCATTTTGCTGATTTTTTTGGACTTTCTCTGAAATTTTGACTTTTCTTCAGAAAATCATGTTTTTACCTATGTAATTAACGATATTAAATGTAATTATGTTTGGGATTAGTTACCTAGGGGCAGATTCATTGGGTAAAATTTATCATTAAGTCAAAATGAATCAATTTGAATGCAGTTAGGAATGAGTCACTTGGACCATCCTACACTTCAGCTTTCAGTTCAGTATTTTGTGGATCTCTTCCTCACCTCATGTATTAGACCCCTAAGAATGAGTGAATGTTGTTTTAATGTCTATTTAGTCCCTTTCTTCACTCTTAGCAAGAGTTGGAATCAATTTGGATGTTAGCTTATTGATCAAGGAACTATTGTACTCAGTTTTGGCCAGTTAATAAATAAGAGTTGCAGCTATTTTTTTGGATACATGTGATATGATGTTTATCATTGTTTTTCCTTCAATTTCATATGTTAAAATGTGTTGTATTCATGTTCATTACATCTCTATTTTATGATTTCTTTCAATTTGATAGGAAGAACACATGCTTGCTCATGCTCTATTTAGGGAAATATATCATAATTTGTCCATTTTCCTCTATTTAGGAAGAATACATCTCCCATGCCCTTCCTAGCTTCTCATCAGTCTTAAAACCATCTCATCACAATCATCTTTAAAGTGTTAAGCCTTATGCCTACCTTACCCCATTGAATTTTTGCAACCCTATCTCATTTTCCCTGACCTAGATCCCTTGACCTAATATCTTCATCCAATGAAACCCAATACAATAAAATAAAATCAACCCATGCACTCATATCTAGCCTAAAAACCTTAATTCCTCCAGCCCTCTTAGCTGTGACTTTGTAGAGAGAGCCCTCTCCGACTTGGTTTGTGGTTACCTCTGTTGGGATTCCTTATTTAGCCTTGGGAATCTGTCGGAGTGCTAACACTTTTAACAACAAGGGAGTATGGTTTCCATATCTAGTACTTAATAAACTATTTTTTTTTCTCAAAGGTCCTACACAAGCTAAGGCTATATGCTCTCTTTTTTGTCAAAGAGGAAATGAAAAATAAATTGATGTAGTAATCTTAAGGGTCTGCGGAAGAGGGCATCCAAGGGATTATATTCTCATTGGATATTCTAGAAATTACCAAGATCTTTCCATTCAATGATTCTAACGAGACTTCGATCTCGGCCCCAATAGTGTAAGCAAGAATAGGATCGAGGCCTCCGTCAACATGATTTCTCATGGCAGAGAGATCCCATATGAGGGCTTCATATTCATCTCTATCAGTGAAAATGATGTAGGAGTTGTGGGGTTTTGTTGAGGCCTTGAAATTCGCTGCAAAAACATAAGGGATGACCACCCAGTCCGGACCTTAAAGCAGTTCCTTTTCGGTTTGGAATAGTGGCTCTGACTGGTTTAACGAGGTCTAGTTACCTTCTCTCAATCTCCATTGACTTAAAATATGCCTTTTATTTACCAATGGGAAAGATACATCAGATCATTTCTCTTGCTGATCAGGCAAGAAAGTGATCTTCAAGCTAATTCGGGCTTAGCCAGGCCACAACTAAAATTTTGCCTCTTTGGGAAGAGGACTTTTTAAGGATGAAGAATTTAATCTAAATGCAATATTATTCTAAGATGCAAGCAAAAGAAACTATTTTAATCCTATATCAGTTAGGCAGATATAGATCTATCCCAACTAAGAGCAAGATGTTTTAAATAATTGAGATTTAAATATGTTTGTTTTAAATGAATATCAAGCTAACGAAGTAGTTCAATTAACTGATATTGTGAATACCAAACACATTCTATCTAGAGACCTCTTAACTGAAATAATTAATCAACAACACTTAGGAAGTAGTTCTCAAAATGATATTAATCATTTAATCAGTAACTTGAATAATTAAACAATAACATGCAGAAATTAGTTCACAACAGATCACTATTTGATAAATCAGTTTTATAAGACAAATTTCTGAGTAAATAGTTACTCAGAAATCAGAATTCAACCCATAAGAGTAGAGACAAATAATAACATAAATTGAATCAAATTACTCATACCGACAGAAGTGCACAAGTACGCGAGTAAATTGGCACATTCCTGTTATAAAAAAAAATGAAACTAGCATTTAAAATAATAGTATTAAATATCAATTTATTAAGTCCATTTCTCCAGCTCCAGTCTCTAACAGTATTTTACAATACCTGAACTTCTGCTTTCAAAATCAGAGCTACAATAGTGCAAGACTTTGTTCATTATACATAACTTAGAATGTAAAAGAAAAACCTCAATAATCTCTAGATCTGAGATTCCTCTCCTCTCACCCTACACCTCTAAATCCTATAGACAATAGTGCCATCAAGAATTCCAGAATTCCAGAGGAGAGAAGCCTCTATTACATTTTGATATCTGTTATTTATAAAATTTACAAAAGGATTTCTTCATAGGAAAGTTTGTTTGAAGAGTGGTTTTGCTCCATCAATTTTAATTGGTTCAAAATGATTCTCATTGATTGAGATATTATTCTTCTTATATCCTCAATTGTTTTCCTGCAAAACAAATCAAAACAAAATTAAAATGCAAAAATAAAATCAAAATATTAAATCTAGAAATTAAAATAAATCCAATTAAAACTTAATTAAATAAATGATTGAAAGGAAATATAAGCTTTCTTTTGATGTCTATGTTGATCTAATTGGCCAAAAAGAACATAGACGAATGGATCTGCACTAATAAGAAGTTGTGGCAAATAAAATGCAAAAAATAAAACTCAGAAAATTAGTTTTGTTGAAAAATTCGTAGCTTGATCTTTTGCTAAATTTTAGACCCAATAAATATCAAATTTGGAAATGAAATCTCTTCAGAAATAATCTCCATCATTTTATCTTTCCAATGAGCTGTCTTGGGCCTCATTTGGCCAAGTAAAACTCCATTTATGAGCCTCTAAAGTTGGTATATTAAAATTGCCAAAAATCTGGAATTTTGTTGCTTGGGCTAAAAAGCTCAAAATTTTAAATTAAATTCTAATCCTAAATTAGATTATGATATTTAATTAATTAATTCTAATTAATTGCAATTATATTATTAATCTAATTTAGTTATAATCTAATTCTAAATTAAGTTATAATTATGTATTAATTAATTATAATTACAAAACTAATTAAAATAAAATAAACTAATTAAAAAAATGAGTTATTGATTAATTAAAATATTTAAAATATTATATTAATATTATAATTCAAATTATAAAAATATTATAATTAAAATATAATATTATATAATAAATTTTATTTTAATTAATAATTCACAAAATATAAAAAATGCACACCACGTGAGAGAGAGAAGAGGAGTAGAGGGATAAGATAGAAGATCGCGGAGGGATGGAAGTAAAAATAAGTGATGTGGCAGGTATGGGTCAATCGCAAATCACAGAGTTAAATGCTTACCACAAATCGCAGTCATAAACGATTAGCGATAAATGTTTTCACAATAAAACAGTAAGATATGCGATGCGCGATGGGAGTGATGTGACGGTAGGCAGGTAAGGGTCGCACATGATATCCAACCGGCATTTCGGAAGGATAACACATGAATGTGTTGAATATTTCTATGATGACCGATATGCGAAAAGGTAAGGGGTCCTACCAATAGGTTTTAAGCATCGATTTGTAAAGTATAATGTGGTAAGGTTAATGTTATGTAACATGACTGTTCGGTGAGTGGGTGGAGCTATAATCATTAAAATGAATAAGTTAACAAAAAAATAAAAAGTCTGGATATTGGGGAAAAATGTGAAAATAGTAAAAACGAACTAAAAGTTTAATATTTACAATGAATGACTATTTTAACTATGAGAATTGAAATATTGGTACATTTATACATTTTTAACCCAAGCGAGAAAATAATCAAAACTTCAAAGGAGTGCCATTTACAAACCTTTTGACCAAATAAAGTGAAACAAGTATCGTTGGAAAACTTATGAAAAACCAGATTCAATGAAACAATCAAAATAGAAATCCGATAAAAATGAAAAATGACAAAATTACAAAATAATTAACTTAATCAAAATCCTAAAAGGTGTTTAGCTAAGAATTTTGTAGAAAGGGTCCCCATTATTTGAAGTACATAAGTTAAAAATGGGGGGGGGGTTGTGTTTTACCACAACAGGTTCCCAAGCAATGGAATTGGCACTGGCGTAGTGCCTTTGGAGCCTTATGATAGGTAGGGTTGGAATACTAATATCCAAGACTAAAACCCTGGGAACTTTCATGATGATGGTAGCCATGTATCTAGGGTCTTGCTTGTTCCATCCCAATATGTCTAGGGGAGTATCGGGTTGAGATATTTCATATCTAATTGTAGTGTGCTCATTTTCCTTCAAATCAAGGACCCTAACAGACTCATCTGTGCAGACATAAGAAAAAAAACTAGCATGCCGTCAGGCAATGTCATAGACCTCCTTGTCATAGGAAATCAACTGGGTGGCGAGGACCTCTTTATCGATGTCCCAGATGGTGCATGTGGTATCGATGTTGGAAGAGTCAATCCTCTTGGGTTATTTCTCATTGCAATCTAATGAAGTGAGACGGTCTCAGAACTAATTGTTCTTTAGGAAGCTCTTCATCTTGACATGGTCACCATAAATGTGCCATATCCAGAGATAATCGGTGAAGGTGGCGAAGAGGTGTGGATTTTGGATTTCATCATATGTAAGCCACTTCAAGATACCCTTCGTGTTGGTTCCATAGTCTAATAGGACGCTCAAAGAAATAAGGGTGAATGTTGTGATCTTGGTTATGCCGACACACTTCTTGGAAAATTCCTTGATGCCATACTATAGGGAGTAGGAGACCTGCACGAAGGTCATGGGTTCAAATTTGAAGGCCCTTTAGACATTAATGGATGAGGACAATATCCTAGAAGAGCTCCAAATGATGCTCAAATTTTTTGGTTGGAGATGTGTGCCCAAAACTTGTAGCGCAAATATTGTTGTGAGGGGCACAATCATTGCTACTACATTATCTTTCTTCATTGGCTTGGGTTGTTGCGAGAATGAGATATTGTTTAGTTTGAAAAATGATGATGTCATGAAGTGTTGTGTGGAACATGGCACTCCTTTCATCGAAACAGAAGACTTGGTGTCTGTGATGAAAAAATATGGCAACACCTCTGGGTCTCTATTGATCCTCATAGAAAAAAACCAAGAGGAAGAGGATGCCTATAGTGGCCATGGACATAAACTGAGAGGAGATGATTGCATTTATGGCCATTATGACTTACAAGCTTAAGGCACCTAACCCGTCAATGATTTCACCAAATATATATGATGATCGATATAAAAGATAAAAGTTCTAACCTTCTCCAAGGGATATATATAATCTACCATCTAAGTAAGAAATAAAACCTCAAAGAGATGGATTGGTCTTGGAGATATTGGACCAACCTGATTTGATACCATTGATCCCGATCTTGGGGGATGAGATCAAAGACCTGTGAATGCTGAAAGAGGAGGGAAGGAGCATATACATATCCAAATAAAATTAATCACAAAAACATTAAAAATATTGATAATGAGTGTAGAATATGAGTTAATTAATTAAGAACCATGCCATTTTTACAACTACATTGTGGAGGACCGATCTATCCTTTTACAAAGTGAGGCTCATTATTTATAGCCTTCTTGAGTTATAATACCATGGGTGGATACCATGGGTAAATTCCATGGGTGGATGCCATGGGTAAATACCATGGGTGGATGTCATTTTCCATTCAGATAATAATGCCTTGTAGTTTCCTTTTGATTAAGCTCCTTTCATGCAAGTCCCACTTGAACATTTGTGTTTTCATCCAATATATCTTACTAGCGTTTCCATATTATAACTAATTTATTTCTTTATGTGGAAATCCCTATCTTAACTGAATTTTGGTTGAACCTTTGTCTTACACTTTTCTCATTGTGCATAACTATTCTCCTTATAAGCAATTTCCAGCCAAGGCACTCTTGGCCAATAGACATGTCCAACCATATATGATGTCGATGTTAATTCTTCTTCATCCATTTCCATTTTTCTATGAAAATACTTTCCATTTCAATTTGGGTGTTTGTGCTCTTCAAATCTGGTGGTTTCTATCCTCTACCTTTTTCCTTAGGCTTATCTAATTTATCCCTGAAGCTTGATTTCCTTAATCAACATTTAATCATATTGTTAGATTGCATATGTGTCCCATTTTCTTGCCTTGTTATCTCATTTTATGTTGTGAATCCACTCAACACCCTAAGAATGCCTTTAACATCATTTACATGTATCAAGAATTCCTACTCTTGGTAATCATCCTCCTTTGAGTAATATACATCAACTATTATTGGAATTTGATGAATCCTAGAGTTCAAATCCATGTCGACTTACAAAATACCTTGATTGAAGCTTGATTGCAGTATTTCATAACAACTCTACACTTCATATGTTAATTGTGTCTTTAGTAGGAAATTTTGAAGTGATTAGGTATTCGTAATTCCACCCACTAAGTTTTCTTGAACTTATCCATCATCGTCTGCACACTTTGATGATACCAATGGATTTCTTGCTCTTAATTCCTATAACACAACTTGTTATTCCTTGACTTGCAACTACTTTGGACTTTCACACATTATCCATATAAATGTACTCCTTCATGAGCATTGCTTCCATTCCTTTGTTGGATACATACTTTCAACCATTATTATTGCTTTTACTTCCTCTAGAATCATGATCATTGGATTAATTTATTGTACTATGCATACATTTGGAGAGTAGTCACCTACTAGCTTGCTCCATGCTTATTATTTTTGGGATGATTAATTCATTAAAAGTAGTAATTAGTTGCATTCTTCATGATCCTCATCATATTTATCTTTATACATGTACCTCTCATACTCTAGCCAAATATTCTCTATACATAGAATATTTATAGTTAGAACTAAAAGTTCATGTGAATTTTAGACCTTCCAACCTTCCTTCTCCATATTTTAGTTAGCTAGAATGATAAATTCATTCTCTAACTCTTTTTATTTAATTTGATTTGAACTTTCCAAGTACAATGATGATCCTTGTGCATTTTCTTCCCTTTTGTCCTTGCACTTTTTCTTGGATATTTTTACCCTTTCCCATTAAATATGAGGACATGTCTCCAGCTAAGCTTGACAATTCCATACATAACATTTCATTCTTTGTGAGAATATTTCTTCCATAACAATTTCTTGGAGTGTCCTTATTGATATTTAGTACCATTTCATTGATAAGTCCTCAACCATCTTCATTGCCATGCTTTTAACCCCAAAAAGGACATCTTCCTCCATCACTATACAAGTGCCCTTGAGGAATTTTTGTAGCCTTCTTCATAATCATGTTCTTCATCATAGACCTATTGTGTTATCTTGTAGCTTAATTATGCAATGTCATGCACAATTTTGTTAAATCAGGGATCAAAGATCATATTTTAAATCAACTATAAAATGTTATGAATCATTTCTTTTATGCCATGATCTGATGTGATTAATGCACCTATGCATATGCACTACAATGTGCATATAATTAATCTTGTTAGTAATGCATTACTATCAAATCAAATAGAATTCAAAAATCACTTGAATTCATGAGTATTTTATTTGTTATGGGCCATGAGAGGCCTTCTGATTTCCTAGAGAGTTAGAGTACTCAATTTAGATATATGGGTGGACCATTTAACTCTTATCCTTCCATCAACTATTAATTTTCCCAAACGTGATTTATGATCTAAAAGTTATGTTCATTTGAAGTTTTGTCAATCTCACCCATTTTTACCCTAAATTTGACAAGGCACATTTTGGCTATTTCCCTAAGAATTAGGATGGAAAATTTCAAATCTAATTCCATGTATGGATTTTTCCATCTAATAGAATCCCATCCTACTTATCTGTCCCAATTTGGCTTCTGGTTAGGGATTTGCTCCTCTTGGAAGTAAATTGGTGCTTGATTTTTCTCCTTTATTGTTTTAGGCATAACTCTCTTGTATTGACTTTGTTTTGCATTTCTAATATCTTGTTCAAAAGCACTCCCTAAGATCTTTCACTAAATATATAGACACCTTGTGTACCATCAATATATATGGTTTTGTTGGATTTTTCCACCCAAAAACAAGTTAGACTACATATTACACTAAGAGGGGAGATGAATCAATGTCATGGAAAATTTAGCATTTCAAAACCATTTCATCAATAACTGAATATATATTAGTGTTAATAAATAAAAAGCATAATAATAGAGAATAAAAGTGTGCATCAAGTAACAATCATCACATAAACACATGAGAACACTTTCTTTTATGTGGAAACCATTGTAGGAGAAAACCATAAATTCTTTTTGTCATCTTCAATTTGATTACATAGATTTGCGGGAACCAATCTGCTGGAGGAACCCACCCCAAAAAGTAAATTTGTAGGAACCAAGTTGTTGGAGGCACCAACCCCAAAAATTTACAAGCATTGAATTGTAATATGCTACAACCTTATTGAGGCACCAACCTCGGCAATGTTCAAGCACCGACTTGTAGTAGGCTTCAACTTGATTGAGCTCCAACCTCGATGGAGGAACCCACCTCCTCCTTAACCCTATTGTGGACCACTTTTCAAAATATTTAATACTAGGTCCAAAAGCATCACAAAAAATATAAGCATTCAAAAATTGATCATACTACTGTTGTCACAACCCTATTCATCAAGTTTTCATAACCTGTTCATCGAGTTGTAATCTTAACCAATGTTTTCATACCCTATTAATTAAGTTGTAATAATAACCAATGTTTTCATGGCCTATCTATCAAATTGTCATAACATGTTCATCACAATGACTTGTTCATCAATCTAGTACCATAACACCTTTCCTGGATCCCATTTTGGTCATACATACAACACCTTCTCATAAACCTTGAAACTTGTTCATAAGCCCCAAAATGAGAATATAGATATAAACATAAAAAATCATCTTCATGACCCTTCATAACCCCTGGAAAGATCACAACAAAATTTTGTTCACATCCCCTTTTTTCAAAATTCAATTTGGCTTCAAAATCACCCAAAAAACCATATAAAACCATATAATAAATTAGGTGTTCGACCAAGAAGCACTTTCTGGGTGCATTATATAGAATGGCCCTTTAAGGGCTCAATAAAATAAATTAACAGTTCAATAATTAACCAGTTCTGGCACGTACAACTAACCCTATAAAACAAAAAAGGGCAAGCTCTTTGGGGATCCAACCTATAACCTCTTGTATACAAACCAAAACCAACTACCAATTTGACTATGCAATACATTGTGTCATACCATCGCTTTCAAATGGATTTATTCCCAACCCATAATGTGTGCCAAAAAATGAAGCCTTTTGCACACTTGTAACCACATAACAACGATCAAATTACATGTATAAATCATAGAACGGATCCCTTCGCGGGCTTGAAACTGAAACAAGTGAAAACCATAAATATTCACAAACTATAGAGATAATTGATCAATTCATATGTATAAGCCACAAAATGATCCTTTAAATACCACAAATCTAGTGATCAATTCATATTTATAAGCCACAGAACGAAGCCCTCCATGGGATTGAACCTAGACAAAACGAAAACAACAAACCTTTGGAAACCACAATACCAATGAACGAACAAGTTATATCACCAAAAAAACTTTGCAAACCAAAGAGCCACCATTCTACTTGTGATTTGAAATACAATTTGATTTTTTATTCATTCATGACATGGTGTGTTTATACATATATATATATATATATATATATATATATATATAATCGATCCAGTGGGTAGGCCTTGGGGTCGACCATACAACATTTCCATGTAACCATGACTTAATTTCCATGTTATGACCCTCGATCGCTTGGGGCTTACCCCTTGTGCCATGTGACCTTATATTTGGGTGTCATTAATGACCACGTGGTGACATTATAATGATGTCATCACTCCACATAGCGCCCAATGAGAGGTGCCACTGTCACCTAAAAAAAAGTCGATTGGTAACTCAAGTTGTCATTTGTACCTGTCACATGGAATTTAACCTTACTGCCACATTACCCTGCTAACATAATTATGTTGATGTTTCATGCTATTATTAGGCCATTCTCATTTTTTGATGTCATCATCGAGCTGAAATTTCATGGCTATGTGGGGGCACACCCATCGTTAAATAGTGCACAAGTTCGCGCCATGTTCGTCGTAGATAATCCTATATTCATTCATGGCCTTTGGATCTGTTGGAATATGTGTCATGTTTAATTTGTCGAACATCATGCTTGTTGGAAATCCACCATTGTCGATTGCTTATGGAAATCAGGACCCGCTCTGGAACATGTGTGAACTTTAACAAATGTGTGGTCTCCCATTTTTTCACATTTTCCCAATAGGTTCACTATAAGTTGTCATAACTTCTCATTCGGGAGGAGTTTTTCAAAGTGTGATATATCATTGAAAAGGTCTCAGAGAGGAATATCCAACGATTCCATCCATAGAATCATTTTAGAATCATAAATTCAACAAAAAATCAATAAAATTTTAGCCACTTTGATGCCACTTGATGAGAGATTATAAAGAGATCGAAATATCATATTACTCCCTTTGATTCATTAAAGACACTTATGCTTCCTTAGAATTCCCATTTGGAATTAATGACACTTGTTTTCATCAATGGAAATGTTATCTCCAACAATATCCCCCTTTGTCATTTCTGGAAACACCATTAGTCATTGATTTTCATTGATGGAAATGGACTAAACTCCCCTAGTCATGTTGTTGGGAACCCCTCTATGATGCTACTGGAAGAAGTGTGCTAGTTTAAAAACTCCTCTTGCTTTTCTTTCCTTGCTCTCTATCCTTCAATCTCCACTTTCTCTCCAGGCTCCTCCTGTTGCATCAATATTTTATCTCTCCCCCTTTGACATCAATGAAAAATTACAAGTTGAGGATGACTACTTATAAGGTGATTACTTGTCCATGCTACATAATTGTTTCAATATATTCCTGTGGACCTAATCATTTTGTGAATGAAATATCCCCCTTATAATTGTATTCATGTCATGCAAATCTCCCCCTTTAAATAACCTCTCTTCTTGCAAATACTTCCCGCAGCTATGTACATTTTCTTGTTGGTCATGTTCTTTTGAAGAGATCTATGCATCTTTTTTTTTCCAAGGAAAAAATCGTAATTTTCATTAAATGAAAGAAAATTACATGTTGTATCGTCTAAATATAGTGTAATGCATAGAACTATTATGGTCCAACCATCAGTGATAATTTTTCATAGTGTGAGCATTATAAAAATTTACATGATAAAAACATGGAAATAAATAACAGTCCATCATACCCAAAAACTGAGTGCTAATAGTAAAAACAAAAGGAAAAACAAAATAATGGCAACTGATGATCATAGAGGAGGATCATCCCGCCTCAAAGAAATAGCATCATCAATAAAAGACCAATGATAATACCGGTACTGCTATTGATCTTGTTGTTCACGTATCAACCATTGAACCCATGGTAAGTGTGTGGCTTCTTTGGAAAGGTCGCCAGAAACCTCATTCCTTTCCCTGTAAATGTGTGAGAATATAATAAAATCAAAATGTGATTTTAATGTGATAACCTCATCCAATATGCCTCTGAGTGTGTGCATGTGACAGTGGGAAACATTGTCGATCCAATTTATGACAATTTTTGAGTCCCCAAAAATATGTAGCCTGTTGCATATTTTATCAAGTGAAAATGTGAGAAGGAGTCTGAGACTGTTTAATTCGGAGTAGTTATTTGTGTTGTGGCCTAATCCCATTTTGAGCTTGTAGTAGTGACTATCCAAGATGTATAATATAGCACCTCCCCCACACCCAACCACTACATGAAGCCCCATCAAAATAAGCCTAGGGGTACGATTTGTCAATGGTTTCAGGGACAATGAGCCTGGTCCATATCATAGGATCATCCTAGACAATCGTGAGGTATAGGGTCGCAATGGAATGGAATATGGAAGGCTAGTGAGTATAGGAGTCCTGGAATATTATGTAGTTCTGGCAAATCCATATGCCCCAACAGATTAGTAGAGGTAGGTTCCTGATTTTTTGTGTAGGTGCCGAGTGCCACCAGTTCTACCAAGTCGAGGTAAATGAGTCACCATGCCATCTGATGGCGATGTCCAACGTGATGCATATTTTTTGCTAGATCATATTAGTAGCAGAGCATGTCAGGAAAATATGATCAATATCTTCAGCCTCCTCTTTGCATAGAATGCATCTTGAGGGACCGTGGAAGGATCGCTTGATGATATTATCCCACGTAGGTACATGATTTGACAATAGACACTACATACATAGGCGCATCTTTGGAGGAGCCTTCAGTTTCCAGAGTGGCCGCCACCACCAATTCGGATCATGTGGTTCATGTTCCAAAATAAGAAATGCATATCCTTCTTTCAGTGTATATCTACCATGAGGAGACACAACCCATATAATATCATCCATACGATCAGTGATTCTGACATGTGATGCCCTGAGCGCTTTTATGTATCTGCTCTAATCGTCTTGCCATATACTCGGGATCCCAAGTGTCCATGTTGATTTCCATGCCCGAAAGATCCATCTAGTGTTTTCTTCATCAACGATTTGTGTTAAATGACTAATCCCAATGGATCCAAGTGACTGTCTAAGAGCCTGTGGTAATTATTTTTCATTCCCACATCTAGACCAAGCATCAATGCCAATTATGACCTGTACGCCTAAGCCGATCCTCCAAGCCAAACCCCTTTGTACCACTGAGATAGATTTCGTAATGGCTCTCCAGATGATGGATGTACCCGATCTGCTTTTGATAGGACCTCTAATGAAATCTAAGGTAGATAATGGGCGAATGTATTTGTGATAAAAAACCTTTTGCCACAGATTGTTTGAGGTTAATAATTTCCATCCCATTTTTGTAGCCAGTGCAATGGAAAAATAGTTTAAGTCCTTTAAACCCCATCCACCCCATTGTTTAGGTTTTGAAATTGTATCACAATTCACCCATGCAAAATTACTTCCATCCAACTTCCCTCTCCATAGGAATCTATGTCATATTTTTTGGATTCTTGTTGTGATAACTTTGGGAATCTAGGCCAAAGCCATCCAATATACCGAAATAGCACCTAGCATCGAATTGATTAATAGTAATATGTTAGCTCTTGATAGCCATCTCTGTTGCTAGATATTAATGTTCCTTTAGACTTTTGCTATCAGCCAAGTCCGGCCCATTATACGGTAGTCATTAGGTTTGATTCTAAATCCAAGATATTTGAGGCCCTCCTCAATGTCCAGGAGTCTGAACTAAAACTGTTGTAGTGCATGCCTGTGCTCTTGGATGGAAAAACTGACTGTCATGATGGTTGAATTGTTAAGATTGGGTTGCATAATTGTGATTTTACAGAAAATACACAGAATCCTAGTGAAACAATTGGAGTCCCAAATGGATCCATCTAGAAAAATTAAGACATCATCAACACAAATCCTGGTGAAAAATATCAATGATATCAGTCGTTTTGACCCCAGTTAGTGATCCAGATGTCTTTGCAGAGAATATGAGTTTTCTCACGCCTTCCATGATCAGTATGAAAAGGAGGGGTGATAGAGGGAAACCTTGTCTGAGGCCCCTCTCAGCATGGAAGAAATTTGAGGCGGAGCCATTAATAAGTATATTGAAAGATGTTGATGTGACGCAACACGTGATCCAATTTATGAATGGGCGTGGAAATCCAATGTGAGTGAGGATGAGTTGAAGATACGTCTAGGAGGTACAGTTAAAGCCTTTTCCAGGTCGATCTTGAGTATGATTCTATTGAGACTTTTGATTTTAATAGAGTGCAAAACTTCTTGAGCAGTACCTATGGCTTCATCGATTTGTCTATTATTGAGGAAGGCAAATTATTCCTTTGATATGTGTTGAGATAATATTGGCTTAATGCGGTTAGCAATTATCTTTGAAATTATCTTGTATATACAGTTTCATAAGAATATAGGTCCGAAGTCATTGAAAGAATCGGGATTATCTTCTTTAGGGATGAGGGCAATGAAAGTGGAGTTGAAACCATCATACATCCTCCCAGAGACTCTGCAATCTTCAATGATTCGTAAAAGGTCCATACCAATCGCCTAAAAAAAGGTGAGGTAAAATTAAATTGGCCAGCCATCTAGGCCAAATATTTTATCCCTCTTAAGCCACTTCAAGACAGATTCAATTTCCCCCAGGGTTACTGGAGCATTGAGGGATTCAACATCATCCTCATTCATATACTGGTGCATTGAGCCGACAATATTTAGTATTTCTGCAATGTTTTCCTCTCGGGGGTCTCTGAACATATGAGAGAAATGTCTAATACCCATATTCGCAAGATGATTGTGAGTTTTTGCAGCCCAACCAGACTGATCCATCAAATCCCATATGGTATTGGTGATCTTCCTGCCTTTCGCACATTGCTGAAAAAACTTCGTGTTATCATCCCCCACCTTTAGCTAAATTTCCCTACGTTTAGTCTCCATGTTTCCTCTCTCTGTATTAGTAGCTTTATTTTTTTTTCTTCCAACAAAGTTAGCTGATTTTTTGAGTCATTGGATTGAAAACCCAAATTGTCAGAGTCAGTCAATTCTGCAATGTGCTTTTCAATCTGCACTAATGTTTCTTCATCTTGTATCTTTTTCTCCCTTGCCCATGTGATAGTCCTATATTTGATCTGGGTCAGATTTTTTGAAAATGCCCTTGTCGGCATGGTGTTAAGTTCTTGGTGACAATGGATCTAGGGATCCATAACAATTTTGTGAAAATCGGGCTCAGCGAGCCATGTAGAATTAAATTTAAAAGGTGATGTTGGTTTATAGTTTGAACTAATTGCTTCAAAGAATATGGGGGAGTGACAAGAGATTCCACCTATCCCCACCCATTGTCTCATCCTATCCACTTTATCCACCATATTAGATTTGATGAGAAAACGGTCCAATCTGCGAGCGAGAGCAACATCCTAAATCCTTTTGTTACACCATGTAGGAAGTCTTTTATCCATGTCAATGTCCAGAAAATCGGAAGTATCCATTAGCTTCTCAAAATACGAGTTCAGAGGACCCGGTTGAGGATTTTTCCCCGATGTTTCTGCAAGATCCATGGATAAATTTAAATCCCACCAATAATTATGTGATCCCCCTGCATGAGAAATGAGGTCATCAATTTATCCCAGAAGCTGACCCGGTGGTGACATGGCCCATATATGTTGATCATGCACATAGGGATATCAAGTTCAACAGATGTTATGTCTGCACCTAAGACCCCATCCCAACCCCACATGTTCTCCACCTTAATGGTTCTATTGTTGAAGCTGATGGCACATCCGCCTGATCTCCCTCTCACATCCAAGGTCTGGAAGGTCCATTTAGGTAAAAATGAATTTAACAGGTTGTGGATGGTATCCCCTACCCCTCGTGTCTCTTGTAGAAATATAACGTCGATCCTCTCTATTGCTAAAAGACGCCTGAGAGATAGATTTTTGTCAAGGTTGGCTAACCTTATACAATTAAAGGATTCAGAAATCATGAGGAACCCACGTCAGGGTTGCCTCTTGCTCTAAGAACTCGATCAATGGAATATTGTTTAACTGATGCCACTTAAATCCTAGCTCGAAGGATGGATTTGGACAACATAGATGGTCTGCCCCTGAATTTTTTTAGGTGTTTTTGTGAAGGATCTTCCCCAATACCATATGAAACAAAGGTTTTAGGTAACAATAGGGATATGAGGTTATATCCATGTGAGGATAAATTACCCGAGATATTCGATGATTGTGAGAGTGAACAGTGAACATCCTCCAAAGTGGTAGGGGAAGAAAGAGGGGAGGAGGGTGGGGAATTTGTAACAAGACAATTAAATGGGGCAATATTTTGAGCAATAATATCAGATCTAAGTGCATCTACAGAAAAATTATGAGCTTCCTTATTGAAAAAAATTGAATTACTAGGAGGAGAGGATGAGATATTAGTACCCGGAATAGGTCTAGTGCCCACTTCTTGAGATCTTGTGACCCTGAGATGATGTGGTCGCACTTCGACATGAAGTGGTTCCTTCCTCAAGTCACATTGTCTCCTAGGCAGAGTAGTAGGGGTCACCCGAGCAGAGGTCTGTCCAACATCCTCTAGTGTCTAGGTACCAACGTGCTCATGAGCCTTGGTTTGTTCCTTGTTGGCGTCATTTATCAGTGGTAATTCCTTATATAGGTGTCCCACTTCATCGCATCTGCGACAATGAAATGGAACCCCTTCATAATCCAAATTTTTCCATCTGATGACCTCACGGTGTTGTAGGCGAAGGCTTTCCACCAGCGCTTCGCGAGTGTCCATATGCACCAAGATTCTAGCCATGGAGATGTTCCCAGTCTCCATGTATGATTTTTCGTGGTCTAGATAAATCCCTAATTCATCACCAATGCATCTAAGGACATCCTTCGTCCAGAATTGGAGTGGTAATCCAGGCAAGCGCACCCAATGGGACCAACACCTAGTTTTTCCCTTATCTGGGTTGAAGAGAGGTGTCCAACGCTTGAGCAACACTGGGGTCATATCGATATGCCATAATTTTGATAGGACACAATCAACCTATTCCAAGTGCAGGAAGATGAGCGGAAATTAGCCACGGTTCATTATGAGAATGACAGGTAACAGGTCCAGAACATGGCCCCAAATTCCCATAATCCATTTTTTCAGCTTGCTGGTGGAGTAGTTCCTGCCACGAAAACGACCCACGTTCATAGTTTTCTCTTTTTCTTCAGCATGTGCCATGCTAATGCCTTCCCCAAATAGCAGTAGCCTTCCCCATTCACTGAACTTGGTGCACTTTGTTTTATTCTTTCCACCAAGCCTGATGGTTTTTTGAGCCTATGTTTGTTTAGCCTCCTTGAGTGGGGTTTCATCTGAGTCTGATGCCCTATTATCTTCAAGAAAAATAAATTGTTGAGATATTCCCACGAAACATCCAGAGGTCTTACCCGAGGGTGGTGTTCGGGAGGTGTCTACTGCTATGTTATTTTCAATGGGTATGTTTATGCCCAGCTGCTCGAATCCAAGGGTATCCACTGCGGTATCGTCGATACCCCTTGTCGTCACAATAATATTTCCCTGCTCCTTAGTAATTATGTTGTGATGATCCCATAAACTCAACTCTAGGTGGCAGTTTAGTCTTTGGAGGAGTAATTTCTTCCTTGTTGAGTTATTCGAAGCTGTCTTTGGGTTATTTGTCTTTGTTTTAATCATAAAACTCGGTAATTAGGCCTTTGATCCTTGATTTAGCCTTCAAATTCTGCCTTACTGTCTTTATCCTTTATTCTTATTTTATGATTGTTTTGTTCATTTATACTTTTTCTTTAAACTTTGGCCTTTTATCTTTAATCACTATCTTAAGGGCTAATCCTCTGTGTTTATCGTTTAATTTAGGATTTAGCCTTCTGATCCTTCTGACCTTCATTTCTTCACTGCTTCCTCTGACTGTAATTGTCTTTTGTGTGAAGGGAGGGTTCCTTCATGGTACTGGAGGATTCTATAACCCATCGATGATCATGATTCATCGAGGGTTAAACTTTTATGCAGACCCCCTGACTCTTCCATATGAATTTACCTCTGGATCATCATCCAGAGGTTAATTCTATCTTTTCTTTGACTGTCGGAATACATTTTCGGGGCATAACCTCCATGAACAACCTGCACATAACACAAATAGTCAGTCTAAAGCCTGCGGGATCAGGTTTACTACTTTTCGTGGTTTCGGGTTGTCAGATGGGGTTTGTAGAGTGGAAGAAGGTGCAAGGAATGGGGTTCCAGAGGTGGAACATGGTGGAGAGGCGAAGAAATTCGAATTTTTGGTGCGAGGGGGAGAAAGGTGGTTTTGGAAAACCACAGTGGTTTATCGCATGGGCTAAGAGCGGCAAGTGGTATTGAGCGGAGGCTGCACGATTCCACTTAGTTTTGGATGCGTGTCCGAGCCAATACCGCTTTTTTTCACGTGGGTCAAGGGCATTAAACTTCAGCGCAAAATTCTGCGCGATATGAGTTTGCGCCGTCGGATCTCAAGAGGTAAGATCGACGATGCGTAGGGTTTCAAGACTAGGGCACAGGTCTGGGGGTGGAGCCCAGTAATAGGTGGCAGGCTACGGTTGGTCGACAGGGGGTAGCAGAAAGCGGGGCTTAGCTTGATGACGTGGCGGGATTTTTCGGGTAGCGTGGAGTTGTGCTGATGCAGGATGAAGGGCGGTGATATGATGACCATTGTATCAGGGCCCAGGGCTCAAGATCAACGGTCGGGATGATCCAAAAGAAAGGTCGGAGACTTTATACAAGGTTTTGGGGTGTATAAAGATAAAAGGGCGGAGATGTTTTTATGAATAGGGAAGGGGCTAGAAATAGGTGGAGGAAACGGTTTTATGAGGGTAAGGGGCTAAGGATTTAGGCCGAAAAAGGGGCTTAAGGGCCTATTTTGTGCAAAAGGGTCCAATAGGCTTAGAAGTTAGTTTTAAACAATGTAAAAAGGGTTTTTACATTGTTTAAGGGTTTTTTAGAAGAAAATGATGTGTGAGGGGGATTTTTGAGGGTTTTTGAGAGGGGAAAAAGGGAATGAATGAGGGTGTAAGTGAGGTGATGAAATGAGGCAAACATGCCTAGAAAATGGAGTTTTCTTTGAAGCAGGGTAAACTTTGAGAAGGCAAAAGATAAATTTTATAGTGGAACAGTTAGGTGTAGGATGATGATGGCAGTGAGATTTCTAGAACTCACAATGTTTCCTTAAATATTGTTTCTAGAAATATAGGATTTAGAACTTAGCCATCTTTTGATATCAGCAAAATTTACTGATGAATAACAGTGGCTCCACTTGGGGAGGGAAACTTTCCTTTCAAGGTGTCGAGAACCTTAGTTCATGAAATCTCTGAGTTTTAGCAGATCAATGCTTTATCCATTGGGCAGATTTCCCTCATTTTTCCTTTGTTGATATATCTTTGAAGTGACAATCTAAGCAGTCTGTAATATATGATTTCTTTCAAACAACATTTATACCTACCCAATCCTACTTGTCCTAACATTTTTTCTTCTTTGAGTGCATTTGTATTGGAAAACTCTTGACATTTTATTTTTGAAAACATAAAATAAACTATCTACTCCTATCCTTATTTCTTCCAAGAGCTTAGATTAAACTGTTGAACTCTTTTTATTTTCTATCTGAACTATTTGACTGCCAATATTAAGCTGTTTGGTAGTCTTGATTCTCTAGCTAATGACATGAAATTTAAAGCATGGTTCAAATCAAGATTAGACAGTCTGATTCACCATGGTTGTGGCATTGAAATAAGCTGCACACAAACATTATTTGCATAAAAGTAAATTTAAAAAGATAAGGTTGTGATTTGTCATTAGTAATGCATCCTTATCTATCTCTTTGGTTTTGTTTTGAGCATGTGGAACTAGGATCTTTATATTTCCCTAATATATCATTCTTGATAAGTCAAGTCTGAAATAATCTTGACAATCTTTGTTTCTACTAACTTATCAACATAAATTTAAAGCATGTTCAACCATGATTAGGCTAGATGACTGAACAGATATATTTTTAAATCAGTAGTGGCATTTGGACTTGCACACTTTCAGCAGTACTGTTTTTTGGGTATGGGGTTGTACCTCTTTTGATTTTCCCTCTTTTTCCTTTTCTTTTCTTTCATTGTTTTTGTATTTTCTTTGAATTTTCTCATGTTATGTTATGTATAATGAGTGAAAACTTTAAATCTAGGACTCTTGACAAAAATAGTGTTTGAGCATCCTGCCATTGACAGGACATCCAAATAGTTCGTCTCCATTTAGCCCTTGTAAAAGGAAAGCATTATGCCCCCTAATTGAGTGAATCATATAAGGCCCTTTCCATAAATTCTCAAACTTGCCATGTTTACCTTTATCTTCTCTCCTTCAATCCCATTTCAAAACTGTGTCTCCAACTTGGAATTTATTCGATTTGGTCCTTCTGTCAAAGATCTTCTTTATGTTTTCTTGAACTGCCTGTGTCCTTTTGTATACTTCTTCTCTTTTTTGTTGTAAATGAATAGTTTTATTTAGTCTTCTCTGCAGGTAATTTTATTCTATTTGTACTTCTTGGAGAAGTTTTATGACTGGGACTCCCAAATATGTAGGGAAGACTGCATCTATGCCATATACCAGCTGATAGGGGGACATGTTTATTGATTTCTTGGTGGTTAGCCTATCATCCCATAATGCATGAGCTAGATTACTATGCCATGATTTCTGATTTTGATCCAACACTTTTTTGATAATGTTGACCAGACTTTTGTTGGAGGATTCAGCTAATCCATTACCCTGGGGGTAGTAAGCTTTGGAATGGCCTAATGTGATATGATATTTGTAATAGAATTCAACCATTCTTTTGGATTTTAAGGTAGCAACATTGGCTGTAATAATTTTCCTAGGACAACCAAATCTGGATAGTATGTTAGTTTCAAGGAACTTGATAATGATAGAGTCAGTAGCATTCCTAGAAGGGATGGCTTCTATCCACTTGGTAAAGTAATCTATGGCAATAAGGATCCTTATGTTGGGTAGATGAGTTTGGATTAATTTCTCCAATAAATTCTAAACCCCATTGTTGAAAGGGAGCCTCAACACTGATGGGATGCAAAGGTAAAGGTAGGAGCTTTCTCTTGCCATCAAAAATTTGACACTTATGGCAAGTTATGACTAGTTTTTGAGTGTCTAGGAAAAGGGTGGGCTAATAATAGCCAGCTCTAAGAATCTTGTTGGTTGTTTTCTTCCAGTAGAGGTGGCCTCTACATTCTCCCTCATGCAGCTCATGCATGATTTTTCCTGCATCATCCTCAAGAAAACATTTAAGCAATATGCCAACAACATTTTTCCAATATAATACTCCATCTAAAATGCAGTAATTTAAAGCTTTCTGTTTCAAGAATCTAGCTTTAGTCTTTGATAGAGAAGGAGGAGTATTAAGATAGAGAAGCACATAAATGATATTAGCATACCAAGGTGAATTCAAAAATATTTCTTCAATGTATGGAGCTGTGAATTCTTCTTGTTCTTCTAAAACATCAACCATATTCATATCTAATGCTTGGAAATTTGATTCTGCCATGAGTTTTGCTAATCCCTATCCTTTAATTAGCTTGGTAGGCCTGATATCTAAATAATATTCTAAGATAATTGCAATCCACTTTCCCCTTTTACCATCAGAGTCTTGATTTAGAATGTCCTTGACAACTGTATGTGGGACAAAAGCAATGATATGAGAGTGTAAAATGTAGACTCGGAAATCTTTCAATTCTTTTATCAAGGCTAAGGCTTGTTTCTCCATGATATTATATTTGAGTGGAGCATCTCTTAAGGCTCTGCTAAAAAAGGATATTGGTTGTTCTTGGCCCATGTTATTCTTTTGCAACAAGACTGCAACAATGGTGTGTTCAGAGGCAAATGAGAAAATGTAGAAATCTTTAGTGAAATCAGGACTAATAAGAACTGGTGTTTGAGTGAGAGGTTGTTTTACTAGATCAAATGACTTTTTGGATTCTAAGGTCCATTTAAACCCTGTTTCCTTTTTTAGCATGTTTGTGATATTTCTCAAAAGTTCAGCAAGGTTGGGAATGAACCTTCTCAAAAAATTGATCTTTCCAATGAAAGATTGCAATTCTTTGAGGTCTCTAGGATGGTTGATTCTCAATATGCCTTCAATCCTTTTAGGGTCTACTTTGATTCCTTCTTCAAAAATTATGTGGCCAAGAAGTTTTCCTTCTTGGAGACCAAAGAGTGTCTTTTTTGGATTCAAAGATAAGCCATATTTTCTACATTTCTCAAAAACTTTTCTCAAATGAATCAAATGTTATTTATCAGTTTTAGAGAGGACAGTAATTTCATCAAGGTAAATGATTATGAAATAGCCTATGTCTTTTGAAAAATTTATGTCCATGGCCCTTTGGAATGTGGCCCCTGCATTCATCAAACCAAATGGAATTTTAACATACATGAATGTACCCCAAGGTGCGGTAAAATCAGTTTTATGTTGATCACTTTGGAGTACTAGCACTTGGTTGTAGCCTGAAAAACCATCCAACAGTGATATTATTTTAGATCCAACCACCTTTTGAAGTATGTGGTCCATTTTAGGCAATGGATAATTATCTTTCAGGGAGGCTCTATTCATATTTCTAAAGTCAATGCAAACCCTATTTTCCCGGGTCTTCTTCCTAACAGACACAAGGTTGGACACCCACTGTGAGTATCTAAGGGGAACTATGATCCCAGCATCATACATCTTCTTGATCTCTTTCTCAACTAAAGGCAATAAAACAGGGTTTGTCCTTCTTAGTTTTTGTTTGAAAGGTTTTTTATTTTCCTTAAGAGGAATTTTGTGTTGAATGATGCTAGTATCATATGATTTCAGATATGTGTACCCCCATGCAAACACATCTCCAAACTCATAGAAAAGTTCAATATATTCCTATTTGATATGAGTAGGGACAGTGCTAGATAACTTGATCATTTTGGGTTCATTTATGCTGCCTATATTATGTTCTTCTACATTAGTTTCTGTAGGCTCCATCTTTGGTTTTTTAGCTACATCATTGAAATCAAAAAGCTCCTCTAATGGTGTAAGACCCCTTGGTATTGAATCATTTTTACACTGTAAAATTTCAAGGTCTTTTTTATATGTTTTGTTCAGTAATTCTGTTGTACAAATATATTCAAATTGATTTATATCAGCAGTAGAGGACAACTCTGTTTCATGGGCTTGTTTTTCATCAAGATAGTCTTTTTCATGACTTGAGCTAGGTATTAATTCAACAAAATCATTTCCTGATTTCAGAAAATCATCAATGTGTTTATCTCCTTCAAATACTTTCCAATAGTCTTCATTGTCAGGGACTGTGGGCTTGTTTTTTACTTTGACAGTAAGTTGTTCATTTTTCTATGGTATTTGGCAATTGTTGGCAGTAAAGGCAAGTTCATTTGCAATATTGTTTTGAGCTCTAGCGATGAAAGTGTGTTCATATTTTTCAAAGGTTTTTAGGAGCTCCAGGGCAGCATTCCTATATTCTCTTAAGCTTGAGTTTTTGGCTGAATACTCCCCTTTTATTTTCCTAATGATTAGCTCTGAATCTCCTTGGATTGATATTTTCTTGGCTCCTAAATATTTGAGCAAATGTAGGCCAAGTAGGAGAGCTTCATATTCTGCAATGTTATTGGTGCATTGGAAATCAAGATTATAAGAATGTCCTTGGTTTGTATTTTCTATCCATACACCATCTCTAGAACTTATTTTGCTACAAAAGCCATCAAAGCTCATTTCCCATAGTGTTTCTATCTCATGCTCATTTTCCTTTTGTTGTTCAAGGCTGCTAAAGTTGGGGTTGTCAGCTTCTTCTTCTGGGGAATGATTTGACTGTTCAGGTGGTCCTAAATCTATCTTATTTTCCTTTTCTTGTTGTATTATTTCATCTTCATTGTACAATATAAAGGAGTCTAAATTTGAATGAATAGAATAAACAGGAGTGTTTTTTGGCCTATCTATGTTGCTTACCATAAATTTCATATGATATTCTCTATATAATCTTCTAGTTTGGTTAAAAACTAGTATGGTACAATAAGACATGTCCATTTGAAGGCTTCCTTGAATTTTGGCTCCTCGTGATCTAGATAAAAGCATGCCATATTTTGGGGGAATTTCAACAACAACTATGTCCATAACTAGACCCTTAGCAGGAATTTGTGCCAAATTAACACATAAATCCTTGATCAGGCCTAAAATCTTGACTCTGCTTGAATCAAAGGAATACATGTCCTTGTAATGTTTGGTAATATATAGGCCTAATCTCTCCATCACCACTTTTGGCATAAGGTTGTGAGAGGCACCAGAGTCTAGCATGGCATTGTGTAAAATCTTATCATGTATATTTAGGCTGACATAAAATGGAGGAATGGTTCCTTCTTGGTATTTTCCTTCTACTTCAGTACCAAACAACAGTTCTGGCTTATCATCTGTCAAGTTCAAAGTATCAGTATCATTTCCTATATTCAAAGCTTCTAAACTTGGTTTTTATATACATCTTGGGTTACTAGTTCAACTAAGGGTATGCTAATTTTGATCTTGGCAATCTCACCTTCAAGGATGAAAGGGACTAATCTTTTTGACATATTTACATCTGTTTTGTCAAGAATAGTCTTTTCAACAATTTTGATTTGTTGGGTTTTATTAGGACTGTTATTTAGGACAGATTTATCAAGGCCACTAGCAGAAGTACTAGGGCAGCTTGGGTCAACACTTTGCTGATCGGTTTTGTCCTTATTTGAGTCAGTTTTCTTAGTCAAAGTGTTATTTCTGTTTGTTGTCTTTTTAGGAGAATTTTCTGAAGTTTTCCTAACATCAGTATATGTGTTTTCATCATTGGAAATTTTTGGGTTACTTTTTCTTCTAAGATTGTATTGTTTGTGCACCTCCATTATTGCATTTTCAAACCCCAATTGGTAATCTTCAGAATCCTCATGATTATTTTGAACTTGTTCTGAGGAGAAGAAACCTTGTTCTTCTTCAGTGAGTAAAAAATCTATCTCACTGTCAGATCCTATCAGATTCACATGATTTTCTTCTAATATTTCAGTTTCCCTTTCTTCTTCGTGATCTACATAGTTTTCTTGAAAGGGAGGTCTGATCTGTTGGTCATTATCTCTTTGTCTATTTTGAATAGGATCTCTTCTGAAATTTGGATTTCTATTTTTGTTTTGTGGATTAATTTGGTTTCTCTAAGAGGCACTCTATCATTTAAGTTTATCTTTTCAAACATTCTTTCCATTACCCTCACTAAGTTGTAAATTTTGGCATCATATGATGAGGGTGATTCCATTGTTTCATATTTATATGTAACTCTTTTCTCTGATTTCAATCTAGCTCGTTTCTCAATTAGATTTTCTTCTACACTAATAGCTCCCCTATGCATATCTTCTAAGGTTAAGGGGTCTCTTTCTCTTAGCTGGTAGGCCATGTCTGGATCAAAGCCTTCAGGAAATTTAGCCAAGGCTAAGCCTAGTGGAGGCTTCATGTTAGGGGGAAGTGCATTTTAAACACTATTGAATCTAGTGAAATTATCTTGAAAACTTTCCCCAATGTTTCTTTTGAGGTTGCTATATTCTGAAAGCATTTGAAAAGAGTTCTTTTTAACTTCCCATTTGTTTATGAATATTTGGTATAAAGAATGGAGATCATTTATGCTATTATGAGTTAAGCCTTTAAACCATTTCTTGGCTTCTCCTCCTAAACTTTGGGAAAATATTCTCATTTTAATGGTCTCTTCTTCTATTTCCATGTAATCAAAGGCATCATCCATTTTATCTACATGCTATTGGGTAGTAGTAGATTCAGTTCCAGTGAAATGGAGAATTCTAGATTGATAATCATTTGGTAAAGGAACCAGAGGTTGTGGTAACACTAAAGGGGCATACCATGCTATCATGGTGGGAGAAAATGGGGGATTTACAAGAGGTGGATTTTTGAAAGGGAAAGTGGGATGAAAATAAGTGTTTTGAATAGTGGATGTATGGATGGGGGTGGTGGAAGTGCTTGGACCAACAAGCTGATTATAAGCAGATTTGTTATGGAAAGAACTGAAGTGGTGGAGAAGCTAAAAATCAGGAGGAGTGGAAGGAGAGGCTTCTCTGCTAAAGTTCTACTGCAAATCTGTGGGCTCAAGGTCAGATTGGTCAATATCACTATTTTCCTTGGTTCTAAATAGGTTCTTTGTGCGAGACAAGTCAAAGTGAGGATCTTTCAAGACTGTAAGGTTTTCAGGGACAGATCTTGTTCTTTGGATGGTCCTACCAGTAGTTAAATTTCTAGCTTTAGAAGTTTGCCACAAAATATTTTTTGGATCATCAACTATTGGAGGAGGATTAGGGTCTGGATGAGATCTGGTATTGATCCTATGTGAAGCCAGATTTCAAGTTCAAAATGTAGAGAGGCTGAAAGCTCTAAGGACTGTTTTCAAATTTTTTGACCTCTCTTAGTGCTTAGTACCTTTCTAAAATATGGGACTAGGCTTCTAAACTTCTTTAGGACTCATTTGATACAATCTTAAGGAAATATAAAAGAACTAGTGTATTAATAGGCCTACTGGGGCTAGTGGAGTTTCCAAGTTGAAATTTTTAGCTTTTTGAAGGTAAAATGTGTTATGGTCCACCACCAAACGAGTAATAAAACCAATCTAAGAATTTTTTTGGGTTTTTCTGAGTTTTTATGTGGTTATTATGGTTTCTGGAGTCCTAAGGAGTAATTAGTTTGTCACCGACTTAGAAGGTCCCACCGTGATCGCCAGAATGTTAATGTGTCAATGAGGTGGCAGATTCACTGGATTTTCTAAGTCAAATTGAGGGTCTAAAGAGTATTAAGAGGTATTCAAACAACTATATACTCAGAATTTCCAACCGTGATCGCCAGAATGTTGTGGTCCTGTGATTTGGTAGATTGGTATACCAAATGACAAGGGAACCTAGAACCAGTCTTTAGAGTTCTAGGACCTAGCCATCCTAGACTTAGAGAGGGATCTCTCAGGTTGTTTGCAAAGGATGTGTGTTTGTTTGCTTTTAAGGGTTGATTTACGGCTAGTTATTAAGTACAAGGTTTGTTTGATTGTTTTGGTTGGACATAATGATCAAAGAGCATAGATAGAATGAGAAGATCTCTAAGTCATTGGGAAATGGAGTCAAATGTAAGTCATGCTAAGTTTATTAAAGGATCGGGGAGTATCATAGGGAAAATCTAACTTGGCCAGTGGATCTTCAAAGTTTTTAGGATAATGAGATGAAAATTAAGGATAAGAATGAAAAGTAGGACAAAGAGCAATTAAGAATTATTTATCATGTACTTTAAACAAGAGATATATTTCAAGGTAATTGTTTTGAAGCAAGCCAAAGGACAGGGAAAACCATAGACTTCTTTGGACAAACTTTTAATAAGCAAGCCTTTCAGACAACAATCCAACAATCAAAGACTACTTTCAGATAAGAAAACATATAAGATAAACAGTAAGAGTAGCTTAAGATCAAACATAAATAATCTAGTCTGCTTTTGACTAACTGTTCTAGGAATCTTTAAAGCAACCTTTTGAGGCAGTCCAGAGGACAGGGCGCACCATAGACTTCCCTGGTTTAGACTCTACTAAGCATACTTTTAAAATATCTTTAAAAACAATATCTCAAGTTGTACTCAAAGGAGCATGGACTCACCACTAAATTTCCTAGTTTCACTCTATTGAAATCATTCCTCAAAACAACCTTTCAAACCGTACTCAAAGGAACATGGACTTACCAAAAGGTAGACTCCTTGGTTATAATCTATTGAATTATTTTTAAAATAACAAGCTAGATGGAACTAGAGGGCAATTAAGAATCCTCCAATCAGACCTTGCAAAAGAAAACATTAAGACAGTGAAGAGTAAACAGAACTAAGGTGCTTTCAAAATACATTTCTTAGCCTAAAACTTTTACTCTATTGTAACAAAGAAAGATGGAAACATAATGAAAAAAGGAAATAAAAATAACAGATAGAAGCACTTCAACAACAGCCAAGCTCAAGGATCCAGTGATCTAGCCTCCTCCATCAACAAACAAATCAGGGAATCCACAAGATCCAAAACATCAATTTTCCTTCAACTTCCAAGAGACTATGTATTACTTCAAAGAGTCATCAAATGCCAACAATACAATGAGTTTAGATGCAGTATTTATGCTGCAAATGAGGAGGTGGAGCTCAAGATAGGGTTTGAGTGTCATTAATTTACAGAGTAAATGCATTCCTAACCTTGAAAACCATGCAAGGCTTAAGGTAGAAATATCTGCAGCTACTTCTCTGTTTCAATAATTCTTATCTTAACTTCTAAAGAAGAAGAGGCAAAAATTTTGACTTTTAAGGCCTATAATAACTTTACAATAACTGCCTTGACAGATATAAAATATCTCTGACTGTGGAGTAACTGCCCACTGCCTTTATGGAAATAATTTATGTTGTAGGTGGCAGTTTAGTCTTTGGAGGAGTAATTGCTTCCTTGTTGAGTTATTCGAAGTTGTCTTTGGGTTATCTGTCTTTGTTTTAATCATAAAACTCGGTAATTAGGCCTTTGATCCTTGATTTAACCTTCATATTCTGCCTTACTGGCTTTATCCTTTATTCTACTTTTCTGACTGTTTTGTTCATTTATCCTTTGTCTTTAAACTTTTGCCTTTTATCTTTAATCACTGTATTAAGGGCTAATCCTCTATGTTTATCGTTTGATTTAGGATTTATCCTTTTAATCCTTTTGTCCTTCATTTCTTCATTTCTTCCTCTGACTATAATTGTCTTTTGCGTGCAGGGAGGGTTTCTTCATGGTACCGGTGGATTCTGTAACCCATTGATGATCATGATTCATCAAGGGTTAAACCTTTATGCAGACCCTCTGACTATTCCATATGAATTTACCTTTGGATCTTCATCTAGAGGTTAATTCTATATTTTCTTTGACTGTCGGAATACATTTTCGGGGCATAACCGCCATGAACAACCTGCACATAACACAAATAGTCAGTTCAAAGCCTGCGAGACTGGGTTTAGTTCTTTTTGGGGTTTCGGGCTGTCAGATGGGGTTTGCAGAGTGGGATAAGGTGCAAGGAATGGGGTTCTAGAGGTGGAACATGGTGGAGAGGTGAAGAAATTCAAATTTTTGGCACGAGGGGGAGAAAGGTGGTTTATCACGTGGGTTAAGAGCGGAAAGTGGTATTGATCAATGGCTACGTGATTCCACTTAGTTTTGGATGCGTGTCTAAGCCAATACCACTTTTTTCGCGCAGGTCAAGGGAATTAAACTTCAGCGCAAAATTCTGTGTGATATGAGTTTGAGTCATCGGATCTCAAGAGGTAATATTGACAGTACGGAGGGTTTCGAGACTAGGGTGCAGGTCTGGGGGTGGATCCCAGTGATAGGTGGTGGGCTGCGGTTGGTCGGCAGGGGGTAGTGGAAAGCGGGGCTTGGCTTGATGACGTGGCGGGATTTTTCGGGTAGCGTGGAGTTGCGCTGATGTGGGATGAAGGGCAGTGATATGATGACCATTGGATCAGGGCCCAGGGCTCAAGATCAATGGTCGGGATGATTCGGGAGAAAGGTCGGAGACTTTATACAAGGTTTTCGGGTGTATAAAGATAAAAGGGCGGAGATGTTTTTATGAATAGGGAAGGGGCTAGAAATAGGCAGAGGAAACGGTTTTATGAGGGTAAGGGGCTAAGGCTTTAGGTTGAAAAAGGTGCTTAAGGGCCTATTTTGTGCAAAAGGGCGCTTATAGCATAAAAACAGAGTTTTTATGAAAAATTAAAGGGTCCGATAGGCTTAGAAGTTAGTTTTAAACAATGTAAAAAGGGTTTTTACATTGTTTTAAGGGTTTTTTAGAAGAAAATGATGTGTGAGGGGGATTTTTTAGGGTTTTTGAGAGGGGAAAAAGGGAATGAATGAGGGTTTAAGTGAGGTGATGAAATGAGGCAAACAGGCCCATAAAATGGAGTTTTCTTTATAGCAGGGTAAACTTTGAGAAGGAAAAAGATAAAGTTTATAGTGGAACAGTTAGGTGTAGGATGATGAAGGTGGTGAGATTTCTAGAACTCACAATGTTTCCTTAAATATTGTTTCTAGATATCTATGATTTATAACTTAGTCATCTTTTGATATCAGCAAAATTTACTAATGACTAATAGGATGATTCATTACGTACTTGGAATCTACAAATGAGTTGTTGTTGTATTTAGTGAATGTATGTGCATGAATCTTAGGCTATTCTCCATTTGATGTTCTTGAGAAATATTTATCTTTGGATGTATCCTGATCTTCCTAATAACGAAGACTTGTTTTTATGAGGGGAGATATTTGGATGTTGAGGATATTATCTAATGACTCAAACCATTTAAGGATTTTTAAGTTGTGATTGATTTTTTCTAATTCTCCTTTCAAAAGCACAACTTCTTCAATTTTTTTGCAAAGTTCTTCCTTTTTGTTCAATTGTTCTGACGGAAACTCCTTTATCTGTTTGACTTCTTCTAGCTCGACCTTAAGAGGTACGTCAATAGAATATGCATCTTGATCTCTATCGTGCAATTTCTACTCTAGTTTACCCACCATCTTTCTAAGAGTTTTGTTTTCTTTTAATGCACTTTCGAGTTTATTAGAAACTTGGATAATAATTAGAGGGGGAGTGAATTAGTATTATGACCAATTTTGACAATTAATAACAATATTTAAATATTCAACAATTTACCATAGAAGCAAATCATAAGTCACACAACAACACCATAAGCAACACACACATATGAAACAAATAGAGACACCAGAGGTACATGGAAACTCACAATGGTATAATATCACCAATCTTATTTTTATTTATTTATGTAAATGTAAGATCCAACTCGTTGTTACATTATGTTTACATGCACCAACTAGAAGAAAGAAACCACTCCCTAATTTGCAAGTAACAATTCTAGGAGGCTCCAACCAGTAGGAAGCGCCAACTCCATTTGTTCTATTTTGTTTACACCAACCAGTAGGAAGCTCAAAGTCCCTAATTTGCAAGAACCCACTTGAAAGAGGCACTGACCCCCCAAGCTATTTATTAGGCACCCACCTGAAGGAAGCACTAACTCACTGATGTGAAGGAAACAACCTGTAGTACCTAGAAAATCCATTTTTTCATCCATTTTCAAACTCAAATCCACAGGGAATTTGTCACTTTAATATTCATAATTGCATTTTCTTCTCTCCTTGCTTCAACTCTTAATCAACCAAACATCTCACTATAAAACCAACATCCTCAAACTATGATCCTTTCTAATTTTAGCTTTGCCTCTACATTGTGACTCTCCTCTCACACCCAAATTTGTTCAGAACTTATTCAAATATGCTTAGCTACACTTTTCTCAAATTAAAATCTAATCACAACTTTTCAGATTTTCTCAACAACTCTTCTTCAACCTCAGATCTGATATCAGCACTCAAATTTGCTACCCTTTTTTTCATTCTTCACTCATCATCAAATTAGGAACTTTATCTTATATATATTTCTTTTTCTACATTCCCTCTCAATCAACTGTGTATTTTCGCCTTCACATTAATTAGAGGTCAAATAATTTCAAGTTCATGCCATTTGAAATTCATTAGTCTCTTTGTTACTCCAACGAGATAATTTGAATAGATGGCACTGGTTCCCCATATTCATGCTTCCTGGTGTACCTTAAGAGACAATCCCTTAGCTGTGATAAGGAATCTGTGCTTAAGACATTTATATAGTTATGTCACGGAAATATTGGTCTTTGTTTAATCACCTTCAAATATTTATCGTTAAACTCTCAAAGATAAAATATAATAAATGTTCCACATTGATATTATCTGATGATATAGAATGGAATGATCAGAATAATATGTAAGGAAGAAGCCCAAACTGATATGTTGTTGTACAGAATATATCACCTCAAACTCCAGAAGAATTATAAGGAAAGAAATAGTTAAAATGAAGGGGCGCCTATTAAGGATTTTAACTCTTATTTACACAAGTAAAAAGAGACCTACAACTTCATTAGTTCATTTTATTCAAGGATGGAAAGTACACAATGTAAGCTAGAAGACACATCAACATCAACAAATTCCAGAAACTTGCTTTTCATTCATTAATCATTTGAAATCTGAGTACAAAAAATTGCATTCTAAAGGTCCAAAACTCGGAACCTTTTCCTTTCTTCTCTATCTCATTAAATACAATAGAAAGCAGTTTGTAACTGTTGTAACTGATCTTAACTACTTCAACTACTTACGACTTTGTACACTATCTATTACATGTCCTAAAAATGTCTTATTACAATTACATTCTCTCTTTTAAAAGAGGAAATAACATGAAATTAAAATCCTAATCTATATGCTGAATATGAATTGATGATGATGCTGCTACATTTCCTTGATTGGTTGATTTATCCTTCTTTGAAGTGGAGGGATCCTTCGGTAAATCTGTCATCCAGGCTCTGCACTTCTTCCATATTTCAATGTTTGTCTTTGGTGAATGAACCATCTTATGATATTCCAATCTGAAAGTAGTGATTCTGTTGAAAGATGGTCTTTCCACAAAAAAAAATTTCACTAACCACAGTAGTTGAAAGTGTCTCTGAAGGAAATTGATCATTGTTGCTCCTTTAAGAACCTAATTCTTCTCATGAGTGTTTTCTACCTTACTTTTTGCCAACACTAGCAATGGTTCATAAGAATTCCATGACATAAGACTACCTCCAAGACCCCAACATGATGGTAAATCTACTCTTGCTATTTTATCAAATAATTGATCAAACTGACTCATTGCTTCCTTTAGCTCAATTAGCTTCTTTTCTATAGACTTCCTACAATCATTTTTTACAATCATTTTGTTAATTTCCACAGCATATAAAATCTTGTCTTTAATTTCATTTTCTTCCAACTCCTAATATGTTTTAGAATCAATGAAATTTATTGCCCAAATAGCCCTATTGATTGTCTTCTATTTTTCTATCATGACTTGCTCTTCAAATTCCCTGATAATGCTTTTTTCTTCTACTATAACAGTCAGAAAATCACAAATTGTTTTCATTTCTTCAATAATATCATTCCAGATGATATCCTTAACTTGTATTAAGGATATATTTCCCTTCAATTTTTCTTTGAGATTTTTAATCTTAGCCTCAGAAATTTGGCAGTCCATTTTATATTTATTGACTTCTCCTTTAGTGGCCTTTATAATATTTGTTGTTGTTTCTAAATCATCTTGTGCCCTTTTTTGATCTCTCTCTGCTATCTACAATTCAGTGGTTAATTGAGAAATTTGTGCTGATGGATCTTCACTACCTGATGGAAAAACAAAAGTGCAAGTATGAGATTCGATATGCTTTAATTTAGTGACTTATTCTTCCTTTTGCATGAGCTGCTGAAGTAGTTTTTATTTCTCATTTTCCACCTCTGCAACCTCTGCTGCCATGGAATGTTCTCCAGTAAGCAATTTCAATTTTTTCTTCGGTATAGATATTTCTGATTCAGCACTTTGCAGAAGCTTCTGCACAGCAGACTTGTCATTGTGATCTACTCAAATCTTCACTATGATATTTTTAAGCTCCTCGTTCTGGATTGTCAAAACCCTGGAATTGGCTTTCTCTAACTTCAACTGCTTTATCACTTTTCCAAGCATATTCTCTGCCTTCATTTCCATTGCATTAGTTTTTTTAGGTCATTCACAATCATCTAACATGTTTGCATGTGTAGATTCACTTTGTCTAGCAATGGGATTTTCTTCACATCTACAGTCAAATTCACAGTATTAAAATTGTTCGAAGAATCAATTGACATATCAAAAGGATGTGAAAGGGAAATTTTTAATTGATCTTTTTCAAGATCCATTGCAGTTATAAGTCTTGTTTGGTCTGGACCTATCTGGTACTCAGCTTGATCCTCCATGCTTGCCTTTATCTTCTGATTTCTCTCTGGAATCTGGGCAAACATTTGTTTAATTATAGGCACTTGTTCCTGAGTGCTCTCATGCCTCCTGGGTGAAGCAGGGACATTTTGTTCATCTCCCAATTGTAATGAAAAACCAGGTTGAGTATCTACAGACTCTTCATTGAACTTTGCTCTCTTCTCAGCCCTCTGTTCTTCATCCTCTGAATCAACCACTGCCTCTTTACCTATTTTATTTGATTTCTCTGATATAACAGGAGTCTGAAAATTTGAACTTACTGAACCCACAACACCTTTACTTGCCACTTTTTCTAGATCTAGTCTGCTCTCATGAATGAAGGCTGAATATTCATTATCAATTCTTCTACTAGAAATGACATTGTGAGGGTCATAAGCCCACTTCTCTCCTAACAGTAAGTGCATTCCATCTAACATCTTAGTGACTTCATCAAATGCTTGTCTCATATTAACTATAAGGGGACCCACAGTCATTGGAAATTTGAATAGATGACCCTTATTCATACGCACAAAGTGAATTTGGTCAACATTTAAACTTTTCCTAATGAACTCCAGAGAAAATAATCTCATAGGCTCCATAATTTCATAATAACCTTCAAAGACAAACCAATCACCAAATTTACAATTTTCCCCCAAATGCAAGAACTCTTGAGCTTTGGGAAAAAAACAGGGGGGAGAACTTCCATTCAAAACTTTATATGCAGAAGACATAAAATGACCAGCAAAATCAAACAAACCACCCTCATTCTGTTCTTTTCTCACTATATCTGTCCAAAATATTACTGATTGTCTCCTATTATTCATATCCATAATGTTTAACCCCATATGCATGAATTCTTCTACATTTTGATATAAAAATAGGTAAATAATAAGTGAGGGAAACCTGAATGAACCCGTTAATGATAAGCTCATGAGCTGAGAGTTAACATCTTCTTGCCAATAATATGGAATATCCAACACCACTCTTAGCTTCATCATCATGGCGAACATTCCCAGAATTGACTTGTCCACTGTACTATTGTCGTCCTTTCCCAAAATCTTTGCAATGTAGCTCAGCACTGGTTTGACTTCAATATTAAAAACCTCCATAGGGAACTCTTTACTGTAAGGTACAAACTGTTGTTTATTTGGCTTCAGAAAATGAATAAATTGATTAAACTCTTGACCTACAAGATTATCATAATACGCTATCAAGGAATCATCATAGAATTGGACATATGACTCCAACTCAAGGTAACATAGAGCTTGGTGAATTAACTGAGCTGACACTTGCAGAACGTTTTCCCCTTGACAATTCACTACGAAACATTTCCCAGGGTACATAACAGACACTAGCCAATAGATAAATTCAGGAAAAAGATGAGTTTTCGAGATACATGCACATAACACACCAGTCTTTTACATGGCGGTGTAAATTGGAGAAGTCTTATCCTTTAGGAGGACTTGCTAATAAAAAGAAAGGTGGTTAAGGGAACAATTTGTATCCTAGATATCCCTCTCGGTATCCATGAGAGGGATGTGACTGGAAGAACCTGACAGGGATGAGCATTTAGCGATAGTTTAACTTTGGGATGGTAGACAATTTACAGGGTGACCAATAATTGACAGGGTGACAGAAGACTGAAAAAGACGCAGCACAAACAAACTTCAAACACCAACTAATCAATAATAATTTCAGAAAGAATGAGAATTTCCCTTAAATAGGTGGTGCGACTTTGAACTTAAATGTTGATAAGACGCGCCAAAAGACTGTTAATAAATCCTGATATGGAAGACAACTGTAACCAACTTGGCAGCATAGGTCACTGTGGGAGGCCTCGGGGTACGGAGGATTCATTTGTCTTATGCCCCCGCAGTCAATCTCGACCGTTCATCTGGGTTACTCCCGTAGTCAACACAGTCAACTGCGGAGGCACCCTCCATGTTAACCCACGTGCTAAAAGTGCCCGCGAGTTGAGCCCTTTGCTCATTGCTTGATAAATAATCGAATCCCGCTCGATAAAGTGATCGATATTTAAACTTTGAACTGGGACCCACTTTCATAAAGCCTAAAAGTATTTAAAATTTTAACTTTAATATAAAAAGCAGATATATTTTTATGCTAAACTATATGAACTGTAATACCTAACATATCTTTTTAGTAGTTTTCTATTTTTTTGTATTTTTTGAAAAATAAAATAAAGGGATATTGCAAATGATCCACAACACTTCCTTAGCTTCAAATTTTATCTTTCCTTAGTATGGCCTTATAAGTCTCAACCCTTTCACCAACTTGTCTCTCCATTATAACCGCTTATATTTTCTTTCACAGCCTTAGATTTAATCTCCTACAAATCTGCCTTTATTTTTCTTTTCCCATTTTGGTGCTTTGTCTTGGCCTTAAATTTCCAATGGGATGACCGACCTTTTCAACAATCACCCTTGTCTTTTTTAGCCTCAATTCCTTAAATACTATGGGTATCAAACAATTGATTGTACACCTAGAAAATGTATTTTATTTATTGTATCAACTAGACTAAGTCCATGCAGTCATAATTGTTTTTAACTTTAATTGTCTCTTCACTAAACTTTCCACTTAGAACACAACTTTATTAGCACTGCACCTCAACCTTTATCACTCTGTGCATGAGACTGAGTCCTCAAAATTTTTTCTTAATCGTTTGAGGCCTTTTCTGTGTTGCCGTCATCCTGCCACATGACATATTTGAGTGATACCACATGTCACCCATAAATAGGCCACCTAGCCACCTAATACGGATAATTCCATCTACTACATGTCACTTTGTCAGTGTGCCACATCATCTCTTAACCAAATCATTGCTACTGGTTTTCCACATGTCTCTTTGTCAATGTGTCATGTCATCTCTCTACCACCTGCCTACCACATATCTCTAGTTCTAAGGAGAGACATGGTTTGGTGTTTTTTGGTGATCGCTATTCGAAAAATCCCAAGGCGTTGAATTCATGTCATTCACCATACTTAAAGTATTGTAAATATTTTCTATCATGCTCTCTGTTAAATGGACCTTTTACCTATTGAATATTGTAGCTATGGCCGATCTTCATAATTTTTATTTTAACCCTTGAAATATATAATGAAAATGTATGACATGTTCTTCATGTCATTTGATTTTATTATCCATTGAAAATATTAATGTAAGACATGTTCTTCGTGTTGGTTGATGGGGCTCAAAATAAGACACAAATTAAGGCCCATCTAACCTTTCATAGGAACATGAAAACTATGTTAAATCGCTATTTCTACACTTAATCATGTTTTTTTAGCTTTAATATGTTCTTAGGAAGGTTTAGATATAATTGCTTATTATGTGCCCAATATTATTTATTTTTGTAGAATATTGAGTGAATATTGAGTAAATTATGAATGAGAAAATATAGGGAATTTCTCCCTACTGCATGATGGACCAATATTGGATATTAAATGAACAAAATATATGTTGTGAAACCAGCTCCAAAAAGAGAAGAAAAGAGATATCAACGCCTTAGAAATAAGCCACTTCGAGGGGGCAACCTCCAATACATTACATGAATGAACAATTCTTGGATGATACAAATGAAAAAACCTCCTCTCTATATATAGGAGTCCATGGGGCCACAATGTAATCCTAGCTGACCTAACAATAATAATGTAAGGGCACAATAATAACAATATGGGGATTACAAGGGCATAACAATAACAATAAGGGGGTTACACTAACAACAATAAGGGACTATACTATTAATATAAGGACCTAACATGCTACTCTCCTTCAAAAAAGTGTTATCCTCAACGCTTGAGTAGCTCCAGGTGCTTCTGTATAAAATTTTCATCCTCCCATGTCGAATATTCAGTGGGTAAGTTCTTCCATTTGATGAGATACTCTGAAATTGATCGATTTTGTAGCTGTCGAGTTCTTGTTTCCGTGACTGCTTCAGGTTCCAATATGATTTTTCCTTCCTCATCAAGTTCTGGAAATATTTTTTGAACTGGAAGTTTGTCCCCTATAACCTTTTTTAAGCATGAAACATGGAAAACCGGATGCACTCACGAAGAAGTAGGAAGCTCCAATTTGTATGCCATAGTCCCAATATTTTGCAACACCCTGTAAGGACCATAGTACTTTGGCGATAATTTATTATCCTTCTTAGCTTGCTTGAGGGACATTTGTTTGTATGGTTGTAGCCGTAAAAATACCCAGTCTCCCACGTCAAAACTTCTCTCACGGCAATGTTGATCTACCTGTTATTTCATTCGATTTTGTGCCAAATTTGGGTTATCCTTTAAGAGTTGTAGAACTTCTTGTTGATGCTCGATTTGATCCTCCACTGCTTGAACCCTAGAATTTTCCCTTAAAGAATATGTGATGGATGGTGGATGATATCCATAAAGTGCCATAAATGGGGTCATTTTTTTTGCATTATGGAAGGAAGTTTTATACCACCATTCAGCGAGAGGTAACCACTTGACCCATTTTTCTTTCTTATCAGATACAAAACAACAAATATAGCCTTCCAAACATTAATTCACTATCTCTGTTTGACCATCAGATTGAGGATGATAAGATGATTTATGAGCTAGTTTAGTACCCAAACAAGAAAATAATTTCGTCCAAAAATTTCCTGTAAAAATGGGATCTCTATCACTTACAATAATCTTTGGGTTTACATGTAACTTTTGAATTGTTTCCATAAATGCAGTAGCAATTGTACTTGCTTTAAATGGATGAGATAATGCAAAAAAGTGTGCATACTTGGTAAGTCTATCAACTAACACCATGATGACACTCCTTCCTTCGGACTTAGGTAAACCTATGATAAAATTCATTGAAATCTCCTCCCAACATTGACTTGGAATGGATAAAGGTTGTAGAATACGCGAGGTCTTAATTGTATTAACTTTATTTTGCTAGAAAACCAAACATTTTGCCACAAAATTTTGAATATCAGATTTAAGGCCATCCCAAAAAAAATATTTCTTCACCCTGTGGTAATTTTTTAAAAATCTTGAGTGTCCTCCTAAAGGAGAAGTGTGCAATTCCAAAATAATATTTGTTTTAGTTGGGAATTCTTGCAAATATATAAGCGATATTTATACCATAAGGAATCATTTTTCCAACTAAATGTATCAGATGTACTAGGATCTTGCTGCAACTTTTGAATGAGTGTCCAAACTTCTTCGTCCTTCTTCCATTCATCCTTTTGTTCGGTTATCCAATCTGGTTGGATAATAGAAATGGCACAAAGAAATTCTTCCACCTCTTCATCCTTTCTTGAGAGTGCATCTACAACAACATTTAACTTCCCTTTTTTGTGGATGATTTCAAAGTCATAACCCAACATCTTTGTGACCCACTTTTTCTGCTCTTCCGAAGATAGTCTTTGTTCCAAAAGGTGTTTAAGACTATCATGATCAGTTTTTACCTTGAAGTGTCTTCCCATTAGGTCAGGTCTCCATTTCTTTAGTGCATGTAGTATTGCCAACATTTCCTTCTCATAAATAGCCTTTTTAAAATAATTTCCTTTGATTGAACGACTTTCAAAAGCAGTGGGTCTTCCTTCTTGCATTAAAACAACACCAATTCCATTTCCTGAGGCATCACATTCCACAATAAAGGTTTTTGTGAAGTCTGGCGTAGCTAAGACTAGTGCTAGGCACATTGCCTCTTTAAGATGTTCAAATGCCTTAGTTGCTTCAGGAGTCCATGAAAATGCATCTTTCTTCAATAATGTTGTTAGAGGTGCTGCTATTCTCCCATAATTCTTAACAAACTTGCGATAATACCCTGTTAACCCGAGAAATCCTCGCAACTTTTTTATGGTTGTGGGGACTTTCCATTCCTTAATGGCTTTAATTTTTTTAGGGTCTACTTTAACACCCTCGTGAGATACAATATGACCCAGATATTCCACCTCTCGTACTCCAAAGAAACATTTGGATTTTTTTGCATATAATTGTTTCTCCTGCAATAGTTTGAGCACCCTGTCAACATGTTCAACATGATCCTTCCAAGACCTGTTGTAGATTAGTATATCATCAAAAAATACTAGCACAAATTTTCTAAGGAAGGGTTTGAAAATGGAATTCATCAACCCTTGAAATGTAGAAGGTGCATTGGTAAGGCTAAAAGGCATGAACAAAAATTCATAATGACCCTCATGAGTTCAAAATGCTATTTTCAGAATATCTTCAGTCTTCATTCTAATTTGATGATATCTTGAACGAAGATCCAACTTGGTAAAATAAATTGCTCCATGTAATTCATCCAATAATTCATCAATCACAGAAATGGGAAATTTATCTTTAATGGTGAGCTTATTGAGCTCCCTATAATCCGGACACATTCGCCATGATCCATCCTTCTTGTGTACCAATACTACAGGAGCAGAGAAAGAACTTTGACTAGGTTGAATTTTACCCGCCTCTAACATTTCTGCAATCATACGTTCAATTTCGCTCTTTTGGAAGTAAGGATATCTATAAGGCCTGATGTTTGGAGGAACACTTCCTGGAATCAAATGAATAGCATGATCATGATCATGAATAGGTGGAAGTCCTTTGGGAGTTTCAAACACCTTGGAATGATTGTCCAAGACTTGTTGGAGATCTGCAGAAATAGATGATTTTGATGTTGGAACTTCTAGTGAGCATAATTGTGCAATTACGCCTCATTGTTATTTCTTTAGAAGCTTTGTCATGACATTAGAGCTTATTATCTTTCCTCGGTCTTCCTATGATAATCTTACAATTCCATTTCCTTCCTTCCAAAAAAATTCACAAAGAAAATTTCTTGAAAATTAAAAGCTACCGTCCCCAAAGATTGTAACCATTGTACTCCTAGTATGACATCAGCACCTCCCATTGGGATGGAAAGCATTGGACTATTCAATACATATTCCCCCATGGATAGCTTGATATTATGGAAATTTCTAGAGAAATTTATAGGTCCTCCATTTGCAACCATCACTTGACATTCTGGTGTTGGGTATAGGAAACAATTCAATTCCTTATCTACCTTACAATGAATAAAATTATGGGTACTACCCGAATCAATCAACACTATTACCTTTTTCTTCTTGATATGTCCTTCTATCTTGAGAGTTTGATGAGTGGTAATTCCTGCCAATGCATTACATGATATGGTCGGACTCATTTCTTTTTCTTCTAGGGTTGCTTCATGGTGTATATCCTCTTATTTTGAAGTTTCTTGTTCATTTTCTTCCTCCTCTTCACAATCTATGTAAAATGATTTCTTCTCGGCACACTTATGACCTTTAGTGTATTTTCTGTCACAACTGTAGCAAAGCCCTTTTGCTCTATTTTCTTCCAATTGTTGTGGTGTCAACCTTGTAGGTTGTGGAATTTTAGGTGTAGCAACATTTCCATCTTTATAGATGTGAGTGGTAGGCTTCCTTGTCGCCATAATTTTACATTCAATTTTTCTTGCCAACCTGAATGCCTTCTCCAATGAATCTGGTTCCCAAATGCGAACTTCATGTTGGATATTATCCTTTAAAGTCCCTATGAAGACATCAATCATGTGTTCCTCTGGAATATCAGTTACCCTTATATTCAATTTTTCGAAGTCCTCAATGTGCTCCGCCACTAAACCCTTTTGTTTGATATTGATAAATTGGCTAAAGAAGGTATTTCTCTTTGTATCCTCATAATGTGCTATCATTTCCTCCGTACAAATTAACCAAGTGACAATTTTTTTACTGGAGAAAATCCATCGATACCATACAAATGTATTTTGTTCTAAATGTAAAGTTGCAATGCGTACCTTTTGTGAGTTTTTCACATTACTAAGATCAAAATATTGCTCTATTTGTAGTATCTATGTTACGGGATCCTTGCCATCAAACTTCCTCATATCCATCTTTGGAATATGGTGGTTCTTTAATCCAACATTATATTTTATGAAATCACGATTAACATTTATTTTGTTCTCAACATGAGTTTCCTCTACTATCTTTTCACTATTAGGAAACATTTCTTGTATCAACTTTTCCAAACCTTAGATGTCTACTTTTAGATCATTATTCATGTTTTCCATTTTTTCATCGATCTTAGCTTCCATGTCATCCATCTTAGCTTCCATGCCAACTTCCATGCCATCCATCTTAGCTTTCATGCCAACTTCCATGCCATCCATCTTAGCTTCCAAACCATTCATCTTAGCTTCCACGCCTTTCTTCAAACCATCCATCTTAGTTTCCACGTATTTCTTCAAAACTTCCATTTCATTTTTTGTTGCTCTTTGCGATAGCGAAATTTGGTGCATTTTCTCATGGACTTTTGATATCTCATGTTACATTTCTTCATCTTCATGAGTCATAGTAGAGCCTTCTGAAGGCTTGATGGGTGTTTAATTCTTTTTAGGAGTCATTTTAGAACCCAATACTAATATCTTTGTTCAATAGGCCTTTGGAATCACCTAGAACTGATTTTTCAAACAAGACTTATGCAATTTGAAAAAAAATACACACCTTTTTCTTGATTTTGAGGAGCTTGATATTGAAACTGAATTATCTCTGTGATTTTGGATCTTCAATATTTTAAATTGGGCCCTGAAGTAGCCCTCTGAATCTTCTTTCCAATGCCATAGGTTTTACCTAATTTTGATTCTTGAAGGCAAAGTTATGCCCAATCTCCTACGATGACCTAATTATGGACTAGTTCAGTAGAGCGAACTTGTACGACCTGCCACGTGTCATTGTTTCCTCCTTTGGCTCTGAAATTGATACAGTGAAAACTATAGTCTGTGTACTTGCGGATAATTTTTACAAAATTCCAATATGATGCTCAGAGAGAGAGTTATGAATTTTTTCCCACAATCGCCTCTTTGAGAAGAAATTTGAGAGCCTGCAAAAGACCTAACTTCCACAAACCATATCTCCGAAAATATGGCGAACCAAGCTCTAAAATTTTGCAATGATATTCCTCAGGATTTTTAATTCTCTCCCTAAAAATTTCATCTTCTGAACTTTCGTAGAAACAAAGCTATAGCGAAAATGCGACGATGACCTGTTTAGGTTAAATTCAGGAGCCTGCAAAAAGACCTACCTTCCACAGATCATATCTCTGAAAATATTGCAAACCAAGCTATGAAATTTTGTGACGATGTTCCTCAGGATTTTAGCTTCGTACTCTAAAAATTTTAGCTTCTGAATCTTCGTAGACAAAAATTTATAGTGAAAATGCCACGATGACCTGTTTGGGGCAGCGAAACCCTAGAATCCAAAGCTCTGATACCAAATGTTGTGAAACCAGCTCCAAAAAGAGAAGAAAAGAGATATCAACACCTTATAAATAAGCCACTTCGAGGGGGAAACCTCCAATACATTACATGAATGAAAAATTCTTGGATGATACAAATGACAAAACCTCCTCTCTATATATAGGAGTCCATGGGGCCACAATGTAATCATAGCCGACCTAACAATAATAATGTAAGGTCACAATAATAACAATATGGGGGTTACAGGGGTACAACAATAACAATAAGGAGGTTACACTAACAACAATAAGGGACTATACTAGTAATAAAAGGACCTAACAATATCATGAAATTATTGAAAAATTATGGAGCTCCACTGATTGAGAAATTTTAGGAATGTGTTCCTTGTCATTTAATGAAGATTCCTAGTGTTGGGAACAAAATCCAATTTTTGTGGAATTTTGGAGGTGAAAACTGCCTCATTTCAATTATAATTCTTCCTCGTCACTTTGTATAAGTACCAATTCGAATTGGCCTCTATAGGCATGTATTTTCTTAGTCTTCTTGTGGATAAAACTTGTTATTTAACAACCCCACTTTCATTTCTAACGGGGGTGTACTTGGATGGATTCAAATAATGAAGTTTGGTGCCATTTTTAGCTTCTAAAAATTAGTTTCCTTCATTGGACTCTCAGTTTCCTTGGGCTTGGCCATCCCATGATCCTCATATCCCTCTTGTACAATTTATTTATTTCCTTTGAATGTCTTTTTTACTTGCATCTCTTATTATGCATTTATTGTTCATGCTTATTTTGTTGTAGGTTACATTGGTCAAATGATTGAAGTGAGATTTTTTGCAGCTTATTTACATATTCACAAGCATGATTCATCCTTAAAAACAACTTTTAAAATTCATATTCATCATTGAGCTACTTGGATTGGTCTACTAGCTCACAAATCTAGAATTTCTAGAAATCCCTTGTAGCAAAATAGTAGTAATTTTTTGCTATTTTTTAGAACCTGTTAATGAGATTTATTTGAGTTTATTATTATTTTATTGGGTCATAAAAACATTCAAGTTAATAACAAAATCTAACCCATATAATTTTCACTTGATTAGGTTAGGAATTTGGTACGTTAACTAGCTCATTAGTTCTTGAATTTCCAATTTTTAGAGTAGTAATTTCCTCCTATTGTTTTCACGTGTTAATAGGTGTATTTTGGAGTGATTCCACTTGGAATGGAGTAATAATACATCCTACTTAATTAAAAAAAAAAATACCATCCCATTTTAATTTGATTTACTTAGGCATTCGACAAGTTATCTTGCTACTGTAGCAAAATAGGGCCTCCTGTAGCACATGTAAACTTAACCAAATTTTCTCCAAAAACTTGGTTTTTTTCCCTTAGGCTTCAATAATGACCTCTATAATTTGAAACATGATTTATTAAGACCAAAATACCTCCTAATCCTTTCCTCTTTTCCATTTAAATTCACCTCTGCAGTTATGGCTAGTGGACAAATTCATGACCTGAAGAGCATAATGATGATTTTCACGATTACTTCATGAAGTACCTTATGAACTCTGTTGAAAAAATCTATTTTAAATGAAATGTTTGAAGAATTATGTCATGATTTCATTTTGTTTCATACATATTAAGCTATGGTTACCATTTCCAACATCGTTATTCTATTGCATAAACTAGGCTTCCTTTTGATGTACCATTTACACTCTGCAAATAGGTTAATGTTTACATTTCTACAAATATGGTTAACATTTACATTCATGCAAAGTAGAATGGCCTTTCATTTTTGCAAAAGTAACTATTATTTCCTCTTTTAAAAATTAATTAGGTTTCCTTTTTGCAAATAGAGTAACATTTCCACTTATGCAATTAGTTTAGGCTTGGATTTCATGGCATTCACTTCATTGCATCATATCAATGAAAGAAGGACACATTTCATGTTTCACATATAGTTCTGACACCTCTTAAGTTTGTATGAACATCAAGTTGATTATTTAAATTTCAAGCCTCGGGAATTGCAACATTCTTGTTGCAATATTGAGGCTCATCACTTTTTGGCACCGTTGTCGAGGAGATGTCAAAGCATGCATTATTGTATTCCCTAGTTGATTCATTTCTTTTAATTTCTACAAAAATAAAAAATTTCATTAGGCATCTTTCATTTCAATAACATAAAATTGCATTGAACTAGCATTCTCTCTTAATTTTGTTTTATAAAACAAAAAGTACTTCTCCAACACCAAACCCCCATTTGATCATGTGGTGTAGTAATAACCACATCACCATCCACTTTTATTGGTAGAATAAGAAGAGGTGGCAGAGAAGGTAGAAGAAATGGATGGAGATGATGACAATGAAGAAGATCCTCTTGGATTTCCCATTCAAGATATTGATATCAGTGTTCATATGAAGAACATCCCTACATGTTTCCTTCCCAACTTCCATGGTATGATGTCATTGGATCCGGAAACCTTTCTCTTTGAATTTGAAATCCTTTATAGATATTATAGTTACTTACTAAACACTCAAAAAATGATATTGTTTATAGAAACATTGAAGGATGGATCAAGTCAATCACCAAAGCATATATGTTATGTAGCTCCAAGAATACCATGGAAACCTAGTCAACCTAGTATGATGCAAGAACCTAGTTCGCAATTTCAAGGTTATGCGCATCCATCTCAAATTGATTGGAACACACCCTTTCCTTGGCAACCTTGTCCATCTCAACCCCAAAACTAATCTTGTCAACAAGTTTGGAAAGTACCTTATGGGATAAATCCACAATATTTTTGTCCATATCCTCCATACCCAACTCCATGTTATCCCTACCATTCACCTCTACCACAACCACAACCTCAACCTCATCCATCTCAAATATCCACTCCCACTCAACTACATGTACCACCATTTCCAAACCCACACAAGGAAGTAGCTCAGCCCACTTACAATTTTGAGGGACAATACTTCCAAACAATTCTTCATGATCTAAATATTACTCATCTTAGCTCAGGAATATTATTGCAAAAAAGACATTTTCTTGATTCCATTGAAGAACCACATCTAGAAGAAGAAGATCCAAAAGAATCATGTGTCACATTTTATGGAGAGAAACCATTGGATCCTGAGATTGAAGAGTTTTTTTATGCTTACCATCAATCATTTATGTGTGCAAGGGACTAATTGAAAAAATATATAATATTTGAATGGAACAAAAAAATAAGACATGAAGAATGATCCAAATGAGTAAGCGAACCAAGGGCATCAAAACTATATTGAGTTTTGGTTCCAGAAAATCAACAAGATGAAGCATCACTCTCTTATTAGTACTTGATATCATCAAAGTCGAATAATTTGGTATCTAATATTTAGGTACATGTAAAATAATATGTTTCAAGCCTACACATGAGTTTATATTTCATCTTGTTATGCACATGAATCCATTGGAAGTATGCATACACTTGAAAGAGACTTTGTTTTTTCAAGTAGAGTATGAAAGAGAAAAAAAGGAAAAGAATAAAATATCAGGTGAAAACCTCTTTTGAGGTGCGTGAGATTGGCTCACTGATTGAAAACCTCCTTGAGGCAGTCACTGGGTTGGAAAGAAAAAAAAAGGAAAAGATCCTATTTGAAAACCTCCTTTGAGGCGCCTAGGAAGACCTACTAGTTGAAAACCTCATTGAGGGAGCTAGTAGGCCTAAAAAAATGAAAAGGAAAAATAATATTTTCTCCATGTATCTCTCTTTGATGAATGCAAGTGCTCTCAAACCTTTGTGAGCAACAAGAAAAAGTCAGCACCAAAAGAAAAAATTGATCAAAAACCTAGTCAAAGGAAGTCAAGCTTGGGATTTCTCCTCCTTTCCCCAATTGATCCAATGGGACGAAGGCCATGTCAATACATGACCCTCATCCATTTCCAACGTCCACCCATCATTTCCAAGCCTTTCCCATTAATTTCCCTCATTGTCCTAAAATGCTATAGGAAGGTTTTGTTTTGCTACAGGAGGCCAAAATGAACAAGGAAGAAAATTGTTTTTACCATATGATGCGAGGGAATAAGGCACAATTGAACACTTTGTATCTCAGTAGACATAGGGGGTCCCATGTTCTTAAAATTTCTTGTAAATATTAATATTTTGAATAAATTTGGTAGGGAATTGTAATTGTTCTCAAGTCATTTGAGAACAGGAGAAATTGGTTAAGATAGGAATACGAAGAGACAGCCAAGGGTATGAGTCAATTTAGGATCAGTTCAGTTATTGAGTCTAATTTTAGGCATTGGGAATGTTAAGAGTTTGCTGAGCTGTTTGGAGACCTGAATCGATTCAGGTCGTCCATTTTGGTATAAATGTAATCATGAAGAGTTTAGAGGAGAGAGAGGTAGAGAACTTCTTGGAGGTAGAGTAGAAGGTCGTAGAATAGAAGATCTGGCCAATGCAAGGAGGTTTTGTAAGTAATATTTGTAATTAATTGAAATTTAATTATGAAGAGGAATTCTGGATCACTTTGTTTCATATATGTGACTGTGTGGTTAAGTGACTGGCAATTGGGGTGAATCGACCACCGAAAGGGTCGATTCCTGTAGGATTCAATTGCATGCCTCAATTTATATAGGGTAAGTTAAATGCATTTTGGAATAAGTCGAATTAAGCAATCACTGCGTGAAGGATGTCAGATTCTTTTTAGATGTCTGAGTATTGTATTGTGGAGGAAGTGAGTAATTAGTCTCTGTGTGAAAGGAGGGTTCGACTCCTTGCGAATTCTTGAGTTAGACAATACTGTCTTGAATTAATTGCGATTAGAACGCAGTCTCAGTATGAAGGCGCATGTTTACCGAATGTTGATTAATTCATGTCCTCTTTGTATACACACTTGTTTTATGTAAGGAGGTCCTGCTCATATCAAATGTCGATTCTGACATTGATAGGAGCTTGTACAAGAGTTTTTTGCGTCGATTTGTAAGAATCGATACCGATTCTGGTACTAGGGTAACCATACAGAGGATTCAATGAGCTTCCAACCCTTTTTATGAGGAGCGCAAACATTGAATACGCGTTCTTTGCTTATGAATGACCTTGCCTTCGTTCTGTGTGAAGAACCTCATATAATCAATGAGTTTTAAGTCTGCTGATGGACAACGCAAGTGATGTCTGCATCAAATCCTTGAGCCTATTGATCTTGTATTGAGGAACTATTTATTAATGAATATCGATCGAGATTGGGGCTACAGTACCAATGCAGAGACAGACGGATTGATGAGTAAGTGAAGGATTGAAGCAAGCAATTCAAATCGACAACGTATTAGAGAAATACAAGGAGCAGAATCGAAAGTGAAAGTATGAACGGAACCATGAGTCGAACTGTGAACCCAGCGCTCGAGATACCGGTGGTTTTCACGTGATAGGGAATAGGTAAGTGGTTTGGTGAAAATTTGCGCGATACACTCCTCGAACCGACGTGTGTCCCTGAGCAGTATTTGAATACTGTTCATATCGCAGGCTAACGTCCAGTCTTTAAATCCTTGCGATATCCATCTACGCCCGTTCGATCAGATGTTGGAGCACGGTGGAACACAAGCCCTCTGATCGGGTCGACGATTAGTCCAGGTATGGATGCATTGCTATGGGCCCGAAGGTTTTAAATTAAATTGGTTGTTAATGAATTCTAAGGTTTTAGAGATTGGAGAATATAAATACATGTTGATATCTGCATTGTATGACAATTCCAACCTTGCGTGAGAGGAACCGTAGGCTGGGTGCGTGTTAAACTAATGTTTGGGGTTCCAATTATTGGAACCATACTAAGAATTGAAGTTGGAATAGTCATGTGATTGTTTAAGCCAATAGTTCAAATGACATCGCTCGAAAAGGATTCTTATCGTGCATAAGTTGAGTGATAACCCTTGGGTACGGGGTTTACTTGAGTCTTATAAACGAGCATGTTGTAGGTGTTGAGAGTTGTCCTTTGGTTTATCGAACTATTGAAGGTTGATTCCATATGTGAATTAATCACAAGATGGGTTGTATTACATGGCTTTACCCTTGAAGATAAAAGCCACAGTTCTGCTTACAGAGCTTATATGCATAAGCGTTGTAAGTGTTGGGAAGGTTGTTAAGTACGAGTTAGCCTACAGAAATTGTATGGAGATTGAAAGCTCTCGTATAGTGTTCGACTTTGCCAGAATAAAAATTATTTGAGCAACCAGGAAAAGGAGGTCTATATACACATAGAGAATATAAAGTGGATTTAGAGGTAGCTCGGGCATCACCATATCTCAAAAATTATGAATTTTTTTTTTTTTTCTGATTTGTTTCATGGGAATATTCATATGGATGATGGTAACAGACTCAAGGAATTTCGGTAAATTCCAGTGCACGCTTTTCGAGAAATTGACCTCTATCATCTACAACCATTTTTTATTTTTATCGCGATTCATGCATTCGTTGGCCAAGATTTTTATGCTGAGATGGATAAGGATGATGGAAAAATTCTCACCAAATTTCAGGTCAATTAAATGTACCATTTGAGAGATATGGATAAAACAATTCTGCTACAGGAGCATTCCAGAATTGCTACAAGAGTGACCATAATTGCTACAGGAAGTTGCTAAACATGGGAAAGGGAGGCATATTTGATTTTTTTTTATCTAGGGGAAAGATAATGAGTCTATAGAAACCCTTAGTATCCATCCACTACCTCAACCTTCATTTTTTCTCCACTGTCCACTAAACATCCACAAAATTTGATCCTCCGCCTCTAATTTTAACCAATACCATCACTAAAAGGCTCTCCAACTACCACCAGAAAATTTCCCATGAATTATCAATATTTTTAAGGCCATAATCAAGGAAAATTATGAACCTGAGGGGCCTATGTGGCTGCTACAATAAGACACACAGTATTGTAGCAGCCTACACATACCCTATGGGTCACAGTTGGAAGTACCATATTAAAGAACCAACCATCATGAAGGAAATGGAGAGTCATTTCCTTGATTTCGAGTAGATAAAGGACCCTTTGTCAATTGCTACCATATTCTTGATCACTAATAAAATATTTGCATATGATCCAAAGAGAATCTACATGAAGGACAAACCTACATCATCAAAAATCAATCAGCAAGGAAAATATTAAAAAAAATACATATCTTTCTCAGGAAATTGCAGAATACATGCACAACAACCTTACTTTTTTTTAGAAATGAAATATGATCAACTACAACACTCACATCAAAAGAATCTTAGGAGAATAGAAACAACAACAACAAGCAAACCTATATTACCTCTGACAAATTATCACATGCAACTTCAGGATCATCAAAGGCAACCTCCACAACTACAACAACATATTGCACAAAAGAACACTCATGGTAAGGCATAGGTATGAAACTATCTAACCTCGCACTTCAAACTTATTTTAGCTTGAAAAATATTACAAGTGTATGAAGGAAAAGTTTTTTTATAGCCAAACTTAGTAGCAGAGAAGTCTCATCCTTATCTAGCAGTTAACTTCACTTTTCCACCAAGACACTCGCACGTGTGGGAGAGGAACAAGACAAAAGTGAAGAGGACTTAAGAAAGTGAGTTGTAATCATTTAGTCGTGATGGAGGACAAGGAGTGCGAAGGTGTAAGTGAGCGCTAACTCAGTTAACAAAAAGCACTGAGTTTATTTTGCATGTAATGAAAAAATGAAAAAAAACTGAAAAATAATAATAAGAAAACAACAAAAGGTGGAACCACCACCTCTTGGCATGAAAATATTAGTTTCTACAAGATTCGAGTTGTGTGCTACAGGAAGAAAAATAATTTCTATAGGAGCAACAGGGACTACTACAGGAGCAACAGGGACTGCTAAAGGATCAACAAGAAATGCTACAAGAAGGTACATAATTGTTACAGGAAGCTAACAGAGTGCTAAAAGAAGGAAAATTCTAGTTAGAACAACCACTAGAGCCTTGGGGAACAAGGAATTATTCAAAGGAAATGGAAAGGGTGAAAACAGAGATGCTATAGGAGAAAACATAGTTGCTATAGGAAAGAACATAGTTTCTATAGGAAGCCTTATAGTGGACAAAATTTCCCTCAAACCTTAGGAAGGAGGAAAGAATTATGAGAGAAAGGGTAAGTACATATTTTTCTTTGCTACGTGTGGATAAGAAGACTAAAAAACTCTTTAATTTTGATAAAATTTGGGAATAAAAAAAATGAAGTATGAGTGTTTCTTTAAGCATGATGAGAAGGGGAATTGAATTGCTTTTGAATTAAGCTTGAAATCTGCTCTCTTCCAAACTGTGTAAAAAAAAAATTCATTCAGCCCCTATCTTAAAAAAAACCTAAGTACACAACAAACTACAAAACTTATGGCAACAAAGGGAAAATTCATTGTTTCATAGTGATAAAAATGGACTTAACAAAAGAAGAAGTTGAGATTGAGAGGGGAGAAATCAAATAAAGGATAAGAAGAAAGGACAGAAAAAGAGAAGAAATAAAGGTTGAGCTAAAGCCATAGGAAAAAATTGAAGAGACAGAGCTCCATTCAATAGAGGAAGCTACATCCGCATCAGTGTGGGACATCATAAAAGTCATTTGAGGCATAAAGGACAAACAACAGGGCAAGAATATGAGTAGGTTACTCGAAGGATGAGCAACAGTTTCAGTAGGGGGGTATGATGGGCCTCCAAATTAGACACAAATTAAGACCTATCCAAACTTTATTAGGCACATGAAGGCTATATTGAATCTCTCTTTCTACACTTAATAATTTTTTTAGCTTTAATGTGTTCTTATGAATTTTTAGAGATTATTTCTTATATATGCCTAATATTATTTATTTTTGAAGAATATTGAGAGAATATTGAGTAAATTATGAATGAGATAATATAGGGACTTGTTCCCTACTAAAGGATGGACCAATATTGTATATTAAAATAACAAAAATATCATGAATTATTGATCAATTCTAGAGCTAAACTGATTGAGAAAATATAGGAATGTGTACCTTGTCATTTAATGAAGATTTCTAGTGTTAAGAAAGAGATCCGCTTTTTGAGGGATTTTGGAGGGGGAAGTTGCCTCCTTTCCAGGAGAATGCCTCCTAATCACTTTTTTTAAGTACCAATTCGAATTGGCCTCTAGAGTCATGTATTTTCTTAGTCTTCTTGTGGAGAAAACTTGTTATTTAACATCTCTACTTTCATTTCTAGCAGGGATGTACTTGGATGGATTCAAATAATGAAGTTTGGTGCCATTTTTAGCTTCTAAAGCTTGGTTTCATTCATAGGGCTCTAATTTTCCTTGGTCTTGGCCATCCTAAGAGCCTCAAATTCCTCTTGTACAATTTCTTTATATCCTTTAGATGTCTTTTGCACTTGCATCTCTTATTTCTACATTTACTATTCATGCTAATTTTGTTGTAGGTTACATTGGTTAAATGATTAAAGTGAGTTTTTTTGCGGGTTATTTACAGATTCACAAACATGATGCATCCTTAGAAAAACTTTGAAAAAACATATTCATCATTGATCTACTTGGATTGGCCTATGAGTTCACAAATCTAGAATTTCTAGAAATCCCTTATAGAAAAATAATAGTGATTTTATGTTATTTTTTAAAATGTGTTAATGAGATTAATTTGAGTTTATTCCAATTTTATTGGGTCATAAAAAAATTCAAGTTAATAACAAAATTTACCCCATATAATTTTCACTTTATTAGGTTAGGATTTTGGTGGGTTAACTAGCTCACTAGTTCTTGAATTTCCAGTTTTTAGAGTAGTAATTGTTTGCTATTTTTTAGCATGTGTTAACAAGGGTATTTTGGATTTATTCCACTTGGAATGGAATCCTAATAAATCCTACTTAATAACACAAAAAATCCCAGCCCATTTGCATTTGATTTACTTTTGAATTCAGCAAGTTATCTTGCTCATGTAGCAAAACAGGGTCTCGTGTAGCACGCGTAAACTTAACTAGATCTGCTCCAAAAGCTTGGTTTTTGTCCCTTAGGATTAAATAATGACCTATAGGCTTTGAACCATGATCAAGTAAGGCCAAAATTCCTCTTAATCCTTGCCTCTCATCTCCATTGCAATTCACCTCTACATTTATGGTTAGTGGACAAATTCATGACTTGAAGAGCATAATGATGATTTTCATGATTACTTCATGAAGTACCTTGTGAACTCTGTTGAAAAAATATATTTTGAATGCAGTGATTGAAGAATGATCTCATGATTTATTTATTTTTAATACATCTTAAGCTATGTTTTCCATTTCCAACATCACTATTTCTATTGCATATACTAGGATTCCTTTTGATGTACCATTTACACTATGCAAATAGGTTAATGTTTACATTTCTGCAAATAGGATTAACATTTACATTCATGAAAAGTATAATAGCTTTTCCTTTCTACAAAAGTAACTAGGATTTCCCCTTTGCAAAATTAATTAGGTTTCCTTTCTGCAAATAGAGTAACATTTATGTTTCTGCAACTAGTTTAGGCTTGGATTTCATGGTATTCACTTCATTGCATCATATCCACAGAAAAGGGACACATTGCATGTTTCACATATAGTTCTGACACCTCTTAAGTTTGTATTAACCCCAGGTTAATAATTTAAGTTGGTAGCCTTTTGATTTACAACATTCTTGTTGCAATAATGAGGCTCATCATTGGTTTCAAAAGAGAACTTTTTTATTTGTGAATTCTTTTCTCCAAAATTTTCAAGTCGACCCTCCTTCAACCAAATCAACCCCAGTGAAGATACATCCATTCAGATAGGAATAACACTACATATACGACACTCAAACTTCTCCATAAGGCACCATTTGGTCTCTCACACGACAAGATATATTCTAGGTCAGGTTCTGGCCACACAAAATATCAGTGTACCTTGTTTCAAGATTACATGCAAGTGGGACGGCAAAAACCATTGCACCCCAGGGATGTTGTAGGACCAACTGGTTCTCCCCAACTATGGTGTGCTAACTGTAAGGTAGCTGGGAGGCTGTTAGATGGAAAAATCCCTCTTGCGGACAAGAGCGATCTCCCTAGTATCCTAAGGATATCTAGGAACAAACAGACAAATGTAGACCATTTTCTCTAGACCATTATGCTTAAGAATTATTAATTAACTATGGAGAGATGCTCCTACCTGAATTCCAATGCTTTACTCAGTCTTAAATCCAGTCGCTCCAGAAGGTATTGATCCAACATATAAATCTGCAATCAAAGACAAGCAAACAAGATCAAAAGCATCTACAAGATATGATAATTCAAAAGCAATAATCTATCTTAGTGATCAAGGAATCCAAGAATTAAATTATTTAAAAGATAGATGAACAACTCAATGAGAAAATATAATCCATTTGTATTAACTTTGAATAAAATAAGAAACCTTACAACCTTGACGCCTTGATGTTTGTACAGGTTCTTTCGGGGTCCCAAACAGATGTTTTCCTCAGTTTGACAAGACTCTAACTCTCTAATTCAGCATGAGACTATGGCCATGAGTATGTAATCTCTCTCATGCCAATGATGCCAAATATGGAGAGTATAATTTCTTTAGCAATTCACCTCAAAACTACCAAGTTCTAAGTACCCTTGAGACTGAAACATGGTCTCAATTTATAGCAGAAGTGAGGTAGTTTCAGCTCCAATAAGGAAGGGATAAAGTCCTCTCATCATGGGATTTTAGCTCAAAAAACTAAGGGATATCTCCATTTATGAAGGGAAAAAGGTTCATGAATGGAAGGGGTGAAGCTCGACCAGATAGCGCTTCTAGAAGGCCCCAGATGGGAGAATATTCGACCATTTTGGCTTCTAGAACTTACTTTTCTTCTTGTTTTACCTTTGATTGGGGTCCGCGGTTTTAATGAGCAGAACGTGCAGGATGTGCCGCAGGTTGTATAGCAATAAACTATGGTGCTGTAGGAAATGACTAGGAAAAGTGCGGAGTTAGGATTTTTAGGGTTTTAATAAGCTTTTTCCCAATTCCAAGACTTGATTTAGGAACTTTATGTTTTTGGACCTCTAAGGGAGAAATAAATAGGTAATGATGAACCCATATAGATACATAAAAGTCATGGTGACAAATTTTAGTGTAACAGATTTCCCCCTAAAGTGCGAAGTCTGAAGAGTTCTAAAGAGTGAAGTGCTTTATCATTCCAAGGATCAGGCTGCAAGCACACCGGTTGAAACCCTGAAAAAACATTCAATGCAAGAATATATATATGTATATCATCGCTGAGGTAGGAATTCCCATACTCAGATCAAAAACTAACTACATGTTCTGATACATAAATGATTTTAGAATTACATGAAGTAATAGACACATCATGGACGCAGCCATCTATTAGAAGTAGTCTACTGTATGATGAATAATAAAACTCCTCGCAGCCTGGATGGTGGAAACCAGATCCAGGGTCTTGATTCCTGCTTCTTGAACTAGTACGATTCTACCCATGTGATTGATTGTGTCAAAGTCGAACATGGTAGAAACCACTTGATTACCAGTCAATGATGTGAACTGTTAACAAGTGTGAGAGAAACCACCAATAATGACAATGGTTCTCAAAGTACTTAGTACAATCTATGAAATGTGAATTTGTGATCTGAAGTCGAACATTTCACATAATCATTCGATCAAAGGTCAATGATGCAACCTATCGTCGAAGGCGAGAAACCTGTCATTAGGGCATGCAAATCCTAAGGTACTATTAGGATTCTAGATAAAATTTCTAGATGATGAGTTGTTGTCGATAGAAAGTGATCCATCCTAGGAAATCCCATGATGCGAAACCATTAGATCAAGTTTTGAATAAATTTTAGCAAGGATTGACTTAGGGATGGTCAACGTGAATGGAGACAAATGTTTAAAATGAAAGGTTTATTAAACTGATCTCCTGAACACATAACGACACTGCAGATGGTGAAGATTGACCTAAATCTAATACCCAGAAACCGGTTGAAGACTTTCAATGTGGTTCGATTAACTGTTTTGTCAAAGGATTTTCCCAACCCAAATATGAATGTGACAAAAGTGTCGTGTTCAAGAGTGGTATACAACTTTCTAAAACAAAGTGTGACAACTAGATTAATTTTCTATCATTTCCCCCACCATTTCTGGCAAGTACCTCTTTATTTTTTGACAAGCTTGAGGAGGATAACATTTTCTTGTTATATAACCTCATCCTTCGGATGAGTCCAACTTAGTATTAATATTGAACCCTAAGAAGGAGTGGTTCGTTCCTATTTGTAATCAACAACTCCTTTACTGTTAAGTTTTAACGAGTCCAGTATAGGTGAAACTCGGTGTTTTTCAGTTTTATGGAGTCAGAAGAAAAACTTAAGAAAACTTTATGGGTGTACTTTTTCGTAAATTTAGTCTCTCAAGCCCGAAAAGGGATAAAATAATGCAGGAGAGAACTCTATTGACCATGATTAGCCAACGTATACCTTTTTCGTAAATAGTCCATTTCAGTCCGGAAAAGGGGTAAACTTATACTGAAGGGACGACTATTCATTTCCTTTAACGAGTTCGAATAGTTAAGTACTCGGCAATCTTTTCATATTTAGAGAGTCTGAAAAGGGCTTAAAAGAGAACTCCAAGGTTTCTCTTTATCGTATTTTTACAGAGCGCGAAAAAGTGATAAAAGTATACTTGATGGTTTCACTTTTTTGTAAGTTCTAACGAGTTCGAAAAAGTGATAAAAATTATACTCAATGTCCAACTTTCAATTTAATTAACGAGTAGGAAAAGACGGAAAGAACTCGGCATTTTCATGTACGTTTTACGAGCATGAAAATAATAGCAAAAGAAGCTCAGGATTTTCATGAGTTTAATGAGTCTTGAAAATAATAACCGAAATGGACTCAAGATAGGTTTCATTTTTATACAAGCTTGAAACATAGGAAAAATTATGCTTGAAAGTGGTTTCATTTTTACACAAGATTGAAACATAGGAAAACTTATGCTTGAGACAGGTTTCATTTTTACACAAGCTTGAAACGTAGGAAAACTATGCTTGAAATAGGTTTGTTTCATTTTTACGCAAGCTTGAAACAAAGGAAAAATTATGCTTGAGAGTGGGTTTCATTTTTACACAAGCTTGAAATGAAAGAAACTGTTCTTGGGAGTGGTTTCATTTTTACACAAGCTTGAAACAAAGAAAACTTTTCTTGAGATTGGTTTGTTTCATTTTTACACAAGCTTGAAACAAAGGAAAATTCATGCTTGAGATTGGTTTCAATGCCCCCCAAGCGTAACTTGCTAGAGAACATGCCCCCCAAGCTTCATTTCATTCATCTAAGTAGATAGCTGGATGGAATGAAGGTTCATTACGAGATCAGATGAAAGACTCAACTTGACTAGGAGAGGATTTGTTTCATTTTTTAATGAGCTTGATATAGGAAAAGAACTATGCTCGTGACCTGATTCATTTTTTAACGAGGTTGACACAGTAACAGGAATTCTCCTCATAAGGTCCTGTTTCATTTTTTAACGAGGTTGACATAGTAAAAGAACTATCCTCATAAGGTCATGTTTCATTTTTTAATGAGGTTGACACAGTAAAAGAACTATCCTCATGGTGACCTGTTTCATTTTTTAAATGAGGTTGACACAGGAAAAGAACCATCCTCGTAGGAACCTTTTCATGGCTTCCAACTGGAAGAAACACATGTCAGGGGACACTCCTTGATCATGGCTTCCAAGAGGTCTTCATCAGATGGAAGAATAGTTCTCTGGAGGCAACACATGTCAAGGGACTCAATAGGGATAAGAAAATCGCGTTCAAATTATCCCATAGGGTTCTCCATGTCAATTACCCGATCTATGTCAAAGGAATTTGAGCAAACAATGAGAGGCTCGATTGCATCGGTAACTGAAAACATGGGACTGGTGGCCACATAATTAACCCGTGGTGGCGTAGATACCACTTCTGTATTAGGAAAATTCAGGGGTGACAGATTATTGGTAGTCGAATCAGGACTAACAAATGAAAGCTGGTCAATAGTCACAATGTTTTCATTGTGAGGGAAATACATCACGCGAAAGAGTGTCAATACGACAGCTTTCATTGCATAGACATAGTCTCGCCCAAGGAGAAAATTTAAATCCAAGGTGCCTCGAACTACCATAAGATCAACACATACAGTTTTACCTTCCTACGTAATATGAAACTTTGGGAGGATACCTAAAGGTTCACTAATGGTTTTTTTAAAAGCTAAAAAATTTTGTGTAACAGGCACAAGCTTAGGGGAACCCAAAGCTTGCCAAGAAGTTGAGGATAAAATACTAACAGAAGCACCTTCATTTATATTTGTGTGACGCACATTCTTACCACAAGCCTTCACAATTATTTGGAAAGGGATGGAGGAAGGAAGACGAGGTTCTGTCAGTCGATTCCAATCAAAGGAAAAGACCTTGGTACTTGGAAGGGGCTTTGTAGAAACAGGTAAAATGCCCCCTGACGTAGAAGAATCTGATGTAACAAGAAGAACCTAAGCGACATGAATTTCACTCTCTACAGGGAGAATGGGATCGACCGGATGTGAAATCGAGTAGACCACTTGATCAACTAATGGATCATAAACCTGAGTGATATTAGTTTCACTCTCCAATGGAAGAGTGGGATTGACTGTACTTGGAATTATACCAATCACTTCGTCAGTTGACAATAGGTTGGGATAAAGTTTACAGTAACCAGTTGGAAGTTGTTTCCCTGGAAGAGTAATGTTTTCCAACAATTTTGAGGCTTCATCCATGTGAGGGAAAATGTGAGTTTGATGACTCCCTTTGCATAACCTACAAAGAAACCTAACTTTACCCTTTTTCCTAAGAACCTGACTATCATTGGTTGATGGATCAATAGTAAGTTGATGAGATTTTTTTGACCATACTTCCAAGACCTTCGGAATACCAGGAAAATTGATAAGGAAGTGGTCACCCTTACAAAGCTTGCAAGGGAATTTGGATTTACGATGCATGTTGGAGGTTTCCTTAACATTACTAACACTTATAGCTATGGTTGGTTGGTTGACTTCTTTCTTATATTGCTTCTTCTTCTTCTTCTTCCCTTTCTTCTTCTTCTTAGCCACCTGGTTACTAGCGTCAAGGCTTTTACCAAGCGAAGAGGAAGAAAGGGAGGAAGACATGTTGGGTGAAGAAGGTAAAGGTCACCATGAGGTTGGTGATGTTGAGATGGTGAACTCTGTTGAGGTAAAGCATCCAGTTGAGGTGGAACAATTGGAGTATTCGAGGCCAATGAAGTTGAAAATAACCATACTGGTAAACTTATTGTAAATCCCAGTAATGATAATGTAGCCATATAAGGAGGACCAAGATTTCCAAAGCAAGGAAAATTACTAGGATTCTCATTAAGAGGGGTTCCTCGGTTGGTAAATTCGGGAATAGTTGCCATTAATTTCAACTTCAGTGAATTTTATTAACAATTTAAAAATATTCACTATTCATAATTCACACCTAACAATTAAAATTCACAATTCACACCTAAGGTCTCTAAAAGTAAAAACAAACAAATGAACACGCGCTAAAAAATCTAGGAGTCAAACCACACACAAATAGTAGATTCCCACACTAAAAATGCTAGTTGGTGATGAAATCCAACATCGTAGAATTTTAATGCAGAAATGGTGGTTGGAACAGTTACCCCGACAACCTGCTTAATGAAACAGACCGATGCAAGTTTCTCCACTTAAACCATATCGAGTGAAGATAACCCTCCGGAGAGTCCAAGTGAGTCTAGCCAACGTCTGCTCCAGGTACAGTGGGACCTTCCCTCCACCATTACCTTGGGAAATAATCCTAAAGTTAATGGCCACTAAGGTCACCAACGGGAACACATATACATGGGGGAATAGTCTACTATCCGATATACACGCAAGGGCAGAGTAACAAGCTCAATCCCCTTGAAGGCTCCTTGACATAATCCAAGGTTTACCAACAAGTGACCCCAGGCTCCTCGACAATGGTCTATCTGAGGTTTACCGTTTTTAATACGTGCTCATCTTCTATCGTTCCCAATGAGATAGGTATGATTACCTCACTGGTTTAGATATGATCTCATGCTTGACTCCTTTAGGAGGAGCTTCCCAGAGCATACATGCTACAATTGGATTTTCCTACCGCAATATCGACTACTTGTTTTTTTTTTTTGCCTTGGAAAGTTAACTAAAACATATTCCAAGACACTAGCCTAAGCTATGTTGGTGGAAAAGAGCCCTAGAAAATATAAAATTTCTAGATGAATTTTATTAAGCATTGTGTTATTTGGGCTATTATTACTCAAAGGGTAAATGGATATGAAACCAGTGGTGTTATGACCTGACCCAAAACTGAATGCAATCAAATATGATAAATTAACCTTTTCAATTCTATGAATCCTAACTAAAGTAAGGAGAGAGGTTTCATTCACTTCCAACAATGCAAAAATTGATAAATAAGAGAAAATATAACAAATTCTCTAATGCACTAATTTTATCAAGAAAAACTAATGCTTTTTCAATTCCCATTTTTATTTTTATGTTTTTAAAAAAAGCATAAAAACATGTAAACTCAAATCAAAGAAACTTATCTAAATCTACGTTTTATTTTTCCAGAATGTAAACTATGCAGTTGTAATCTATGCACAATTCACTTGAAAAGTATGCAAATGTAATCTATGCACATTTTTCGTTCATATTCTGAAAATGAGAATTCTAAAACACAAGATGATTCCAATGTAATCTAAGAACCAATCAAGTGTAAGTAAAGAAAATCGGGTGAGAATTCCAAAGGTCAAAAAATAAAAACACTCAAAGGCGATTAACACTCAGACACAATTTAGCGAATGAGGGGGAATTTTTTTTGCAAAAAAAAGAAGCAAAAATATGCAAAAATTTTAAGAGACTAAGACAAACCTCAAAGTAATGACCAAAGGAAATCAAATTAAGAATTTCTCAAAAAATAAACTCAAAATACCCAATTAACTTAACAGAGACTGACACAAAAGTTGTTGAAAGAAACTCACACATGAGACTTTGACAGTCAAGACAAGTTGGGGCAAACACATAGAATCATGTGATCTGGCTCCTAAAAAAAATAGTTCTTAATTTTTCAAAAAATTTCCACAAGTCCGCAGGTTTCAATGGAGAACAGTGCGGTACCGCACTGTTCTGAACTAAAAAATACGGAGGCTACCGCACTGTTTTCAAACAAAAACTGTGGAGGTCAGGAAAAATACAAAAAAAAATAAAAATTCATATTTTCTTTTCATGGATTCTGATAAGTTATCTACCCAACCTAGTTTTAGACTAATAAAAATTAGAAGACTCTTAAATATTCAAACTGAAAAATAAAAAGGACATCCTCAGCGGAGTCGCCATTTTGTTAGACGGACAAATTCCTCTTGCAAACAAGAGCGATCTCCCTAGTATCCTAAGGATATCTAAAAACAAACAGACAAATGTAGACCATTTTCTCCAGACCATTATGCTTAAGAATTATTAATTAACTATGGAGAGATGCTCCTACCTGAAGTCCAACGCTTTACTCGATTTTCAATCCAGTCGCTCCAGAAGGTATTGATCCAGCATATAAATCTGCATTCAAATACAAGAAAACAATATCAAAAGCATCTACAAGATATGATAATTCAATAGAAATAATCTATTGTAGTGATCAAGGAATCCAAGAATTAAAATTCAAAAGATAGATGAGCAACTCAATGAGAAAATAGAATCCATTTGTATTAACTTTGAATAAAAGAAGAAACCTTACAACCTTGATGCCTTGATGTTTGTACAGGTTCTTCTGGGGTCACGAACAGCCATTTTCCTCAGTTTGATGAGACTCCAACTCTCTGATTCAGCATGAGACTATGGCCATGAGTATGTAATCTCTCTCATGCCAATGATGCCAAATATGGAGAGTATAATTTCTTCAGCAATTCACCTCAAAACTACCAAGTTCTAAATACCCTTGAGACTGAAACATGGTCTCAATTTATAGCAGAAGTGAGGTCGTTTCAGCTCCAATAAGGAAGGGATAAAGTCCTCTCATCATGGGATTTTAGCTCCAAAAACCAAGGGATAGCTCCATTTATGAAGGGATAAAGGTTCATGAATTGAAGGGGTGAATCTAGACCAGATAACACTTCTAGAAGGCCCCGGCTGCGAGAATATTCGACCAGTTGGGCTTCTAGAACTTACTTTTCTTCTTATTTTACCTTTTACGGGGGTCCGTAGTTTTAATGAGAAAAACGTGCGGGATGTGCCGCAGGTGTTATAGCAATAAACTGCGGTACCGCAGGAAATGACTAGGAAAAGTGCGGAGTTAGGCTTTTTATGGTTTTAATAAGCTTTTTCCCAATTCCAAGACTTGATTTAGGAACTTTATGTTTTTGGACCTCTAAGGAAGCAATAAATAGGTAATGATGAACCCATATAGATAGCTAAACATCATGGTGACAAATTTTAGTGTAACAGAGGCATGACAAGAATCATTGCCCTCGATTAGGAAGTTATGTTCCAGAACTAAAGAAAAAATGGTGTAGGTTTTTCTCTTCAGTTGGTCATGATGAGCACCACTATCGCACATTCGAGCTAATGATGGATAGTGCCAACCTCTATAGGGTGCATGCCGACCCATCTTCACCAGCATCTCCCTCTAGGTATGGAGGATCTCCAGCAAGAGGAAGGGGAGGAGGGAGAGGTGGAGGTGCAGGTCGTGGAAGAGGACAATTAATTTTCTATAACTATGGAGACATTGGACGCTATGCGTACAAATGCTTGAACCCTGCGTGATAGTCTTGCAGGTATTGTAGATAATTTGATCATGTGATTGAAAACTATCTTGTTTTAATTGCTAGAATGATGGAAAAGGAACAACAGACACCTACGCACAACATACAAATGGTTAAAGTTGAGCCGCACGATGATGATCCAAGTTTAAACATAATTACACGCAGTGATGATGCCACTGGAGGAGATGAGGGAAAGAAGTTTGATACAGAGCCATTGATCCGGAAGGCATCTGAAAAAAAGGAAGGACTCAACCTGAAAAAGGAAAAGGAGACTTTTATCGAAGCCAGGAAGGATTTTGTTGCTGAAGGTGCGTCCACATCCAAGTTGATCATGGAAGCGAAGATTGATGATGAATTCAAACCTTTCTTACAATCCTGCATTAAGTTATTGCACAATCATAAAGTAGTAGACAATCTTCAGACCCTGATAGACAGTTGCATGAAAAATTAATTGCCTCAAACTGATACTAAGGTCGTGAACAAGATCTATAAGAACAAGAAGAGAACTAGTCGGGATATGTGCATAACCGTGCAAATTGGAGAGTATGAGATGGATCAAGTCATCTTGGACCTGGGGTCGGATGCAAATGTTCTACCTAAGAAGACCTGGAAAAATATGGGCGAACCAAAGCTAGAATGGCCCACCATTCAGCTACGCATGGCTAATCAGTAGAAGATCATTCTGCTTGGAAGGCTCCCACAGGTTCTGGTAGACATTGATGGAGTAAATGTACATGCATATTTTTAAATAATAAAAATTGTGGATGATGCAGACCCTTACCCTGCACTACTAGGGACAGATTTGGCCATTGATATGGGAAATTGAAGCACATAAGCATGAGCTCTGAAAATGATGGTATGTGGGTAATAGTACCTTTGGATCCGGAAGAAGGAGAAAGATATACAGAACCAGTGCATGAAGGATATGATGTCAACCATATCTACAAGCTGACTGTGCGGGATGAGGATTGGATCAATACTATGGTTGATGGAATGTTTAATTGGGAAAAGGATAGCTCGTGTTTCTCATATTCAGATGGGGAAATGGAGAACTGGCAGAATTGGTTGCATGATGTTTCTGCGTTGTGCTGCCTCAAGATCACTAAAATTTTCGATGCATCTCCTGAGAGGTAAGATAATTACACTATTTTGATGGTTCTGATAGTGTTGTATAATTTTTGGAAAAGTTGGAAAAGGTTGTCCCGAAAGAACGGAGGTTCTGGGCACTTGATCTGGCCATGCGTGCAACTCCAGTGCGTTGGTGGGATACACATAAAGGAAGCTTTCAGGACTGGGAGGAATGCAGTAAAATGATGAATTTGTGCTTTGAGCCACTCGCTACCCCACCAACTGAGCTTTTCTATGGCCAAGGTGGCCCTCACAAACACCTAGCCACATCGATGGAGGTTTGGAACGAATGGGTTCATATGTTTGTCCATTCGTTGGGACCTATACCTACTACATGGTATTTGGAAATGAAGCTATGTCGAGGGACTCGCCATTGGATTAAAATGACTGATATTTTTCTTTCAACCTTTGACTTGGTCGGGGGATTAGAGGGATTGGACAAAGCCCTGCAGAATATAGAAGCACTTGTCTTTGATTATTCCCGACCTCAGATAGAATGTGTTGCGCCAGCATGGGAAGCATAGATGTAAGATATTATAAACTGGAAGAACGTGTCAGTATAAGATAATGAGGAAGATCCAAGAAATATCAACATCCTTGAATCTGAGGGGGAGCGTGCAGTTGCAGGGCCCTTATTAGGAATGGAGGATGTAACTAAGCCTCTAAAGTTGAATGAAGTCCACATTGGAACATAAGAACAACCCAAGTTGGACAAAATAGGAGATTATTGGGATGATGACAAAGTGGGAAAGGTTGCGGAGCTATTGACAGAGTATCAGGACCTGTTTCCCATGAAGTTCTCTGAGCTCAAAGGAATTGTAGGAGATTTTGGCATTATGGAGATCACTTTGAAACCAGATATGCGCCCTGTCAAGAAACGACCATACCAATTAAATCCCAAGTATAACGGAAAGTGAAAGATGAATTGGAGAAGATGGTTGTTGCAGGAATCATTGAGCCTATGGAACAGTTTGATTGGGTAAGCCCAATGGTGGTTCAAGAAAAGAAGACTAAGGGAGGGATAAGGATTTGTCTGGATTTGCACAAGCTAAACGATGCATGTGTGCATGACCCTTTCCCTACTCTATTTTCAGATGAAATCTTTGATAATGTTGGAGGACAAGAGGCTTATTCTTTTACTGATGGATTTTCAGGGTATCATCAGATCATAATTGTGCCAGAAGACCGAAGAAAGACCCCCTTTGCAATTGAATAGGGGTCTTTCAAATACACAGTCATGCCTTTTGGATTAAATAATGCACCTACTATCTTCTCGTTCGTAGTAGTAGCTGTGTTCAAAGAATTCATGCACAACTTCTTGGAGGTGTATTTTGATGATTGAACTGTGTTTGGGCTGGTAAAGAAGCATGTTTCCAACCTACACATGATGCTTGACACTTGTAGGAAGCATCAGATTTCTCTTAACTTGAAGAAATGCATATTCTCTGTTCCTTTTGGAATCTTGTTGGGCCATATTGTGTGTCAGCAAGGTTTGATGGTAGATACAGCCAAGATTGCAGTTATCATCAATCTAGAAGTCCCCACTAATGAAAAATAGTTGCACTCCATTCTGGGACACACCGGATATTACAGAAAATTCATTCAGGGCTATGCTTTAATCACTGCGCCTATGGAGAAATTATTGAAAAAGGATGTCATTTTGTTGGGATGAGGAATGCCAAAAGAGCTTGAGTTGTTGAAGGAAAATATGGTTACTGCACCTATTCTAATATTCCCAGACTGGTCCAAGGTATTCCATGAGCATGTTGATGCATCATGTATATCACTTGGAGTTGTTTTAGCGCATCCAGGAGAGGCATACATTGATCACCCCATTTCTTTTCCCAGTACGAAGCTCTCCAGTGTAGAGTGCAACTACTCAACCACAGAAAGGGAAGGATTGGTCATGGTCTATGCTCTGCAAAAATATAGGCACTATCTGCTAGGAGGGAACTTTAATATGTTCACTAACCATTCTGCTTTGAAATACTTGGTCAATAAGCCTGTGTTGGGGGAGAATGTTTGTAGATGGTTGTTCTATTTCAAGAATATGACTTCAAAATAATTGTAAAACCTGGAAGATTGAATTTTGGACCTGACCACTTGTCCCGCATTGAAAATGGGGAGGAACCAACCAGTCTGAAGGAAGGACTACCTGATGCGCAGATCTTTGCTATCATGGTGGTTGATGAATGCTTTGCTAATATTATCCACTTTCTGACCACTAGAAGTGCACCTGCTAAATATTCGGTGTAGCAACAGAAGGAGTTGGTTTCACACTCAGATGATTTTACCCTGATTGTTGGTCAATTGTACAAGTTAGGAGCAGATGAAGTATTAAGAAGGCATGTTTTGAAACATGAGAGACAGAACATTCTGGCTAAGGCTTATGGAGGAGTGGAAGGAGGCTACTATGCAGGGAAGGCCACTGCGCAGAAGGTGTTGCATGTTGGGTTATGGTGGCCCACACTGCACAGTGATTCACATGTGTATTTTCGGGCTTGTGATGCATGCCAAAGAACGGGGAAGCCTTCGTGAAGAGATGGAATTCCCCTGCAGCCACAGATGGCCCTACACGCTTTTGATAAATGGGATATATATTTTGTGGGACCTATCAATCCTCCAGAGAAGAAGACTCGCGTGTGCTACATCATCACTGCCACAAATTATGTAACCAGATGGGTAGAAGCTAAGCCAATCAAGGATTGTACCGCAGATACTACTGCACATTTCATTTTTGAACATATTCTAACTAGGTTTGGATGCCTAAAGATATTGATGAGTGATAGGGTACACACTTTGTTGATGAAACCATTGAAGCTTTGACAAAGGAATTTCATATACATCACCAGAAGAGTACTCCTTAACCCCTCAGGCGAATGGTGCAGTAGAAGATTTCAGAAAAAATTTGGATAATGCGCTCATAAAGATCTGTAATGCAAATCAAAATGAATGGGACATGTGCATCCCTTCTGTGTTATGGGCTTATAGGACTTCATGCAAGAATTTGACTGGGAAAACCCCTTTCAAGATGGTTTATGGGCAAGAAGCAATCATGCCAATGGAATATATTGTTCAAAGCTTGTGCATCGCAGCATTCACTAATAGAGTTGAGCCTAACATCATGGAGGAACGTCTTGCGCAGTTGATTTCCTTGGAGGAGGATCGATTCATTGCTAACTTTCATCAGCAAGGGCAGAAGGTGCGCAAAAAGGCTTAGCATGACGGACACATTTGATAGAAGGCATTCGAGGAAGATGATTCGGTTTTGTTATATGAAATTAAGTTTGCGTGCCACCCGGGAAATTTCAGGAAGAACTGGCTGAAGCCATGCATTGTGAAATAAATCACTGATGGAGGTGTTGTGCACTTAGCAACGTTGCGTGGTGAGAGTCTTCCTGGGTATTTGAATGCTAGTCGATTGAAGCCGTATAAGGATAACCCTGTGCCTACCAAATTAATATATGGCCGGAGAATGGGCATCCACTTGTCTGCACACTTGTTGTAGTATTACAACAATTCCCCATTATCCAAGAAATTAACTTAGAAAGAATAATCGGGACCCTTTAAAATTTTAGAATTAATATTCAAATTTTTAGAAATAAAACCCAAGTTAGGATTTTCTTAGGTTAATATTTTAATTTTCTTTTACAAATAATAAAATCACTAAAGAAACTTCAAAGAAAAAGCATATAGCGGGACAAAATATCGAAACAACGAAGTTGTGAAAAAAGAATTGTGAGGTGCCGAGTTGCGAAATAGTGAATTGCCTAAGTGCCGAAACGCCAAAACAACGAAATTGTGAAGTAGTGAATTGTCGAAATGTTGAAACACCGAAATTTGTTATATAATATATACCGATATCGCATTCTATCTAAAAACGTCGCAATTTCGCATTTCGCATTTAATGGATTTCTTGAATCACTAAAGCATTCTGACTATCAAATCACCGATGAAACATCCCAATATAATTCCATTTGTCAGAATCATGTGGACCTATACTTTCGAATTTAATTTTCATTCATGTGTGTTTGTAATAATGAGGATTTCAACTGTTTTTTTAGTTTCAAAATTAAATACCAAAGGATTCCCCATTACGCATGAATTCAATTGATAAGACTGTTAACAACATTTCAAATTGATTTGGTCTTATCATCTCTGGTTTTGTTTGAACAGGATAATTCTAAAATGCAAGGCATAAAAGGATGTCACGATTGATTAAAGCACGAAGGAAATCTTCCACCTCGCCACAGTCAGTCATGCAGCAAAAGGAGAACAACGAAATTGCTACATTAATCACGGATACCACATGCAATTGAGACACTGTTTCTTCAGGTTGGGAAGGGATTTACCAACTCTTCAAGAATGAGAATCCTTAAGTAATTCCAGACAGGAAAGCGGTAGATGATGATACTTCTTTCAATGATTCAGAATCCTAGACAAATGTGGCTAAATCCTTTCTTCATAGAATTTTTTCTCATTCAAAAATGCTTCCATACACTAACTTAGTGATATGGGTGTTAGAAAATGTAGATATAAGGGATAGACAATTTGTTACCAATAAAAAAAATTTCATTTGTTCCCTTAGGCCAACAGATTTAAGGAAGATGTATAAATTACCAAAACCTCAGAAGAAATATGACTCATAATTCTTTCAGAAGTTCATGCAAGAGAATGAAAATCCAGTAGTAGTAATAAAGAATGGAGAAATGACCCTAATCGGCATAAGTGCGATGACAAGGGTATGTATTCAGTCGCTTCTCTTAAAATTCCTTACTCTCAAATAGCTACAATGATGTGTCGCTTGTTTGGGTCTGTAAATACTAATAAGTTTAGAGAGAATTGGAGACCCTTGATAGAAGTAGCCTCTGATGGGTATATTCTAAATTGGGAAACCATTCTTTCTGATAATTTGATAAGACTCATCACAACCTATAGGGAAAATCAAAATTTTACAACTAGTACAACCCCTCATTTTTAAATGAGCTCTTATATCATGGATGCACTCTATTTTTCTTTGAATTTACCTCCTTTGGATGGAAATGGACCTAAGAAGTAGTAACCCCCATCTTTGTCCAGTTATATTTCTTGTGGGAATCAAAATACTACTCTCATATTTTCAAAATCAGCAATGAAATAATGCTCCTTATCTACCAAGTCATTTTTTAAATCAAAACCCCTAGAATTACCCCTGAAGTTGATAAATGTTTTAAGTGTATAGGTAGGTGGTTTGGTGAGGAGTACTTTACATACATCCTTGTTTTTGGAAGCTATGCCCCTCCACATGTCCTACCTCTATACATACCAGACAAATTATTGGCCAAATATATTTCCTATCAAACAGTTGGCAACGATTCGACAAAAGTCTTGAAAGGTGCCAAAAAGACCATTTGGCCAACTTTCCCCTTTTCTTGCCGCTCATACGCACTAAACAATTCAAGCATGGTTGTCTTGAAATTGATCATTTAAAACCATTTAATTTCTCAGTTTTTCCCAATATAAATTATGATTCTTATGGTGTTGCTAGAGAAATACAAATTAGGTCAAGCTTCAAGCATTTCCAAGCGAGCCTGATGGGTTTGATGATGTGTTCGAGTCAATTTCTAAATTTTCCAGAGTTCATCGAATAGCAGCGGAAAGACTCAGTAATGAAGACCTGTTAAAGTTTAAAGAGTTTTGAGAACGAAGAAACGCTCATCTGCCAGAATATTTGTTCCAAATATCAGCACCAGAAATAGAACAGATTGCAGTTCAACGTCCTCATCTCAGGTACCAATTGCAGAGACAGGAATTGAAAATATTGAGAAATACGGAAAACTCACCCAAGACTGGGAAGACTTTGAGAAGGTATTATCTGCAGCTGATAATCCAACCACTCATGATATTATTCAATTAGATGTCGCACTTATTTTTGGCACTACAAACTCAGTAGCTTCTACTGTACTATTCCGAAATGGGGAAGCAGCAATATTTGAACACAATAATGGAAATAGCAGTGATAAATCAACACATAAAATGTAAGAAGATCATATAGCTATTATATTGATATCATAGCAGCAAAATGTATACAAGTTATTCAGGAAATAGTCACTCAAGTTAGGCAAAACAAGCCTCAAGAGGACATGTACATGAAACATGAAAAACATTGCTACAGAATAATACCCAAGGCTATGACAGCTCAGTTTTATTAGATATAACTGTTGTTGAAGAATTTAAATACATAGATCTGAATTTATATGGCTCAAATAATGTCGGGAATAGAGATCTAAGCTCCCAAGCAAATTTCCAAGATAACCCGGGAAGGGTTTCCTGAAATACACAAAAATGCAGAAGATAAAAATATGGCCCTATGGTTGAATAATATCTGCAATTGGATAGATGATAGGAGGTTTTTTATCTGATCTGGAAATGTATGAAAAGCTCCTCCTGTATATTCTCCAGATGAGAAGTTGATCCCCTCACTGAAAATCTATCTCCCCAAACTAGGGCTCCAAACCCCCTATCGCAACTGCACACTGAAATAACGCAGTTCCTTCAGAAGACTATGTTGTAACTGATAGCAGTACCTTAGCCTGATGTTGAATAATGAAATGAGGCTTAAGAATCTCCCTTACAAGCCTCCCGGGTGAAGGGCTGCTCCCTCCACTGGAAAACAAGCTCAGAAGTTGGGTTTCTCAACCCTCCACTGCTGCACCCTGCAACACAGCACAACTCTAAGCAGAAACTCCGTTGTTGAAGAAAGTTGTAGCTTGTCCAAATGCCAGAGTGTGGAAATGTGGTGAAATACTCTTCCTAGATGCTCCTCAAGGAAAGAGGTGGGGATTCCCGCTCGGGAACACCCTATGCTAAACAACATTGCAATCTTAGCTAAGGAGCTGAAGAGACTAACAAGTCAAAAGAGACCATCAAGGAAATAATAATCCAATCATCCCCACAATGGCTGCCATCCTCTTCCTTATATTCTTGGTGAGCTTCCTCACCTTGGGCCCCACTCATTAAAGCCACTACTTCCATGCATGGAATCTCCCTCTAAAATTGTGTTGTCCCTCAATGAATGTCACTCCTTCCATACCAACATTGTTTGATTTGGTCAAGGTTAACCCAGTCTTCATGCTCCAACCCCTTTTCACACATAAGGGTCTTCAATCCAGCATTTGGATAACCTCCTTTCACATTAGGAGTGTCTTTTATTCCTACTAAGGAGATTTATGGGTCTCCATACCCTCTTATTCCTCTATCTAAGAACAAAACAAAAATTTAATATTCCAATTAGTTGTGTGCTAATTTAGGAATATTACAGTCCTCCCCTCCCAAATGTTGCTTGTCCTCAAGCCAGGGAAAATTTTAGGGGCGAATTTTAAGGGGTTTTAAATTTTGATAGGGCGAATTTTTTATATAAAACCCATTTTCTATAGTTTTTTAAAGTTAGCCCTACAATTATTTTAAAAATAAT